>JAYKKM010000297.1:550000-995000 GCA_035772405.1 Chrysogorgia sp. JL179-B06 | reverse complement strand
TCTGGCTGGAATTGAACCCGCGACCCTGCGATGCTAGTGCAGTGCTCTGACCACTGAGCTACGGAAGCCGTTGCCAAGATCCTAGTCACGAGTTCTGTATATATGGTGGTAATGCCGGGATAAGATTCTGGGTATATTATAGGTAATATTTGGCATTTCACTCGATCAAACTACATGTTGAAAGGATTTATGGTGAAGGAAAATTTCGAGTGTTGGAATACATACATTTTAAGACCAAACCGGGACCAGTTGCAAAAAATGTAACTTCAAGGCCTTCCGTCTAGAATTGGACCTGCGATGCTAGTGCAGTGCTCTGACCACTGAGCTACGGAAGTCGTTGCCGAGAACCTAGTCACGAGTTCTGTATATATGGTGGTAATGCCGGGATAAGATTCTGGGTACATATATTATAGGTAATATTTGGCATTTCACTCGATCAAACTACATGTTGAAAGGATTTATGATGAAGGAAAATTTCGAGTGTTGGAATACATACATATTAAGACCAAACCGGGACCAGTTGCGAAAAATGCAACTTCAAGGCCTTCCGGCTGGAATTGAACCCGCGATGCTAGTGCAGTGCTCTGACCACTGAGCTACGGAAGCCTTTGCCGAGAGCTGGAAATTATCAGGAATTATATGCTGTACTTATATTCGCTGGATTCAGAACTAGTTCATTAACATGAGTTATATTTGCTTGTAGATAAAGTCCTGGGGTTGGTTGTTCAAATCCTTGTACATATAGCTTATCCAGTGAGTATATTTTCTATCCACTGAAGTGAATGGCCATCTCAGTAAAATAGTGAGTGAATACCACTATTAGTTGAATATGTTGTTGAAAACATGGTTGGTGATATTTACTTGCTATTTTTCTGTGGATATGGTCATTCAGTAGATAGAAAATATATTCACTGGAAAGGATTTATCCATTGGATAAGCTATCCAGGCTTTGATTCTTTGAACAACCAACTCCAGATATTAAGTAAGATATATGCAGTTCGAACAACCTGCCACAGACTCAACCGAACAAAACGTCAGGAGCAGTTAAATATATATTATTAAAAGTCAATATTTAGCATTTATACTTGCCCATCCAAACAAGCATATTGTACTGTAGGGCACGTGAAATAAGGAAATGCATGTTATTGTTTTAAAAGTGGCATGGCTGGTGTATTTCAACTGGTGAGACCGGTTCCTTAATAGTTCCTGGTAAAATACCCTTCTACATATATTTTTATACATATATTGTATAAAATAAAGTACCGGTATATAAGGTTTTTTATATAAAAAGGTTGTTATCGTATTGTTTAACAAAAGCTTACTTCTGTTATGTTTGGATTTGAATGAAATGGCATTCTGTTATACTATTACATATACTGTATACTGCCATGCAATGCATAATTAAATGTTGAACATCCAGAATTTCTGGTTCAGGTTGCCGTGACTGAGTGTCAGGATCATTTTGCAACCATCTGAATGTTAGCAGATGGCACTGGGAACTGCAAACAACTTCAGGGCAACTTAATTTACATCTTTACTCCCTTATTCTTATTATTTTTTTGAAAATTGTGCATCTTTTGTTTTTAGCTGATAGTACCATGATAATATGTCTTGATCAGGATAACATTATCCAAAGGACAGTGGAATTCACAGGAAATAACAATATGGTTGGAACTGGAAGGAAGATGACAAAATAACAACTTACAAAGCTGAGAGAAGCTAATGTACATTGATATTATTATTTTTATTATTACTGTAGAGAAGGAAAATTTATTGCATTAACATTACAGCAACATCATAACCTTAACATTATTTATAAACCTTTTTCGTAACGATTGCAGCGGAAACAAGGCTTGTGGGTCAAAAACAAACTCAGGGTGAACAATTGAAATTCCCTATACATTCTGTATTACTATATTCATTTGTTGTTTGGACTGAGACAAAACAAGTAATTTTGACCCATAAGCCTCGTTCCTGTGATGTCTGTCATCTTAGGTGGTGTTTATATGGAGGCGAGCCAGCCCAGCTCAGGTACCCGGGCAGACTGCTATACATTTTCACTAATCCTGCATTAATATTTATAGTTTTAATAATAGTTTTAAATATTTACAGTACAGTATATATAAGGGGACCTGTACTTTTGCATACAGTTATACTTGGCATGCATGGTTATAGCATTTAATTTGTTCGAAGTATTTTCATGTAGGACTATGATCTTGAATTTTATTTATTTAAATAAATGTTTGTATATTTATATACATGTTCTAAGATGTTCATTGTTTGTGGTTGTGATTCTTGCAGTTTATATAAAGATAAGAATCAAATGCTAGACTAGACAAATTCAGTTTGCTTAGAATATTACTTGTTTTGAGAACAAATATTCTTGAAAGATTCTTGCCAATTATATTATTACTTAACTCTTTCCCTACGGGCGCAGTTAAAATGGGTCACTGAAGACCCGCAAAGTCGTCAATCGAAAAACACGGCACACGGTAACGCAAGATTAAAAATTGAAATTCGACAAGCGCCAGGAACATAAAATCCACGCACACGCCAAGTTTGATTTGATTTCATAAACAACTCTGCGATTGGTGGCATTTTGAGTTTTCAAGATGCTACGCGGGCGTGCAAGATGGCCTTTTCTGGAAAAATGTAAATTTTTCAACCTGATTTATGATAATTAATGCTAATTTATATTAACATAATGTGTTTTGTTCGGGAAATTTAAAAGAACAAGTAAAAGCCGGTTTATTGGGCTTCCAGAAAATGTATAGCTTTCGCAACAGTTATGGTTATTTCAAGAGATATCAATAGAACAACGTGGTCGTTCAATTTTTGATGTTTTTCAGCCGTAAGGAAAGAGTTAATATGCAGGCAAGAATAAAATTGTCAATTTAGGCAAATATTTTCTTAAAATTAGAATTATTTTCTTAAAACAAGAATCGGGTAAGAATTATATTCTTGGTAAGAATAATATTCTTACTATATGGACAAGAATAATTTTACTAGTTTTCAGCCATTTTTTGCTCAAAACAAGAATTTTTTTCCTTAAAATAAGAATCGGATAAGAAATATATTGCTTATTTCAAGCACATATGTTCTTGTCAAGAATAATGACATTCTTGATAAGAATAATATTCTCACTATATGGACAAGAATGATTTTACTTGTTTTAAGCAATATCTTGCTTAAAACAAGAATTTTTATATGCACTGGCATCGCAGGGTCGCGGGTTCAATTCCAGCCGGAAGGCCTTGAAGTTGCATTGTTCGCAACTGGTCCCGGTTTGGTCTTACAATGTATGTATTCCAACACCCGAAATTTTCCTTCACCATAAATCCTTTCAACATGTAGTTTGATCGAGTGAAATGCCAAATATTACCTATAATATACCCAGAATCGTATCCCAGCATTACCACCACCTGCATATATACAGAACTCGTGACTAGGCTCTCGGCAACAGCTTCCGTAGCTCAGTGGTCAGAGCACTGCACTAGCATCGCAGCGTTGCGCGTTCAATTCCAGCCAGAAGGCCTTGAAGTTGCATTTTCGCAACTGGACCCGGTTTGGTCTTAAAATGTATCTATTCCAACACTCGAAATTTTCCTTCACAATAAATATCAAAGCCCAGCATAATATTTTGACAAAAACCATTATATTGAGTAAAACACGAGTGAAATCATAATATTTAATAAAGTTCTAACGTTTCATTGTTAACACAACATCTTCAGAGAATAATAATTAGCCTAAATATATAGTTACAAAGTTGTCATAAATTATGGATAATTAGCAAATAGAGAGGAAACTAAAAAATACATATTACAGGATGAGACGACACTAGTATACAATGACAAATAAGGAATTATCTTACAAAAGAAAAAGTGGTGCGGTGCCAATATTTGCGTTTAAAGGTGGTTTGAGATCGCGAATAAGAAGAGTTTCGCGCAAAAGAAGTTCTGATTCGAAAGTACAACTAGAAATAATCTTAAAATCACTAAAAGAGACAGGGTGACCAGTGTCACGGTGGTGAGAGAGGATACTTGTAAGAGGAGGGTTACTATACTTCTTCCCAGTAAGAGGTGAGATTCCCATGTGGTTAGACACACGTGTATGTAGATGTCGGATTGTTTCTCCGATGTAAGAAGCTCCGCAGCTTCCGCACGTAAAATTATATACAACATGTGATCTAAGCATACATGTCCAATATCAACGATTGGAGTCCAATCGACAAAACAGGTTTCCGATCGTACGGATCGATCCATTCGACAAACGTCTTATCGGATCGATCCATTCGACAAACGTCTTATCAATTGGACAGAAATACATCAATTGTCCTATGCATCGAATGCATCGAATGGATCCAATAGACAAACGTTTTTGGGTTCGACAAATATTTGTCAGATGGCTGAGAAAGGAAACTACCATGCAACAGCATGACATTTTAATTCGTTATTAACTGTCACTTTCTACACACAATTTTGCGCGAAACGTTTAGATGATTTAGAATACTAAACGGCGCACATATTGTCAAATATTTGCACTTTTGAACTATTTTTGCATAAAATACTTTTGTGCGCTTGCCAACAAAATCCTTCATAACTATATGCGCTGTATATGTTGCGTCGTTCTCAAAAATACCTCGCGTTAACTATGCTAAGGTTAATCCACTCACGAAAGATGTTTTAGAAAGTTGTAATTCTTCAACTGAACGGGGGCCGCTTTGCCACTTGCCAGATAATAAACTTTGCCACAGATATCTGCACTTTTAAATTATTTTGACATTCAATGGCATGCTATTTCCTGAATATCTTTCACAAACACAAGTGCTCACAATGTATATGTTGCATCGTTCTCAAAAATACCCCGCGTTAATTATGCTCACGAAAGATGTTTTAGAAAGTTGTAACTCTTCAACTGAACGGGGGCCGCTTTGCCACTTTAAATTATTTTGATATTCAATGGCATGCTATTGTGCGCTTCCTGAATATCTTTCACAAACACAAGTGCTCACAATGTATATGTTGCGTCGTTCTCAAAAATACCCCGCATTGACTGCACTAAGGTTAGTCCACTCACGAAAGATGTTTTAGAAAGTTGTAACTCTTCAACTGAACGGGGGCCGCTTTGCCACTTAATAAACTTTGCCACAGATATCTGCACTTTTAAATTATTTTGACATTCAATGGCATGCTATTGTGCGCTTCCTGAATATCTTTCACAAACACAAATGTCAAGTGTTCACAATGTATATGTTGGAAAGATGTTTTAGAAAGTTGTAACTCTTCAACTGAACGGGGGCCGCTTTGCCACTTGCCAGATAATAAACTTTGCCACAGATATCTGCACTTTTAAATTATTTTGACATTCAATGGCATGCTATTGTGCGCTTCCTGAATATCTTTCACAAACACAAGTGCTCACAATGTATATGTTGCGTCGTTCTCAAAAATACCCCGCATTGACTGTACTAAGGTTAGTCCACTCACGAAAGATGTTTTAGAAAGTTGTAACTCTTCAACTGAACGGGGGCCGCTTTGCCACTTGCCAGATAATAAACTTTGCCACAGATATCTGCACTTTTAAATTATTTTGACATTCAATGGCATGCTATTGTGCGCTTCCTGAATATCCTTCACAAACACAAGTGTTCACAATGTATATGTTGGAAAGATGTTTTAGAAAGTTGTAACTCTTCAACTGAACGGGGGCCGCTTTGCCACTTGCCAGATAATAAACTTTGCCACAGATATCTGCACTTTTAAATTATTTTGATAAAAAGATAGGTGGTGGGACCTGCACCGGTGTTAAAATGGTAATAAGTTGGATGTTTTGACAATCGACTGGAGTAAATTCAGATACGGCATGGGGCTCTGAGTTGGATGACGTGATTTTATAATTAAAAACGGGTGACGTAAATTTGACACTTAAAACGGGTGTTCCCATTTGGATACGAAATACATGTGTGTGGTGTGTACCAACAGTAGGAGTAGATAGAGATTGTGAATAGTGTGAGAATTTGTGTAATATATGGGTGGGTAATGAGACCTACATCGGTGTTGAATTTTGTAAATAGTGGGCAAACAGTACATTTGAGCATATTAACGAATATCAAAATAATTATATTATGCGGATAACATTGATGATTGACATGAACAATGTGTGGGTGAAAATGGAGTCGAAGGGCGGTGGTGTGTTTGCGAATGGAGAAAACTGGGATTTTTGAATAGAAACGCGTGTAGTTGTGGTTGTTCGTATATTGGCAACCGAGTATATTGTCAGAGCACATGGTCAACTTTCCTGCGGCGTATATTATTATTATTTACGCCGCAGGAAAGTTGGCCATGTGAAACCACAAAGAGTTAATTGAAAATAGAAACGTTTTAGATACTGTCTACATACTAGATAAAATTTGAACCGCGGAGAAAACATCTATAGACAACAATTCTGTCGATATAATTTCCACTCACATTGTTTCAACTTGGGTATTATAGATGCTTTTAAACGGTCTAGCTTTTATCGGCTGGATATGTTTTCTCTATTTACGTTTGGGATGTGTCTAACGTTAAATATAGCGCGCAAGAGAGGCAAGAAACTCGAAGAGAATAAACCAACAGAATAAACCAAGAAGAGCTCGACGATAAGAATAAACCACGTTTGTCGGAATCTCGCCACAGAATGAAAATATGTATAATATTACCATAATCATAATGACATATCGCGGTGTCGCTATTTTTAGTCCAGAGCAGGTCAGCTTTTAGCCGCATGTTTACCAACAAAATCCTTCATAACTATATGCGCACGGCGCACTACATGTGTCAAGTGTTCACAATGTATATGTTGCGTCGTTCTCAAAAACACCCCGCATTGACTGTACTAAGGTTATGGCATCGTAATTTAAAGATAAATATAAAAAATATCAAATAACTCTTAGGTACGACATTTCCACTAAGGCGCGGGATTGCAGAATAGACAGAATATACACTTGTATATTCCGACTGTATATTCTGTCTAGTTATACAAGACTGTATATTTAAACAAATAGACACAATATATCAGATTAGACACTATAATTATACACTATATACGTCTAATAGACGTATAGTGTATATTTCTATCTATTGTGTCTATTTACACACTTATACATAAACTGCGAGTGTCTATTGTGTATATTAGCGTCTAATTATACACTATATACGTCTAATAGACGTCTAGTGTATATTTACGTCTGTTGTGTCTATTTACACACTTATACATAAACTGTGAGTGTCTATTGTGTATATTAAGCCCAGCATAATATTTTGACAAAAACCATTATATTGAGTAAAACACGAGTGAAATCATAATATTTAATAAAGTTCTAACGTTTCATTGTTAACACAACATCTTCAGAGAATAATAATTAGCCTAAATATATAGTTACAAAGTTGTCATAAATTATGGATAATTAGCAAATAGAGAGGAAACTAAAAAATACATATTACAGGATGAGACGACACTAGTATACAATGACAAAGAAGGAATTATCTTACAAAAGAAAAAGTGGTGCGGTGCCAATATTTGCGTTTAAAGGTGGTTTGAGATCGCGAATAAGAAGAGTTTCGCGCAAAAGAAGTTCTGATTCGAAAGTACAACTAGAAATAATCTTAAAATCACTAAAAGAGACAGGGTGACCAGTGTCACGGTGGTGAGAGAGGATACTTGTAAGAGGAGGGTTACTATACTTCTTCCCAGTAAGAGGTGAGATTCCCATGTGGTTAGACACACGTGTATTTAAATGTCGGATTGTTTCTCCGATGTAAGAAGCTCCGCAGCTTCCGCACGTAAAATTATATACAACATGTGATCTAAGCATACATGTCCAATATCAACGATTGGAGTCCAATCGACAAAAAGGTTTCCGATCGTACGGATCGATCCATTCGACAAACGTCTTATCGGATCGATCCATTCGACAAACGTCTTATCAATTGGACAGAAATACATCAATTGTCCTATGCATCGAATGCATCGAATGGATCCAATAGACAAACGTTTTTGGGTTCGACAAATATTTGTCAGATGGCTGAGAAAGGAAACTACCATGCAACAGCATGACATTTTAATTCGTTATTAACTGTCACTTTCTACACACAATTTTGCGCGAAACGTTTAGATGATTTAGAATACTAAACGGCGCACATATTGTCAAATATTTGCACTTTTGAACTATTTTTGCATAAAATACTTTTGTGCGCTTGCCAACAAAATCCTTCATAACTATATGCGCTGTATATGTTGCGTCGTTCTCAAAAATACCTCGCGTTAACTATGCTAAGGTTAATCCACTCACGAAAGATGTTTTAGAAAGTTGTAATTCTTCAACTGAACGGGGGCCGCTTTGCCACTTGCCAGATAATAAACTTTGCCACAGATATCTGCACTTTTAAATTATTTTGACATTCAATGGCATGCTATTTCCTGAATATCTTTCACAAACACAAGTGCTCACAATGTATATGTTGCATCGTTCTCAAAAATACCCCGCGTTAATTATGCTCACGAAAGATGTTTTAGAAAGTTGTAACTCTTCAACTGAACTGGGGCCGCTTTGCCACTTTAAATTATTTTGATATTCAATGGCATGCTATTGTGCGCTTCCTGAATATCTTTCACAAACACAAGTGCTCACAATGTATATGTTGCGTCGTTCTCAAAAATACCCCGCATTGACTGCACTAAGGTTAGTCCACTCACGAAAGATGTTTTAGAAAGTTGTAACTCTTCAACTGAACGGGGGCCGCTTTGCCACTTAATAAACTTTGCCACAGATATCTGCACTTTTAAATTATTTTGACATTCAATGGCATGCTATTGTGCGCTTCCTGAATATCTTTCACAAACACAAATGTCAAGTGTTCACAATGTATATGTTGGAAAGATGTTTTAGAAAGTTGTAACTCTTCAACTGAACGGGGGCCGCTTTACCACTTGCCAGATAATAAACTTTGCCACAGATATCTGCACTTTTAAATTATTTTGACATTCAATGGCATGCTATTGTGCGCTTCCTGAATATCCTTCACAAACACAAGTGTTCACAATGTATATGTTGGAAAGATGTTTTAGAAAGTTGTAACTCTTCAACTGAACGGGGGCCGCTTTGCCACTTGCCAGATAATAAACTTTGCCACAGATATCTGCACTTTTAAATTATTTTGATAAAAAGATAGGTGGTGGGACCTGCACCGGTGTTAAAATGGTAATAAGTAGGATGTTTTGACAATCGACTGGAGTAAATTCAGATACGGCATGGGGCTCTGAGTTGGATGACGTGATTTTATAATTAAAAACGGGTGACGTAAATTTGACACTTAAAACGGGTGTTCCCATTTGGATACGAAATACATGTGTGTGGTGTGTACCAACAGTAGGAGTAGATAGAGATTGTGAATAGTGTGAGAATTTGTGTAATATATGGGTGGGTAATGAGACCTACATCGGTGTTGAATTTTGTAAATAGTGGGCAAACAGTACATTTGAGCATATTAACGAATATCAAAATAATTATATTATGCGGATAACATTGATGATTGACATGAACAATGTGTGGGTGAAAATGGAGTCGAAGGGCGGTGGTGTGTTTGCGAATGGAGAAACTGGGATGTTTGAATAGAAACGCGTGTAGTTGTGGTTGTTCGTATATTGGCAACCGAGTATATTGTCAGAGCACATGGTCAACTTTCCTGCGGCGTATATTATTATTATTTACGCCGCAGGAAAGTTGGCCATGTGAAACCACAAAGAGTTAATTGAAAATAGAAACGTTTTAGATACTGTCTACATACTAGATAAAATTTGAACCGCGGAGAAAACATCTATAGACAACAATTCTGTCGATATAATTTCCAACATTGTTTCAACTTGGGTATTATAGATGCTTTTAAACGGTCTAGCTTTTATCGGCTGGATATGTTTTCTCTATTTACGTTTGGGATGTGTCTAACGTTAAATATAGCGCGCAAGAGAGGCAAGAAACTCGAAGAGAATAAACCAACAGAATAAACCAAGAAGAGCTCGACGATAAGAATAAACCACGTTTGTCGGAATCTCGCCACCGAATGAAAATATGTATAATATTACCATAATCATAATGACATATCGCGGTGTCGCTATTTTTAGTCCAGAGCAGGTCAGCTTTTAGCCGCATGTTTACCAACAAAATCCTTCATAACTATATGCGCACGGCGCACTACATGTGTCAAGTGTTCACAATGTATATGTTGCGTCGTTCTCAAAAACACCCCGCATTGACTGTACTAAGGTTATGGCATCGTAATTTAAAGATAAATATAAAAAATATCAAATAACTCTTAGGTACGACATTTCCACTAAGGCGCGGGATTGCAGAATAGACAGAATATACACTTGTATATTCCGACTGTATATTCTGTCTAGTTATACAAGACTGTATATTTAAACAAATAGACACAATATATCAGATTAGACACTATAATTATACACTATATACGTCTAATAGACGTATAGTGTATATTTCTGTCTATTGTGTCTATTTACACACTTATACATAAACTGCGAGTGTCTATTGTGTATATTAGCGTCTAATTATACACTATATACGTCTAATAGACGTCTAGTGTATATTTACGTCTGTTGTGTCTATTTACACACTTATACATAAACTGTGAGTGTCTATTGTGTATATTAAGCCCAGCATAATATTTTGACAAAAACCATTATATTGAGTAAAACACGAGTGAAATCATAATATTTAATAAAGTTCTAACGTTTCATTGTTAACACAACATCTTCAGAGAATAATAATTAGCCTAAATATATATATAGTTACAAAGTTGTCATAAATTATGGATAATTAGCAAATAGAGAGGAAACTAAAAAATACATATTACAGGATGAGACGACACTAGTATACAATGACAAAGAAGGAATTATCTTACAAAAGAAAAAGTGGTGCGGTGCCAATATTTGCGTTTAAAGGTGGTTTGAGATCGCGAATAAGAAGAGTTTCGCGCAAAAGAAGTTCTGATTCGAAAGTACAACTAGAAATAATCTTAAAATCACTAAAAGAGACAGGGTGACCAGTGTCACGGTGGTGAGAGAGGATACTTGTAAGAGGAGGGTTACTATACTTCTTCCCAGTAAGAGGTGAGATTCCCATGTGGTTAGACACACGTGTATTTAAATGTCGGATTGTTTCTCCGATGTAAGAAGCTCCGCAGCTTCCGCACGTAAAATTATATACAACATGTGATCTAAGCATACATGTCCAATATCAACGATTGGAGTCCAATCGACAAAACAGGTTTCCGATCGTACGGATCGATCCATTCGACAAACGTCTTATCGGATCGATCGGATCGATCCATTCGACAAACGTCTTATCAATTGGACAGAAATACATCAATTGTCCTATGCATCGAATGCATCGAATGGATCCAATAGACAAACGTTTTTGGGTTCGACAAATATTTGTCAGATGGCTGAGAAAGGAAACTACCATGCAACAGCATGACATTTTAATTCGTTATTAACTGTCACTTTCTACACACAATTTTGCGCGAAACGTTTAGATGATTTAGAATACTAAACGGCGCACATATTGTCAAATATTTGCACTTTTGAACTATTTTTGCATAAAATACTTTTGTGCGCTTGCCAACAAAATCCTTCATAACTATATGCGCTGTATATGTTGCGTCGTTCTCAAAAATACCTCGCGTTAACTATGCTAAGGTTAATCCACTCACGAAAGATGTTTTAGAAAGTTGTAATTCTTCAACTGAACGGGGGCCGCTTTGCCACTTGCCAGATAATAAACTTTGCCACAGATATCTGCACTTTTAAATTATTTTGACATTCAATGGCATGCTATTTCCTGAATATCTTTCACAAACACAAGTGCTCACAATGTATATGTTGCATCGTTCTCAAAAATACCCCGCGTTAATTATGCTCACGAAAGATGTTTTAGAAAGTTGTAACTCTTCAACTGAACTGGGGCCGCTTTGCCACTTTAAATTATTTTGATATTCAATGGCATGCTATTGTGCGCTTCCTGAATATCTTTCACAAACACAAGTGCTCACAATGTATATGTTGCGTCGTTCTCAAAAATACCCCGCATTGACTGCACTAAGGTTAGTCCACTCACGAAAGATGTTTTAGAAAGTTGTAACTCTTCAACTGAACGGGGGCCGCTTTGCCACTTAATAAACTTTGCCACAGATATCTGCACTTTTAAATTATTTTGACATTCAATGGCATGCTATTGTGCGCTTCCTGAATATCTTTCACAAACACAAATGTCAAGTGTTCACAATGTATATGTTGGAAAGATGTTTTAGAAAGTTGTAACTCTTCAACTGAACGGGGGCCGCTTTACCACTTGCCAGATAATAAACTTTGCCACAGATATCTGCACTTTTAAATTATTTTGACATTCAATGGCATGCTATTGTGCGCTTCCTGAATATCCTTCACAAACACAAGTGTTCACAATGTATATGTTGGAAAGATGTTTTAGAAAGTTGTAACTCTTCAACTGAACGGGGGCCGCTTTGCCACTTGCCAGATAATAAACTTTGCCACAGATATCTGCACTTTTAAATTATTTTGATAAAAAGATAGGTGGTGGGACCTGCACCGGTGTTAAAATGGTAATAAGTAGGATGTTTTGACAATCGACTGGAGTAAATTCAGATACGGCATGGGGCTCTGAGTTGGATGACGTGATTTTATAATTAAAAACGGGTGACGTAAATTTGACACTTAAAACGGGTGTTCCCATTTGGATACGAAATACATGTGTGTGGTGTGTACCAACAGTAGGAGTAGATAGAGATTGTGAATAGTGTGAGAATTTGTGTAATATATGGGTGGGTAATGAGACCTACATCGGTGTTGAATTTTGTAAATAGTGGGCAAACAGTACATTTGAGCATATTAACGAATATCAAAATAATTATATTATGCGGATAACATTGATGATTGACATGAACAATGTGTGGGTGAAAATGGAGTCGAAGGGCGGTGGTGTGTTTGCGAATGGAGAAACTGGGATGTTTGAATAGAAACGCGTGTAGTTGTGGTTGTTCGTATATTGGCAACCGAGTATATTGTCAGAGCACATGGTCAACTTTCCTGCGGCGTATATTATTATTATTTACGCCGCAGGAAAGTTGGCCATGTGAAACCACAAAGAGTTAATTGAAAATAGAAACGTTTTCCCTAACGAAAAAAGTCTATAGGCTTGCCTATAGGCATGTCTATAGGCAACCTATAGGATCCTATAGGAAACCTATAGGCTTCTATAGGCAATTGGAACATTTTCTATAGGCGACCTATAATGACACCTATTAGCCTATAGACGCCTATAGGTGCCTATAGGCTTCTATAGGCAATTGGAACATTGCCTATAGGCGCCTATAGACTTTTTTCATAAGGGTTAGATACTGTCTACATACTAGATAAAATTTGAACCGCGGAGAAAACATCTATAGACAACAATTCTGTCGATATAATTTCCAACATTGTTTCAACTTGGGTATTATAGATGCTTTTAAACGGTCTAGCTTTTATCGGCTGGATATGTTTTCTCTATTTACGTTTGGGATGTGTCTAACGTTAAATATAGCGCGCAAGAGAGGCAAGAAACTCGAAGAGAATAAACCAACAGAATAAACCAAGAAGAGCTCGACGATAAGAATAAACCACGTTTGTCGGAATCTCGCCACCGAATGAAAATATGTATAATATTACCATAATCATAATGACATATCGCGGTGTCGCTATTTTTAGTCCAGAGCAGGTCAGCTTTTAGCCGCATGTTTACCAACAAAATCCTTCATAACTATATGCGCACGGCGCACTACATGTGTCAAGTGTTCACAATGTATATGTTGCGTCGTTCTCAAAAACACCCCGCATTGACTGTACTAAGGTTATGGCATCGTAATTTAAAGATAAATATAAAAAATATCAAATAACTCTTAGGTACGACATTTCCACTAAGGCGCGGGATTGCAGAATAGACAGAATATACACTTGTATATTCCGACTGTATATTCTGTCTAGTTATACAAGACTGTATATTTAAACAAATAGACACAATATATCAGATTAGACACTATAATTATACACTATATACGTCTAATAGACGTATAGTGTATATTTCTGTCTATTGTGTCTATTTACACACTTATACATAAACTGCGAGTGTCTATTGTGTATATTAGCGTCTAATTATACACTATATACGTCTAATAGACGTCTAGTGTATATTTACGTCTGTTGTGTCTATTTACACACTTATACATAAACTGTGAGTGTCTATTGTGTATATTAAGCCCAGCATAATATTTTGACAAAAACCATTATATTGAGTAAAACACGAGTGAAATCATAATATTTAATAAAGTTCTAACGTTTCATTGTTAACACAACATCTTCAGAGAATAATAATTAGCCTAAATATATATATAGTTACAAAGTTGTCATAAATTATGGATAATTAGCAAATAGAGAGGAAACTAAAAAATACATATTACAGGATGAGACGACACTAGTATACAATGACAAAGAAGGAATTATCTTACAAAAGAAAAAGTGGTGCGGTGCCAATATTTGCGTTTAAAGGTGGTTTGAGATCGCGAATAAGAAGAGTTTCGCGCAAAAGAAGTTCTGATTCGAAAGTACAACTAGAAATAATCTTAAAATCACTAAAAGAGACAGGGTGACCAGTGTCACGGTGGTGAGAGAGGATACTTGTAAGAGGAGGGTTACTATACTTCTTCCCAGTAAGAGGTGAGATTCCCATGTGGTTAGACACACGTGTATTTAAATGTCGGATTGTTTCTCCGATGTAAGAAGCTCCGCAGCTTCCGCACGTAAAATTATATACAACATGTGATCTAAGCATACATGTCCAATATCAACGATTGGAGTCCAATCGACAAAACAGGTTTCCGATCGTACGGATCGATCCATTCGACAAACGTCTTATCGGATCGATCGGATCGATCCATTCGACAAACGTCTTATCAATTGGACAGAAATACATCAATTGTCCTATGCATCGAATGCATCGAATGGATCCAATAGACAAACGTTTTTGGGTTCGACAAATATTTGTCAGATGGCTGAGAAAGGAAACTACCATGCAACAGCATGACATTTTAATTCGTTATTAACTGTCACTTTCTACACACAATTTTGCGCGAAACGTTTAGATGATTTAGAATACTAAACGGCGCACATATTGTCAAATATTTGCACTTTTGAACTATTTTTGCATAAAATACTTTTGTGCGCTTGCCAACAAAATCCTTCATAACTATATGCGCTGTATATGTTGCGTCGTTCTCAAAAATACCTCGCGTTAACTATGCTAAGGTTAATCCACTCACGAAAGATGTTTTAGAAAGTTGTAATTCTTCAACTGAACGGGGGCCGCTTTGCCACTTGCCAGATAATAAACTTTGCCACAGATATCTGCACTTTTAAATTATTTTGACATTCAATGGCATGCTATTTCCTGAATATCTTTCACAAACACAAGTGCTCACAATGTATATGTTGCATCGTTCTCAAAAATACCCCGCGTTAATTATGCTCACGAAAGATGTTTTAGAAAGTTGTAACTCTTCAACTGAACTGGGGCCGCTTTGCCACTTTAAATTATTTTGATATTCAATGGCATGCTATTGTGCGCTTCCTGAATATCTTTCACAAACACAAGTGCTCACAATGTATATGTTGCGTCGTTCTCAAAAATACCCCGCATTGACTGCACTAAGGTTAGTCCACTCACGAAAGATGTTTTAGAAAGTTGTAACTCTTCAACTGAACGGGGGCCGCTTTGCCACTTAATAAACTTTGCCACAGATATCTGCACTTTTAAATTATTTTGACATTCAATGGCATGCTATTGTGCGCTTCCTGAATATCTTTCACAAACACAAATGTCAAGTGTTCACAATGTATATGTTGGAAAGATGTTTTAGAAAGTTGTAACTCTTCAACTGAACGGGGGCCGCTTTGCCACTTGCCAGATAATAAACTTTGCCACAGATATCTGCACTTTTAAATTATTTTGACATTCAATGGCATGCTATTGTGCGCTTCCTGAATATCTTTCACAAACACAAGTGCTCACAATGTATATGTTGCGTCGTTCTCAAAACTACCCCGCATTGACTGTACTAAGGTTAGTCCACTCACGAAAGATGTTTTAGAAAGTTGTAACTCTTCAACTGAACGGGGGCAGCTTTGCCACTTGCCAGATAATAAACTTTGCCACAGATATCTGCACTTTTAAATTATTTTGACATTCAATGGCATGCTATTGTGCGCTTCCTGAATATCCTTCACAAACACAAGTGTCACGTGTTCACAATGTATATGTTGGAAAGATGTTTTAGAAAGTTGTAACTCTTCAACTGAACGGGGGCCGCTTTGCCACTTGCCAGATAATAAACTTTGCCACAGATATCTGCACTTTTAAATTATTTTGACATTCAATGGCATGCTATTGTGCGCTTCCTGAATATCCTTCACAAACACAAGTGTTCACAATGTATATGTTGGAAAGATGTTTTAGAAAGTTGTAACTCTTCAACTGAACGGGGGCCGCTTTGCCACTTGCCAGATAATAAACTTTGCCACAGATATCTGCACTTTTAAATTATTTTGATAAAAAGATAGGTGGTGGGACCTGCACCGGTGTTAAAATGGTAATAAGTAGGATGTTTTGACAATCGACTGGAGTAAATTCAGATACGGCATGGGGCTCTGAGTTGGATGACGTGATTTTATAATTAAAAACGGGTGACGTAAATTTGACACTTAAAACGGGTGTTCCCATTTGGATACGAAATACATGTGTGTGGTGTGTACCAACAGTAGGAGTAGATAG
Source organism: Chrysogorgia sp. JL179-B06 (assembly GCA_035772405.1). Lineage (NCBI taxonomy): Eukaryota > Metazoa > Cnidaria > Anthozoa > Scleralcyonacea > Chrysogorgiidae > Chrysogorgia > Chrysogorgia sp. JL179-B06. The sequence continues at coordinate 978,070 of JAYKKM010000297.1, read as the reverse complement.
AGATTGTGAATAGTGTGAGAATTTGTGTAATATATGGGTGGGTAATGAGACCTACATCGGTGTTGAATTTTGTAAATAGTGGGCAAACAGTACATTTGAGCATATTAACGAATATCAAAATAATTATATTATGCGGATAACATTGATGATTGACATGAACAATGTGTGGGTGAAAATGGAGTCGAAGGGCGGTGGTGTGTTTGAATGAATGAATAACTTTATTTAACCACGCTAATATCGTCAGCAAATGCTGATTTCCACGATAGGCGTGTAAAATTATAGCACAAAATACAAGAAATATTATATAGTAATACAGTTAATAACAAATAGTAATATAATACAGTTATATAAAATTACAAAAATATAGTTTCTATATTTTACAAAATGTAGTTAAAAAACATGAGTCGCGATTTTTCTTTCAAAATAGGACCGTGTTTTACTTTTTCTTAAGTCAGCTGGTAGGGAGTTCCATAACGCAGCTCCGTCAAACATAAAACTCTTTTTCATGCAGTTTGTGCGTGGATTCGGCAAACAAACTGAGCTGTGACTTTCACGAAGATTATAGTGAAACAGTTCGTCTTTGTATGTAAATAACTCATGGAGGGAATTTGGCCCCATATTGTTCAGAACTTTGAACATCATTTTTGCTTTGGCTTTTAGACGCTGTGTTTGTAAAGGTTCCCATTCCAAAGCATTTAAGGCAGTTTGTTGATCAGTTTGATTAGGCATATTTGCTATAATACGTGCTGCTCTGTTTTGCAGTTTTTGTAAACGTTTGGATTGGGTCTCACCGAAAACATTCCAAACTTCGCAACAATAATTGAAATAAGGTTGAATTAATGAATTGTATAAACACTTTAGAGTCTTTTGATCAGCAAATTCTTTTACTTGTTTCAAAGCATATAGGCCCGATGATATTTTCTTACATATACTGTCTGTGTTAGCTTTCCAAGATAAATTTTCATCAACAATAACACCCAGAGCTTTGTATTGGGAAACTTGTTTTATCGGTTTGTCTTCAATAGTAATTTTTAATTGATAATCACCAATTTTATTAAGCATAGGTTTAGTTCCAATAAGAATAAATTCTGTTTTAGCCACATTTAGGCTGAGTTTGTTTGCTATTAGCCATTTTCGTAAGTTTACCAAATCAGAATTCACTGCAATTTCAATATCATTAATTGATTCACCGGCCGCTGTAATGTTTGTGTCATCAGCAAACAACCTGGGTTTTGTTTGATTTAAACATGATGATAAATCGTTTATGTAGATTAAAAATAGTAAAGGTCCTAAAATAGAGCCTTGGGGTACTCCACATTTTACGCCACGTTCTTCTGAAATAAAACCATTTATATCACATTTTTGTGTTCGTTCATTGAGATATGATTTGATTAATGATAATGCTTGGCCTTTGATTCCATACAGTAATAATTTTTCTAATAAAATTTGATGGTTAACGGTGTCAAATGCCTTCTTTAGGTCTATAAAAACTACTAGATTGAACAATTTTCTGTCCATGTTTACATACCAATTATTGGTACAGTCTAGTAGTGCTGTAGCTGTGGAGTGGAACTTCCGAAAACCCAATTGGTGCTCAGTTTGCGAATGGAGAAACTGGGATGTTTGAATAGAAACGCGTGTAGTTGTGGTTGTTCGTATATTGGCAACCGAGTATATTGTCAGAGCACATGGTCAACTTTCCTGCGGCGTATATTATTATTATTTACGCCGCAGGAAAGTTGGCCATGTGAAACCACAAAGAGTTAATTGAAAATAGAAACGTTTTAGATACTGTCTACATACTAGATAAAATTTGAACCGCGGAGAAAACATCTATAGACAACAATTCTGTCGATATAATTTCCACTCACATTGTTTCAACTTGGGTATTATAGATGCTTTTAAACGGTCTAGCTTTTATCGGCTGGATATGTTTTCTCTATTTACGTTTGGGATGTGTCTAACGTTAAATATAGCGCGCAAGAGAGGCAAGAAACTCGAAGAGAATAAACCAACAGAATAAACCAAGAAGAGCTCGACGATAAGAATAAACCACGTTTGTCGGAATCTCGCCACAGAATGAAAATATGTATAATATTACCATAATCATAATGACATATCGCGGTGTCGCTATTTTTAGTCCAGAGCAGGTCAGCTTTTAGCCGCATGTTTGCCAACAAAATCCTTCATAACTATATGCGCACGGCGCACTACATGTGTCAAGTGTTCACAATGTATATGTTGCGTCGTTCTCAAAAACACCCCGCATTGACTGTACTAAGGTTATGGCATCGTAATTTAAAGATAAATATAAAAAATATCAAATAACTCTTAGGTACGACATTTCCACTAAGGCGCGGGATTGCAGAATAGACAGAATATACACTTGTATATTCCGACTGTATATTCTGTCTAGTTATACAAGACTGTATATTTAAACAAATAGACACAATATATCAGATTAGACACTATAATTATACACTATATACGTCTAATAGACGTATAGTGTATATTTCTGTCTATTGTGTCTATTTACACACTTATACATAAACTGCGAGTGTCTATTGTGTATATTAGCGTCTAATTATACACTATATACGTCTAATAGACGTCTAGTGTATATTTACGTCTGTTGTGTCTATTTACACACTTATACATAAACTGTGAGTGTCTATTGTGTATATTGTGTATATTAGCGTCTAATTATACACTATATACGTCTAATACACGTATAGTGTATATTAACGTCTATTGTGTCTATTTACACACTTATATGAGTGTCTATTGTGTATATTGTGTATATTAGCGTCTAATTATACACTATATACGTCTAATACAGGTATAGTGTATATTTACGTCTATTGTGTCTATTTACACACTTATACATAAACTGTGTGTGTCTATTGTGTATATTGTATATATTAGCGTCTAATTATACACTATATACGTCTAATACACGTATGGTCCTATAGTGTATAAGTGGTCTATATATATATATATATATATATATATAAATATATTGAATGAAACAATATTATATGTTATTGCCTCGTTCTATTCCAAAACCACGCCAACTATACTGACTACGCTGCCTCGTTCTATCATAGGTAGCCCAGACACAAATTTCGAGTATGAATAGATATACATAGTTATATTATTTTTTTTTTATAATTCATTTATTTACTGCATAAAAATGCATACTGTTGGCCTGTAATTGTTCATATCTTCTTTCATAACATCAATATATTCTATAAGCTTAGCAGTGTTTCAAAATGTTCATCAAATACACTGCTACTCTATATTACCCCCTGCGGTGTTCATCTCGCTTTACCGTCAGATAAACATTGTTATATTACTATTTTTACCGTAAAATATACAGGAAAATCAAATTTACTGGTAGGACTAACTGCCTACTTAATATACCATGCAAGAGGGAAAATTTACACATATACTTACGAGTAAGGTTTCTAGTAGGGCCACTGCCTGGCTGGCCTTCAATGTCATATTTAGATAAAATGTATATAGAAATTATAGAAATTAGAAAAGTACAGAAATTAGAAATTTGATAAACTGATGATTGTCTCTATTCACATAATACAATACTTATAAAAAACAATAAACAATGTTTTACATGTTTCTAGTATCAACTGTATATTAATAAAGTATTAAATTACAGTTGTCTGGCTATACGTAAAATATGGAAACGCTTCACAAAACCGTATACTATTTGATCGATTCACATAATTGCGATTCGTTTGAGTTATACGAATTAGTTGCGCATGAGACATTATCGTAATAATTGCGCCAATATTAAACAAAGGCCTAACTTCATCGTTCGAACAAAGCGCCTGTTCATTTTGAAACTTCTTCGTTAGCCGTCATTTCATTTCAACTAGCTGATTCTCTTCAAACAAGTGCGCACACTTTGTATACGAGCCATAGATATATACTGGATAACGACAAAATTATTCGATTTCTAACAATCCATTTCACCGTGCATCGTGCATGAATGACACATAATTTTTATTATTTATTCATGGCTGAAATGTTGAATCTTTGCGAGATATAATAATATGCAAGTTGAAATACTAGATGTAAACCGTAAAACTTACCGTATCGGTTCTTGACTAGAGTTGTCCGCTTGATCGCCTTCGTCCATCCTTGAAATTCTCTTTTCCGTCAGAGCGCGCCACACTTTACTGTAAACGCGCCATTGAACTTCGAAGATCGGCATATATCGCGACACGAGATTTTGATGTTTGACAAAAACGCCCCCCCTGATAATGCTGAAAGCCATTTTAACCTAATTACGATTAACCAATTACGCGCGAGATTTAAATTTGAAAATTGTCGGTTGTGAACCTTGTTCACCTTGCGCCCGGTCACATTGCAAATTGGAGGCATTCTACTGTGATTTGAAGCGAAATTTCTTGACAACGAAACAATTATTCTTCAAAGTAACTGCTTGGTTTAGAAGCGTGATGATATTTGTATCAACTGCCGTAAATTTGTCATTGAAAAATTCCTTGGAGCTGAGTTAGACGGCATTATTCGCGAGAAGTTAGCGCGAGATTGGCTTGACAGTTGCCAACCTTTCCTTTATTTCCCTCTTCCGCCGCGTCGCCCGCAAAACCTGGTCGACTTCAAACGTGATTTAAAGCCGTCTAATCGTAAGTATATGTGTAAATTTTCCCTCTTGCATGGTATATTAAGTAGGCAGTTAGTCCTACCAGTAAATTTGATTTTCCTGTATATTTTACGGTAAAAATAGTAATATAACAATGTTTATCTGACGGTAAAGCGAGATGAACACCGCAGGGGGTAATATAGAGTAGCAGTGTATTTGATGAATATTTTGAAACACTGCTAAGCTTATAGAATATATTGATGTTATGAAAGAAGATATGAACAATTACAGGCCAACAGTATGCATTTTTATGCAGTAAATAAATGAATTATAAAAAAAAATAATATAACTATGTATATCTATTCATACTCGAAATTTGTGTCTGGGCTACCTATGAACTGTCAAGCCAATCTCGCGCTAACTTCTCGCGAATAATGCCGTCTAACTCAGCTCCAAGGAATTTTTCAATGACAAATTTACGGCAGTTGATACAAATATCATCACGCTTCTAAACCAAGCAGTTACTTTGAAGAATAATTGTTTCGTTGTCAAGAAATTTCGCTTCAAATCACAGTAGAATGCCTCCAATTTGCAATGTGACCATAGGTAGCCCAGACACAAATTTCGAGTATGAATAGATATACATAGTTATATTATTTTTTTTTATAATTCATTTATTTACTGCATAAAAATGCATACTGTTGGCCTGTAATTGTTCATATCTTCTTTCATAACATCAATATATTCTATAAGCTTAGCAGTGTTTCAAAATATTCATCAAATACACTGCTACTCTATATTACCCCCTGCGGTGTTCATCTCGCTTTACCGTCAGATAAACATTGTTATATTACTATTTTTACCGTAAAATATACAGGAAAATCAAATTTACTGGTAGGACTAACTAACCTGGTCGACTTCAAACGTGATTTAAAGCCGTCTAATCGTAAGTATATGTGTAAATTTTCCCTCTTGCATGGTATATTAAGTAGGCAGTTAGTCCTACCAGTAAATTTGATTTTCCTGTATATTTTACGGTAAAAATAGTAATATAACAATGTTTATCTGACGGTAAAGCGAGATGAACACCGCAGGGGGTAATATAGAGTAGCAATGTATTTGATGAATATTTTGAAACACTGCTAAGCTTATAGAATATATTGATGTTATGAAAGAAGATATGAACAATTACAGGCCAACAGTATGCATTTTTATGCAGTAAATAAATGAATTATAAAAAAAAATAATATAACTATGTATATCTATTCATACTCGAAATTTGTGTCTGGGCTACCTATGGTCACATTGCAAATTGGAGGCATTCTACTGTGATTTGAAGCGAAATTTCTTGACAACGAAACAATTATTCTTCAAAGTAACTGCTTGGTTTAGAAGCGTGATGATATTTGTATCAACTGCCGTAAATTTGTCATTGAAAAATTCCTTGGAGCTGAGTTAGACGGCATTATTCGCGAGAAGTTAGCGCGAGATTGGCTTGACAGTTGCCAACCTTTCCTTTATTTCCCTCTTCCGCCGCGTCGCCCGCAAAACCTGGTCGACTTCAAACGTGATTTAAAGCCGTCTAATCGTAAGTATATGTGTAAATTTTCCCTCTTGCATGGTATATTAAGTAGGCAGTTAGTCCTACCAGTAAATTTGATTTTCCTGTATATTTTACGGTAAAAATAGTAATATAACAATGTTTATCTGACGGTTAAAGCGAGATGAACACCGCAGGGGGTAATATAGAGTAGCAGTGTATTTGATGAATATTTTGAAACACTGCTAAGCTTATAGAATATATTGATGTTATGAAAGAAGATATGAACAATTACAGGCCAACAGTATGCATTTTTATGCAGTAAATAAATGAATTATAAAAAAAAATAATATAACTATGTATATCTATTCATACTCGAAATTTGTGTCTGGGCTACCTATGGTCACATTGCAAATTGGAGGCATTCTACTGTGATTTGAAGCGAAATTTCTTGACAACGAAACAATTATTCTTCAAAGTAACTGCTTGGTTTAGAAGCGTGATGATATTTGTATCAACTGCCGTAAATTTGTCATTGAAAAATTCCTTGGAGCTGAGTTAGACGGCATTATTCGCGAGAAGTTAGCGCGAGATTGGCTTGACAGTTGCCAACCTTTCCTTTATTTCCCTCTTCCGCCGCGTCGCCCGCAAAACCTGGTCGACTTCAAACGTGATTTAAAGCCGTCTAATCGTAAGTATATGTGTAAATTTTCCCTCTTGCATGGTATATTAAGTAGGCAGTTAGTCCTACCAGTAAATTTGATTTTCCTGTATATTTTACGGTAAAAATAGTAATATAACAATGTTTATCTGACGGTAAAGCGAGATGAACACCGCAGGGGGTAATATAGAGTAGCAGTGTATTTGATGAATATTTTGAAACACTGCTAAGCTTATAGAATATATTGATGTTATGAAAGAAGATATGAACAATTACAGGCCAACAGTATGCATTTTTATGCAGTAAATAAATGAATTATAAAAAAAAATAATATAACTATGTATATCTATTCATACTCGAAATTTGTGTCTGGGCTACCTATGGTTCTATTATAAAACCACGCAACATACATACCATAAATCCTGAGAACATGTAGTTTGATCGAGTGAAATGCCAAATATTACTTGTTATATATATATATATATATATATATATATATATAGTAGAATAATGATGTAATTATATACGCTCGTATCTTTTCGAAACTAAACAACATATATCAACGCCATCTCCGACAAACCCAAGTGCGATTGCCGAACGAAGGATAGCTGCCCCCTAGAAGGAAGCTGCGGTGCCTTACCGCAAATTTGATTTATCAAGCCGAAGTGACCACAGCCGATGACATGACGACCAAAAAATACATTGGCATGACTGCAACCTCTTTTAAGACCTGTTACAACAACCATACCAAATCAATCCGTGATGCTGTATATTTAAAGGAACTTATATATCAAGTTACATTTGGAAATTGAAGATGGAGAAACGCGACTACATGGTGAAGGGTCAATTTTGAAACGCGCGAAATCATACAGCAGTGGGGATAAACGATGTGATTTGCACGCCTGGAAGAAAAATTGTGTATTATGAAAGCCGACCCAAACCACCTCCGAAACAAAAGATCCGAAATATTTTCAAAATGCCGTCACCGAAACAAACACAGACCACGCAACTTGAAATGGACCGCAATGACGTCGCCACATTCCATTGCCACAACGTAACCACCGTTATAACAGGACAATCAAGACGAATTTTCTTTCAGTTGTCTGAAGATCGTCTACGGGCGTGAAACTATTAGTAACAGCAAACAATCTTTATATATGTATATATATATATATATATATGTAGCAAAGTGAAAAGGTGGTAAACTGCCGAGAATTTGGTGACGAGATACTGACGTATGTATATTGAATGAAACAATATTATAAGTTGTTGCCTCGTTCTATCCCAAAACCACGCAAACATTTCTCTATTGAGTTAAACAATTATTATAGCCGTAGTCTATTTCAAAAATACGCAACATATCGCTATTGAATGGAACAGTATCATATGTTGTTGCCTCGTTCTATTTCAAAACTACGTTAACTATATACTGACTACGCTGCTACATTCGCATAGTGTTTGTGACTAGACGTACATTAGACGTATATAGTGAAAATAATTAGACGCTAATATTAAACAATATACACAATAGACACTCACAGTTTATGTATACAAGTGTGTAAATAGACACAATAGACCTTAATATACACTAGACGTCTATTAGACGTATATAGTGTATAATTAGACGCTAATATACACAATATACACAATAGACACTCACAGTTTATGTATACAAGTGTGTAAATAGACACAATAGACGTTAATATACACTAGACGTCTATTAGACGTATATAGTGTATAATTAGACGCTAATATACACAATAGACACTCACAGTTTATGTATACAAGTGTGTAAATAGACACAATAGACGTTAATATACACTAGACGTCTATTAGACGTATATAGTGTATAATTAGACGCTAATATACACAATAGACACTCACAGTTTATGTATAAGTGTGTAAATAGACACAATAGTCGTTAATATACACTAGACGTCTATTAGACGTATATAGTGTATAATTAGACGCTAATATACACAATATACACAATAGACACTCACAGTTTATGTATAAGTGTGTAAATAGACACAATAGTCGTTAATATACACTAGACGTCTATTAGACGTATATAGTGTATAATAAGCAAAGGAGAATTGACAGAATATACGCCACCTGTCTACTCAGTATAACTATACATTATATACGGTATACACTGTATAAATATACACAATATACTTCTTATGTCTAAACTGTCTATTCTGCAATACCGCGCCTTACTCGACATTTCAATCGAACAGTAACGTTAGTCCACATGTTTTGGAAAATTGTAACTCTTCAACGGGAGCCGAATTGCCACAAATTACCTGATGACACCATATTCACTCATCAGGCGATACAAAATGCGGATTGATTCATTTTATACGACGCAGAAACGTCTCATCTAATAAATGGGGAAATATTGCCAGGCACTCGTCCGGTGACATTGCGGTTATATATTTGTGTTATTCTACGCTTGCATTAGATAAAACCGGTGTCACAGGAAATTCGCCCTCCCAGGAAATTCGCCCCCCTCCCCCTGGAGGGGCGAATTTCCTAGGAATCTTGCCCTCCCCGGGGAGAATTTCCTAGGAATTTCGCCCCCCTAGGAGCGAATTTTCCAGGATATTCGCCCCCCTCTAGGAAATTTGCCCCCCTCTCAATTTCGTTTTAAAATCAAAACTTCTCAAGAACATTGTTTATTAACTTTAATATTTTACAAAAAAAATACTTAAATATATTAGTTGACCAGTTCAGACAATTTATAGCTATTGGAATATTGAATAAAAATAGAAATTATCAGATAAAGTGCTGCAAATTTCGACAATAGCAATCGTTAACAATGGCCTTTGCGGTGACCACTTTTTAACAATGAACCACTAACACATTCAAAACAACAATATGAACAAAGGGTCTAGAATTTGAATAGGGTCGGTTGCGGAACATTGGTCTCTTCCACATATCTCTAAAATAGTACTGGATCGGACCTTGGCTTCCTATTGTGTGTGATGTTTTAACTTTATCTTATAATCGCATTTTAATTATCTGGGCTGTTCTTCCTATTCATGACGTAGCTACCCTACCCTCTGTTTATATTATTACCAGAAAATAGTTCTTAAAATAACGATTTTGTCGTGGTGACAAAATTAAATATTGCTTTGGAAAACGCGAGGGCGGATTTCCTAGGAATATCGCCCCCAGGGGGGCGATATTACGGCAGGACGAATTTCCTGGGACACCTGCTTAATCCAATTCACCGTGAAACACGAACCCCATTCTGGCCATTCGCCTCCGCTTATATTATCGACAAAATTATATCAATTAATCAATACCACTGAATTAAATGTCACGATTGTTCCGACATACTCGGATTGCGACGTGTGTAGCCCCTAAAGCGAAAAAGGCCGAATATCATAACGAAGAAATACAATGTATACTGGTACAGGATGTAATAAACCATAGTGTGCGCACAGTGATACCTAGCAAGTAATTATATAGTCATTATATGAACAGCACCATTTATAGCGGAGAAAATAAGGCTCTAAATAAGTCGCCAATAAACGCGCAATCCCAACAAGCAGTGGCTTATTTTCAACTACCTTTAAAACCTGCGCTTATTTTAGTCTCGGCTTGCGTGCTTTATGGTATGGCTGTTTTCACATCCTTTTGTGATGACATATCCAGTGACAGTTCACCACTGTCATCTCTCCAATGTTGACAGCTCACCATGCTTTCCCAATGGTTGGCTTCATTAATTGAAATATTAGCCATTAATTATTACACATTGCAGCGACATACTCTCGTTGGACAAATATTTGTCCAACGGTAACCACCTTTGTCGATTCGATCGATTCGAGCCATTAGACACTCGCTAATGTTTCTAACACACCCTTGCATGTCCGACTCTCGTTGGACAAATATTAGTCCAACGGTAACCACCTTTGTCGATTCGATCGATTCGATCCATTAGACACTCGCTAATGTTTCGAACACACCCTTGCATGACATGTCCGACTCTCGTTCGACAAATATTTGTCCAACGGTAAACACCTTTGTCGATTCGATCCATTCGATCCATTAGACACTCGCTAATGTTTCTAACACACCCTTGCATGTCCGACTCTCGTTGGACAAATATTTGTCCAACGGTAACCAGAAAATTTAGTTAATACGTGATATTCAATTGGTACTCGTCAGAGCTCCGAAGTAACGGTAACAACAATTTGTCCATTCGATCGATTCGATCCATTAGACACTCGCTAATGTCCGACTCTCGTTCGACAAATATTTGTCCAACGGTAACCACCTTTGTCCATTCGATCGATTCGATCCATTAGACACTCGCTAATGTTTCGAACACACCCTTGCATGACATGTCCGACTCTCGTTCGACAAATATTTGTCCAACGGTAAACACCTTTGTCGATTCGATCGATTCGATCCATTAGACACTCGCTAATGTTTCTAACACACCCTTGCATATCCGACTCTCGTTGGACAAATATTTGTCCAACGGTAACCAGAAAATTTAGTTAATACGTGATATTCAATTGGTACTCGTCAGAGCTCCGAAGTAACGGTAACCACAATTTGTCCATTCGATCGACACTCGCTAATGTCCGACTCTCGTTCAACAAATATTTGTCCAACGGTAACCACCTTTGTCCATTCGATCCATTAAACACTCGCTACTGTTTCTAACACACCCTTGCATGTCCGACAACTATTTGTCCAACGGTAACCACCTTTGTCCATTCGATCGATTCGATCCATTAGACACTCGCTAATGTTTCTAACACATCCGACTCTCGTTCGACAAATATTTGTCCAACGGTAACCACCTTTGTCCATTCGATCGATTCGATCCATTAGATCCATTAGACACTCTAATGTTTCTAACACACCCTTGCATGTCCGACTCTCGTTCGACAAATATTTTTCCAACGGTAACCACCTTTGTCCATTCGATCCATTCGATCCATTAGACACTCGCTAATGTTTCTAACACACCCTTGCATGTCCGACTCTCGTTCGACAAATATTTGTCCAACGGTAACCACCTTTGTCCATTCGATCCATTCGATCCATTAGACACTCGCTAATGTTTCTAACACACCATTGCATGTCCGACTCTCGTTCGACAAATATTTGTCCAACGGTAACAACGAAATAAGATAAAACAGTCGTCAACATAACGATGACAAAACAAAGGTTTGAACTCACGTGGACATTCATCTATCCAAGTGCGTTCATGATAGGCGAGAAATATATTGGCAAAGAGAGGTTCTAGGGGAGAACCCATGGCAACGCCATCTATACCTGTTGATATACTTCGCCGTTGAACAAGAAATGACAATTTTTCACTGTTAAATCTAAAAGTTTACGAAACTCGACAGTAGAAAAGCCGTGAAATTTAGTAGAGCCAACGAAAACCTTTTGAATAATGATGTCGATGGTTTCATCTAATGGAATGTTAGTGAAAAGAGAGGTTACGTCAAAGCTAGCAATATACACATTATTGGGATATATATATATATATATATATATATATATATATATATATATATATATATATATATATATATATATATATATATATAATATATATATATAAATATATATAATATATATATATAATATATATATATAATATATATATATATATATATATATATATATATATATATTATATATATACATATACATATATATATATATATATATATATACATATATATATATATATTGAAAGGATTTATAGTGAAGGAAAATTTCGAGTGTTGGGTACATATACATTTTAAGACCAAACCGGGACCAGTTGCGAAAATGCAACTTCAAGGCCTTCCGGCTGGAATTGAACCCGCGACCCTGCGATGCTAGTGGAGTGCTCTGACCACTGAGCTACGGAAGCCGTTGCAGAGAGCCTATGCCGAGATAAGATTCTGGGTATATTATAGGTAATATTTGGCATTTCACTCGATCAAACTACAACAATATTTGGTATTTATACATATATGGCCATGGTATAGGTCCTTTTGTATATACTTACATCAATCAACCAACCCAGCACAGGAAGCTCCAACTCCAGCTAAGAGAACAACCACAAATAATGTATTCATTTTCTCAAACTTCCAATTGTCTTGACACTTCCTGATATATAGTTTGAATTGTTCGTGCTAGAGTTACACAGTGCCGCTATATATATATATATATATATATATATATATATATATATATATATATATATATATATATATATATATATATATATATATATATATATATATATATATATATATATATATATATATATATATATATTATATTACCTATAATATACCCAGAATCTTATCCCGGCATTACCATCATATATACAGAACTCGTGACTAGGCTCTCGGCAACGGCTTCCGTAGCTCAGTGGTCAGAGCACTGCACTAGCAATCGCAGGGTCGCGGGTTAAATTCCTACCGGAAGGCCGCTAAAGTTGCATTTTTCGCAACTGGTCCCGGTTTGGTCTTAAAATGTATGTATTCCAACACTCGAAATTTTCCTTCACCATAAATCCTTTCAACATGTAGTTTGATCGAGTGAAATGCCAAATATTACCTATAATATACCCAGAATCTTATCCCGGCATTACCATCATATATACAGAACTCGTGACTAGGCTCTCGGCAACGGCTTCCGTAGCTCAGTGGTCAGAGCACTGCACTAGCAATCGCAGGGTCGCGGGGGTTCAATTCCTACCGGAAGGCCGCTAAAGTTGCATTTTTTGCAACTGGTCCCGGTTTGGTCTTAAAATGTATGTATTCCAACACTCGAAATTTTCCTTCACCATAAATCCTTTCACTATAAATATATATATATATATATATATATATATATATATATATATATATATATATATATATATATATATATATATATATATATATATACGCTCCTTCACTTCGGTGTTGTTGAGCACTCTGTGAAGTTGGTGTAGGTGTCCTTTAGCGATAATGGAACGCCCACTACCCTTGTGGTAGTTTGAGCACTCTGGCCCTACACCGCTTCATGCTCTCTGGATGTGCGCATGACCGCTGTTTGTCCCACAAGTGGTTGTCACCGGCAATCGTTTGTGTATAATTACTTCTCATGCCCATCAGTGTAGCTTGGTACGATCTAGATATGAGCTGTGGAACAGCGAAACACCTGTCTGTAGATATTGTACTATATATATATATATATATATATATATATATATAATATATATATATATATATATATATATATATATATATATATATATATATATATATATATATATATATATATATATATATATATATATATATATATATATATATATATACGTGTAGGTTTTGGTCTACGAAATGCAAAGAGTGCTCAACAACATATAGTTAGAGCAAATAATAGATTTTCGCTTACCTCAAAACTGGTCTGCTACATCTTGTTTCATCATGAAACAAGTTGTAGCAGACCAGTTTTGAGGTAAGCGAAAATCTATATATATATATATATATATATATATATATATATAGAAAGGATTTATGGTGAAGGAAAATGTCGAGTGTTGGAATACATACATTTTAAGACCAAACCGGGACCAGTTGCGAAAAATGCAACTTAGCGGCCTTCCGGTAGGAATTGAACCCGCGACCCTGCGATTGCTAGTGCAGTGCTCTGACCACTGAGCTACGGAAGCCGTTGCCGAGAGCCTAGTCACGAGTTCTGTATATATGGTGGTGGTAATGCCGGGATAAGATTCTGGGTATATTATAGGTAATATTTGGCATTTCACTCGATCAAACTACATGTTGAAAGGATTTATGGTGAAGGAAAATTTCGAGTGTTGGAATACATACATTTTAAGACCAAACCGGGACCAGTTGCGAAAAATGCAACTTCAAAGGCCTTCCGGGTGGAATTGAACCCGCGACCCTATATACAATATGACCACATAATTTGTTTTATCATCTGAGTAAATTTAATTTGGGCTATCCAGTATTGTATTGACTATTTTGATTAAAACAATTAGCTTTCTGTGCGAATAAACAGTTTTCCAGCAATGTTTAACATTATAGTCTAACAAATTTTACTATAGTGTATGGTTTGAAACTAATTACATAATTCACGAACTGCCCGAGGAAAGACGTCGACCTGGAGAGTTTCAAATTGGAGAAAGATTTTCCATGAATTTATGACCATTTTTAGTGGCATTATAAGTGCATGTTCATTGTGCGATGTTAAATGAGATTTTTGTCTGTTTTATGTAATTAATAAGATTAAAATTAATTAGCTTATGATACTGAGACGCAGCGATGTTAATTGAAAAATATTGTAATTAATTAAATTAAACATTGTTACAAGATATTAATTAGCTTATGATACTGAGACGCAGCCTTTTTGTGTCTGATGACGTAGTCATCAAACACTATGCTATTGGCTTGGGGTGAATGGGTTTATTTGAAAAGTTGTGGCAACTACGTCACACCCGAACACGTTACGGAAGACTGCGAGGTAAGCGACGAAAGGTCGCCATTTTGTTTTCACTTTTGTTGCATGCTGTGGGATACTTTTAGTCAATGTATTGTGTGCGACGGCAAGTATACTTATAAACATATACTTATATAACATTCAGATTATTATCTCCCTATACAGAGCAGGAATCCAAGGAAAACAAGGAGAGAAATACAATAACAAAAGCTAATATGCAATGAAGACTAAGGAGAACTGGAGATGATAACACAATTTTAAATGATGAACTCTTAATTTTTTAGTCATGAAAGTTTTGCTACCCAAGCCTTCAGAGAAGATTATTTTATACCCAACCATTTAGGTCATAGAATTTTTAGTTACCCAACCATTTTCTCTTCGACCCCCATCCCGGCATAAATAATGACTGGTCGTGGGGCCGCAGAGAATAGATTTGGTCGTGAAAAAAAATTTTACCCAACCAAATTACGATCAGAAATTTAACCGACACAACCATTTTTGGGTAAAGATCTTAGTATTTTTAGTTATCTAACCATTTTCTCTTCGGCCATCCTGGCCATAAATAATGAACAGTCCCTTATATAATTACATCTGAATAATTAATGCTTCAACTTTGGCAGACAAATACTATGGTAGTATTCTTAATATTTTGAACAAAGAAATTGTTTTAACTTTTGTTTAAATGAACTAGGAATGTTAGGAATGAATTGGCCTTGAAATTTTATAGAAAACTGTCTAATATTCGTTCTACATAATGACGTACGAAAGGCTATTAAATTCGTTATGCTGTACCCTATTCCCCCGCATGCATATAAGCGAATGCGCCTACAAGCGAAAATTCAAGATTTTTCGATAATCTTTAAAGGGGACTCCAGTCCAAAAACAAGTTGTGTTCATATGAAACATCTAACCTCAATTAGCTTAATCCTGAAATATCATAGCGTAGTTGTCTTTAGTAATATCACGTTTGCCAGTTTTCCCTTTGTCTTAACGGGTTGATTTAATCACTAATACACCCCGATTGAAGTTGTATTAGAACTAATACGACCGCGGCAAACCGTGACGACAGGTAGTATTACACTAATACGACCTAAGGTAGGATGAACCCCAGTAGAATTATCAAATCACACACGAAACATTGCAGTATTACATCATTTTTATTAACCCATCTCGAAGTATGCAAAGACTGCCGCACCCTTTCGGGAAAACTCGCAAACATGATATTACTTTGTAATATCATGAAATGAGGCGTATTTCATTTAGTAAAATTTTACTAAATGACCCTCATCGAGCGGGCGGTTTAACAGCTAATACGCCTCATTTCATGATATTACTTATAATTAACGAGAAATAGCGAGTCAAGGTCGGAGAAATCGCCAAGTTTTCGACGCCATGTTGTCTTTCTCGAGCAGACGCGGATTTTCGATTGCGGGAAATTAGAAAGCCTACTAGTCTACGTTTATTTGTTTCGATAATTACAATATTTAAATTGCTCAAATGGATGGCGAAAAACCAAAGGAACGGATATAAGTTATCATAGACTGCCAAACGGAGCACTAAAAAGTGTTTGGTTGCGAATCGATCCAGTCCTTTACGGCCATAAAAGCTGAAAATAGAGAAATTGGCATAACCCCCCTGACAATGAAATAATCTGACACTTGCATGAATTGTAGAGCCGCCATAGCACTACCTTATAAAGTTTCAGCGCCGTAGCGATAGAAGTCAATTTTTAATTTCAAAAACATTTTTCAGGGGTTGTATGGTCCATCTCACACTAGGTTTTATTAGTATCAGAGAATTGTATTACCTATTTTTTGTCCGACAACGGTTTCGCCAGCTGCGACGACGACGCCTGTGTTTCTATTTTCGCAAAACCCTTCTCCACTACTAAATATCCCCTACCTGACCAAATTCGGTCAATTTGTGAATTGTTAATAGATTTCAAGAATTCCACATTTTTATAAAATTCTGAGAATAAACAGCTGATTTTGAAGCTTGCATATTTGCATAATGTCATTTGACGAGAGATCATTAGAAGCTCCGAGTTTGCAAGCAAATCAAGCTGTGGCTCTCGCGAAATAGGTTTAGTGTCCGGCCAATATAGTTTCTTTGTTAACATTAAATACATAAAATCTTGAACCTAATTTTACGTCTCATATTAGGCTTCTCTCACTGGATAATTAGAGCCAACGGCGGACATTACTAAGGGACCAAAGTCGCAGTAAATCTGTAGGTATGTCATGAATCGTTTTACCCAGTAATTTGAAAAATGTCTTCTGGTCCTCTTCATAGTAAAATTATTTTATTTTGTCGATGGTAAGAGCACATAATCTCAGGGGCGTAGGAAGCCGGGGGGGGGGGAATAGCCTTCGGCTCCCCCCAAAAAAAAATTGAATTTGAAAGAAAAATTGCAGCAAAAAATTGAATTCGAAAGTAGAAGTATTTGAAATCGTATATTAATCGAATAGTATGAATGTATGATATTACAAGTTGGAAAACAACATCTTCCTATAAATGTTCTGTTAAACTGTCATAGAAGTAATTAAAAAAAAATAATCACAATATCTTTGCATGTTAACCCAGTGTGTTTTAATAAACTAAATTACAAATGTTTCTCTAGTTTACGCAGCCCTACTCTAGTAGGCTTTCTTTTTTAACTAAGCAGAAGAGCGGAAATCGCGGAATGAATGAGGCTAAAAGGTAGCCCCAGTTGGAAAAAAATGTCCATGTCGGACTCGCTGACCATTGCATTAATATGTTGTCAGTGGTTCCCAGGGGCGGCGTGCTCAAAAATAGGGCCCAGGAAAACTATTCGATTGGGGGAGAGCAACTATTCACAGCGGGAGAGCAGGGACCATCACCAGATTTTCGGGGGCCATACGGGAAATCTCCCGGTTGTCCACGCCGGCCCTGGTGGTTCCTAGGCATGCTGATGAGCTCTGATATAGAGCGAAATCATGACCACCCATTTGGGACTAGCTTCGCCACTCATGATAGGTACAACGAAAATTTTGCTTTGGCCGCTGCATAATCCAACAAAAAACCTCATAGGATCCTCAGTTGGTCCCTTAGTAATGGCAGACTTCCGGCTTCGTTTTCTGAACAATAGTTGCTCGATCCAGTCTTCTTTCGAGATCAGTGATTAAGATGGTGAAATATTCAAATGAAGTACGAAAAGGAGGAAAATGAAAAGATCGAGTCACTTTACGACGTCCAACCTCGTACCCTGGGTACGAGGTTGTACGACGTCAAGTGGTAATATACAGGGTTCATCCCCTAATTTCAACATAAATTTTTAGGACTTTTTAAGACTTTCCATGGCGTAAATATGCAATTTTAAGGACCAATTGCATGGACGCTCGATACCAAAACTACTACAATTAAACATGCACCTGTATACTATTCAAGTACTTTATAACATTAACCATTACAGCATGACAATTAAAAATAATGCACAGCACTAGCTGCTTAACTGCTAATCTGTTACATTAACATAAATCAACATTCGATGAAAGGGGCAATTCGATCAATGGCGAGTTGTTTCCAAACCTATTCGAGCCTCGCGACCAAAAATGCAACAATTTTACGTCTTTTTTGATTCTGTATGATTAAATGCGAGTTTCATTGACCGATAGCACAAAATGAAATTTAAGGACTTTTCATGAACCAGGGTAGATTTAAAAAAAATAAGGACTTTTGAGTACTTAATTTTGTAAGATGCAAATTTAAGGATTTTCATGGTTTTTAAGGACCCGTACGAACCCTGAATATATGTAGTAGGCTTTATCTTATAATGAAACTGTAATAATAATAATAATAATGACGTATTAGGAGCATTATGCAATTGTCTCAATGCTCTTAAAATAATAATATTATTATTATTATTATAATGAAATTGCAATTAGTTTTATAAGTGACATTAAGAATATATTGTTTTAAGAGCATTGAGACTATTGCATAATGCTCCTAATACGTCTTTATTATTATTATTATTATTATTATTATTATTATTATTATTAAATGTGTGAAGTTAATCGTGCAGGTTGTTGTAGACTGTTGTTGGTGACTGAAGTTCCTATATATACGTCTGGTTCATTACGTCATCGTTTGTTTGTGTCATAATTAGTGTGAGTGGGTGTCGCGTCATGCGTTAAGCGTGGGCCAATATTGTTTGTCATGCGGTAGAGTAGCTTCCGCCACACAATCTGCCTCAATACGTGACAATAACTTGTAATAATATACGTGACGAACAAAAAGCGCTGAAACGACTTAAAAACGACGATAACATCGTGGTACTACTGCCCACAGACAAAGGACGCGTAACTGTTGTTATGAACAAAACGGACGCTCTAGTTAATCAAACGTACGAAAACGTTTTAACAAACGTACGAAAAACTCAAACGAGATCCAACGCCATCACTCCAACGCAAACTCAACAACAAAATTTTCTCACTGAGAAAGACAAACGCTATTGACTTACAAACTTACTATCGGCTCAAATGTTCTGTGCCATGACCATCTAAACTATACGGATTACCTAGTAAACTTCACAAACCGCAAATACCCATGCGACCCATAGTTTCTTTCTGTGGGTCTCCTACTTACGAACTTTCCAAATATCTAACAAATTTACTTCAACCACTAACAAACTTTAAAACTTTCAAACATTACCTTTTTGGTTTCGCTACGTTGATGACACCATTACTGCGCTACATAAAGACGACGTCGACGATTTTCACAAACATGTTAACGAACAAAACTGTGATATACAATTTACAAAAGAAATTGAGGAGAATGGAACTCTTCCTTTTCTAGACTGTTTGGTAACACGTGACAAGAACAAACTAAGGACTAGTGTTTACAGAAAACCAACACACACTGATACTAGACTACTGGACGAATCATCTTACAACCCAACGGTACACAAAGCAACAACCATCAAGACCAAAGACAAGACGAGCACAACTTATTTGCGATTCACCCGAAACTCTGCGCAACGAAAACGACTATCTTCGGCGCGCGTTTCGCAAAAACAACTACAATACTAACTTTATTGAACGGAACAACTACAATATTAACGAGAACAACAGTGCAGTACAACCGTAACAACAGCAACAATACCATACATTAAAGGTACATCAGAGACTTATTGCACGTATTTTACGACCTTACAACATACGTGTAGCCCACAAACTATGACTACTTTGCGACATATACTGACTAACGTGAAAGACAAAGAACAGCCTCACGAAAGACAGGGTGCAGTTTATAAGATCAAATGCGCCGACTGCCAGGACACTTATATTGGTGAAACCGGCAGAAACCTGAAGAGGTCTAGCTGAACAAAAACGAGCAACTAGAAACGGGGACAGGCTGGACACTACGTACAAACAAAACACGATGTTGACTGGGACTCGGCTGAATGTATCGCCATTAGCACAACCTCGTATGGAGGCAAAATGCCCTTGGAACGAGGTTGGCCTTCAACGCAAACTAAAAACAGCGACTTACACTAGAAAGTTGGTATACTAAGCTGGCTCGGGTCAAACGTCGAACTTTTCATGAGTCGAACTCAATGTAAATTAGGAAACTCTTTTGTTTAAGTTCATTTGCATTGAGTTCGACTCATGAAATGTTCGACGTTTGACCTGGGCCTAACTTGGAACATAAACCACTTAACAGATCACAACAATCACCGACACCATACACAAGACTTCTTCGCATGCACCAACAAACAATATACCCACGCTTAACGCATGACAAACAATATTGGCCTACGCTTAACGCATGACGCGACACCCACTCACACTAATTATGACACAAAAACGATGACGTACTGAACCAGACCTATATATAGGCAAACCCTGACAAACACGCTTCACTTGACTCTGAAGATGACCGCCGCTGAGGCCGTCGAAACGTCAGTCACCAATGACCATCAGTCTTTCTCATGACTACAACAACCTGGACGATCAACTCTTCACACATCTAATGATACTCCTAGGTTCAAACCATTTACTTTATTATTATTATTTGGTCTATAATTAGTAACTTCATAAACTGTATGTAGCCACCTTAATTCTCAATAATTACTTATGTATCACTGCTAAAAAGGGATGACTCAAAAGGACCTTTCTATTTTTTTCTGTTTTTTATTTTTCGTTAGGTTATGGATAGCTAAGGTTAGGATCAAGGTTGCGATTAGGGTTAGGATTAGTAGTTCTAAAAAATGTAAAGGTCCTTTTGAGTCATCCCTTTTAGCCTTCACCATGTAACAACTGTGCCATTTGGAACGTGACAATGGCTATCAATAAATAAGATAGAAGGTGGACGTAAAATAAACACAGATGACCTGTTAGAAATAGTAAGGACAGCGGTCATTTAGTAAATTTCCAGGCTGTGCGGAAACAGTAGACGGACCGTGAGAATCAAGCGCGCAACCAGGATTTTTGAAAGGGGGGTCGTTTTCACAACAGTAACGACGATGCTCTAGGGGGGTCCGGGGGCATGCACTCCCGGAATTTTTTTGAAATTTGGGTCTCTAAAACGGCATTTCCTGCATTTGAGGACACTTTTGAGCAAAAACGAAAGTCTTATTTTTAAGAAACATTTGGTCCAAATGAGATTAGACTTGCATTTTAATATTGTTTGAGAAAACGTTTGGTAATTTGGAAGTGTAAATTAGGTGGGCACAGTTTTCTTTTATCCATATTAACCTCTTAACCTCGAAATATCGAATCGTGGCATCGTGCTCGAAAAATTCGTATAAAACAAGATGGCCGTGCACCAATCTTGTTCCCAGAGCCTTCCGGTCGCGCACGGAAATTTGTCAGTCCCGAGCCCTCGGCCACATCGGCGGAGGAACATATGCATGAAATTGAAACAAGATCGTTACCAACGTAACAAGATCGTGACAAACCCTTTTGCAAATTTTATAAATTTGGAGCTTTATATAATTCAAGTTAAAAAAAATCAAAATAGTGCTGTAAAAGTAACTTTTGACCTCCAAAATTTTCCCTCGTGCCTCCAAAAGGGGGGTAGGTCGCCCCCCCCCCCGACCCCCCTCGTTGCGCCCTTGGTGAGAATCAACAAGACGCACAGGTAAGGGATTGTCCGGACTAAGTTTTATGATTTCTGATAAAATGTCACATGCAATCGACAAATAACGAGACGGTAAATTCGGACGAAAATCGTCGTAAACGTTTTCTTAGCTCAATACAATGGAGAAGAAGGTTGATCCACACAGGAGACCTCTGTCCACGTCAAGCATCTGGAAAAGGATATGCTGTGTCAGAACTATATGTTCAACTATTACGGCAATCAAGCTGCAAGCACTGCTGTCATTTTGCCCAACACTTCCTCATGGTTGATCTCAAAGGGAAGTTTCCATGTCGTACAGTTCCCGTCCTCATCTTCTGCATTAACTACATCTAGGCAAACGCGCTCGTTGTCAGCCACTGTTAAGTAGTCCTTGATCAATATCGTCGCGTCAGGTTTTCCGGTATCGTCAAGAATATCATCTTCATCCTAACTATAATCGCACCTTCGTCATTGGAATTTAAAGCAATTTCGATTTCTTCTATAATACTTTGTGGAGATCCGCTGTCCAGTACTTCACGAAAGATATCCACTGTACTGCAAAGGAGAGACTTGATTGAATGTGAAATGAATTCCTTTTTAAAAGCGCCATTTTACCACTGACCATGGTTTGGTCCCTTGCATCATAAAAGTATTTACCCTGAAAAAGTAAAATCTTGTAAGTAATAGATCAAACATGAGAAAGAGTGTTTCATCCGATATCCAGCCCACGAGAAGTAGGTTAGAACTAGGTTAGAAAGTAGAGGATGGAACACTCTTTCGAGTGTATGATATTACATCTCGAACGAATTAGTATTTTAAGAGAAATTTAAGGTGGAAATTGTCAAAATCCTATGCTAATTAAGACCAGGTATCCAGTTATCCGTCTCAGTAATGATTTCCTTTGTTTTCGGCTCATGAATTATTAGTGAGTTTGAGATATATCATGCTTTTATATTAAATGTTAAAGTGCTTGTAAACCCAAAATGGGTTTTTGGTGATTCGAATAGATGAGATATAACGGGTCAAACATGCAAATTTGGCCCATTTTGCGATAAAAAGTTGCGCGTACAATTTAACGCTTAGGGCCTGGATCCCAGGAACCCATCTTCTACGACAACAAGGAATTAATATAGTGGGAAGAGACCGTCAGACCGACAACTTGAGAGTTTTCCTTGAAAAATGCCCGAACGGTGTGTCGTTTATGGGTGCTCTAACACAACAAATAGCAGCAATAATATATATATGTCTATCAGATACCTTTTTGGGACGATGAATCGCCTATGGTGAACTTTGTTCGACGGAGGAGAGACAAATGGACACCGTCATGTTCGTCAGTTGTGTCACAGCTTTGAGTACGGTTCGTCTACGGTAACGAAGTTTAAGACCCCTAGACTTGAAAGAGATGAGTGTGGCATCGCAGTTTTTCCTACATTGGACCAGATTGTAGAGGACAAATCTGAAAGTAAGCGCATGTAACAGAACAATTTTAGAATACCCGTCCACTTTTGAAACCGCATTTAAAGGCAGAAATACAAACCAGGTTGCTCTAAAATCTCTTTAAATATAATGTCGAAGGTTTATACTGTGTGTATAAAGGGTTTTTTTAAAGAACAAAGCAATTGTATATGATGAACTTTCCGTAGTCTAAATAAAAAACGGAGATTGAACTCACATGTACGTACTAACTTTTTATGCTCTATTCGAATCACCGAAAACCCAGTTTGGGTTTATAAGCACTTTAACTACATCGAATACACTATGAGCTTGATCTACAATCTTGGACAAAACTGTTGAGACTGCAATGGCCTAGGAATAGTTTTTGCGTTTAACTTAAACATTTGCGATAATCTGCACCCCTCCCTCTCCCCGTACAATGTTGTTTTCTTATTTCAGGAGCAGGATAAAGCCCTTGGGAGCAACATTGAAACGGGGGAAGGGGGAAATCGTTTTTGTTAGACAAATCTTTCGTGCGCCAAAAAGTGAAAGAAAACAAAGTTGTCTCAACAAGTTTTGTCCAAGATTGTCTATGGAGAGAAAACTGAAAAATTCGTAAAATCATTTTATTGTTGGGTATATTTTGTTCTTTTAAACCTGCTATAAAAGCTCTTGACATGAAGTGGTGTTTTGGGAGAATTGAAACAGGGACGGATATAAAAATTCCTGAATATACAATTATATAGTTAATGGAGCGATTAATTCTTCGAGGTAAACCGAACATGGACTTGCTGATGAATTACAGCTCCGAATCAAATGATGAAGGTGACGATTCTTTGAGATCCCGAGACACTATAATCGTTTATCTTGTGACATACAGTCAAGCTGATGTGAAACTATTTACAGAAAGAAATCAGTTTGCTGAAGCCGTTGTGAAGTCATTCGAAAATGGTGGTGCTCAAGTGCTTTATTGGTGCTGCAGCCTCGAAGAGCACAAGAAGTCCGGTAAACATTATCACGTTGCAGTAAAGCTCAATAAAGTCTGGAGATGGCTGCCGTCAAAACGATATTTAATGCATAGATATGGTATCAGTGTTCATTATTCGAATATACATCATAATTATTACAGTGCCTGGCGACACGTGACTAACATTGATCGGCAGTACGAGTCATGGTCATTCCGACTTAGTAAACTCCCAAGAGCCCGTAACAGCCTGTGCAAACAGAAAAAGAACAGAGCGAAGATCAATCGAGAAAATAAGCCACGAAGAAAGGCCTGAGAGCGACTCAGAAGAGCAAGATGGTTCAAAAGTGAAAGTAAAACGCAAGAAACGTCTGAGCGCTTTCGACGTGTCCGAAATTATTCAGAGCAAGAAGTTGACTTCAAGCACTCGCTCAACAGCAAAAAACGCGAAGGTAAAACGGACTTAGCCGAATTCATTTTAGATCGATCACCGCGAGTTCAGGCCGATATTTTCAATAGCTCATATGAAATGTTAAATACCGAGGAGAATATCTCTCGCTCAGAAAACGCGGCTGGAGATCTTAGAAGCGGTTATGCGGGGCGCGTTGATAGCTGTAACGGCAACTGGCTACAATGTGCTAAAGAAGTGCTGCGAAATAATGGTATTGACACATTTGATTTTGCAGCGGCTGTCGTCCATGCACTGCAGAAATGGAGGGGGGAATTTATAAATGTTATGATTGTTGGTCCGGCCAACTGCGCAAAGACATTTCTTCTTAACCCTCGTAACATCATCTAGAAGACCTTCACTAATGCAGCTTCGGGACGTTTCGCCTGGGTTGGAGTTTCGTGCTTCTCGCGAAGCAATCATCAGGCAACTGCCAAGAATAACTAATTACAATAAAAATTTACTGAGAATGTGGAACTAATTACAATAAAAAATCACTAAGAATGTAGAATTAATTACAATAAAAATTTACTGAGAATGTAGAACTAATTACAATAAAAATTTACTGAGAATATAGAACTAATTACTCGATTTTAATAAAATTTACTTGGATTTAATTTATTAAGAACGAACGGAGAGGTGGTTATTGGGACAGGGACCTGGAATATAATCCCATCGGAGATTAACCAATCATACAAACACATACCTAATTAATATACGAAAGCTCGAGACACCTCGAGGTCGCTTGAGGCAAGCCTTATTCTACAGTACACGTTACACGTTGTCGGAGCTCCTTTCGTTTCACCCACCTTGAATTAAAATACGTTCTCCTTGGTTGGTGTAACACACATTTTGCCACCATTCTCTGTCCTGGCTAATAATGTTCGTTCATATCGTGGGTCGTCCGAGCCTGAGTCTGCTGAGAGTTCGCGAGGGTTCCGGTCGTTTCTACCATCCACTGTCCCTGAATTCGTCTACGACAACCACCTTATTCTCGCCCACCGTTCCGACCTCGATTTTGGGGACCAGTTCGGCCTCCTTGTGGCCTTCTCTTACACGAGACATATGCATTATAGTGGCGGCCATGTTGGCTTAGTTTACCTTGGCCCCCAGTCTCCACACCGGCGAACCTGTTCCAGTCGGGTTTGCAGTCTGGCACATGTCTGACCGCGCTTTCGCCATGCCTTTATGGCACTCCAACGCCGGTGCCGTTTACGCCATATCCTCACCTGATTGGCTCTCAGTCTTCTTAGTACACCCCTTCTGAGTGACGTTCTCATCTCCCTGTGCATCAGGGCACCTCCTTATCGCACCTACAGTACAAGCACCCTCCATGGCTGGCTCTGCGTGGTTGCCACCGTGTTGCTCCGATGCCAGGTATGACCCCGTCTCCTTTTCTTGGGCCCCAATATCCCGCTTACTCCTCCGGGGCGCTGCCCACCCTTAATCAGGCTATCGTTATTGGCCTGGGTTTTAGCCCCACAAGTTGGCCCCACAAGTTAGCGGTATCCATCAGGCCAGGTCTATTCGTCGACCTATCTAAGCGGATACTCCTCCCACCATTTCATTTGATGACCGCTTAGTCCTCTCCCCACCAACACCAACACGTCAGATTACGGACATCGTCCAGTGGGTACAGGTGTTTAGTATTTTTATGCAATATAATAGTCCTGACTACCGCCTGCACTCACCGTGCTAGGGACATATTACAGTACCAGCTACTCATTGTGCGATTGCTCGCATATGAACGTTGAATTGTACAATTTCCATACAACCACGGCCCGCAGTACCCAGGTGGGTTCGAACCCCCCCCCCCTGGTGAAGCCTCTACAACATCCCATATGGTACCTTTTTGTGTCGATCATGGAACACGGGCCGATGCTCAGCTCTCGGCCGCCAATGCAGGCATAGTCATGTATGTGATACAAAGGGCTGTCTGGGTCTCATCACAGGCCGGGCTGTAATAATAATAACGTTAACACGTTAATACGTAATGGTCCATATCATCGTTTGAGCGGTTACATTGACTCTGGTGTCCTCACTTCGTCACATATAAGGTCGGTCCAGTGATACACGTCCCCATTGTTTCCTTGATGGTCACAGTGTCCGCCGGGCGGACTGTACTGGTCAGACGCCCGCTCGGACAGAGCCGTTTGTTTTGTGGCTCTACTCGTGGTTGTGACCCTCTGGCACAGGGGGGGGGGGGGGTTCTGACGTTCTGTTACCCTCACCGCAGGAGAGTTCTGGTGGCCCTCGTTAGCCTCGCTGGGCTTTACGTCTATCTTTTGCGGTATCGGCGATACTGCAAGTTGCCTTTCTCCAAACGGTTCAGGGTATTCGCTGTACCCTGTTAGTTAACTCTGTGACATCGTGTTAGCCTCGTTTTTTAGCTTATGACAATCTCAGGGTTGTAGGTGGTTTCGCGTTC
Source organism: Chrysogorgia sp. JL179-B06 (assembly GCA_035772405.1). NCBI lineage: Eukaryota > Metazoa > Cnidaria > Anthozoa > Scleralcyonacea > Chrysogorgiidae > Chrysogorgia > Chrysogorgia sp. JL179-B06. The sequence continues at coordinate 950,410 of JAYKKM010000297.1, read as the reverse complement.
GACTGGGTCAGCATTTGGTCAATGGGGTCAATCAGGTTGGTCACCCTCACGAGGAATTTCATCACCTGTTACCCCGCCCAACATCGATACCCGCATCGCTCCTCGTCAATATGGTCCCTCCATATCCTCATCGCTCAATGTTACGAGCTGCTAGCTCAATGGCTGGCTCCTTCCACCTGACGTACGTACAGTGCCGGTCAACGCCTGTTTGGTAAGTTTTGTGTGTTGGCTCGTTTCTCGGCCCCACGTGTGTTTGCAACTTATCACCAGCTACGATATCCGTCTACTTGGCAGCCATATGGTCGTTACACATCGACCGGTGTTTCCCCGATCCCCTACTCGACACCCCCGCCCGCAGCGGGCAGCATCAAACGATCGGCTTCGTCCCCCCGTCTATGCCGCCTCCCGATTCGATTAAACTCATGAGCGTCATTCACGCATTACTGTAACTTTCCTCGTTTGATCATTGCATGTTTTGGGCGGCATGTTGCTTGGACTTTTTGGTTTCCTCCGTGTCAGCGAGTTTACGTCTACGGGGGCGTACGATCCACTCAGACAACGGTCCATAACAGATATCACTATTGACCCCGCCGGTATCATTCACTGCTGCATTAAATCGTCAAAAACCGACCCGTTTCGTCACGGGGTCACCCTGCATATCGGCTCTATTGGAAAAGTGATTTGTCCAGTCGTAGCGTTACACAGTTATCTGGTCCGACACGGTTCCGATGATGGACCCCTATTTATCGCAGCGTCTGGTACACCACTATCATCCCTGCTGGTCAACTCGTGGCTTGCGGTCCATTATGTATGCTAGTGGAAGAGGAGACCATTTTTCTAGCCGTAGCTTTCGCATGGGCGCGGCGACATCTGCAGCAGCTGCAGGCGTTCCGGACCATCTCATCAAAACATTAGGTCGGTGGTCCAGGAACGCTTATCAACGCTACATTCACACTTCCCCGGTTGTGCTCGCATCGATAGCACTGTTCCTCGCTTAATTCGTTCGTCTACCACACGGGACTCATCTCGTTTGGAGGAGGCTTCGCATGCCTCGAAGCCCTCGCTCCAGCGCTGCTGGAGGTAACCTTGGGAGAGGGTTCTCGGCTACGTGGCCACATCACTACACCGCTTGGTAGATTACTAGGCCGGGATAGGATGGAAGTCTGGGACCGAACTACTTCGCACCCAGGATCTTACTCTGCCCTGGTGACGTCATTGACCAGACATGGGTATTGCAATGATACCTCTCATGGACGCTACGACCCTTCAAAAAGAAAATATATATATACTGTAATATATATACATACACACTAAGCATAAGGAGTAATTAGGCGTGCTCCATCGGTACTGGACGAACGTGACGTTGTTAATGAGAATATAAAACAATGCATTCCTAGGGTGCATGCGCTCGCTTTATTTAAGTATGCATGCTTAAGTGATGGGACTGTTCAACAAAAACTTTTTCGAATGTCTACAGCTCGACATCAGTTCATTTCTCTTATTAAATGTGGCTATATTAGGTTTACATATTATGAAATACTTTTGCCATAAGCATAAGTTGCATTTCTTGTTAACCGTTTGTGTATGAACTAGCTTGTTTTACTTTTCGCCATTTGATATCATACTTAATGTATAAACAAAAGATATCATAATTAATCTATAAACAAAAGACTTTCGGAGATATTGTCAGACAAGGAATGCTTTGCCGGACAACACGAAGCCCATATATCAAGATGCACTAAGAGTGGATACAACTACAACCTCACCTATAACGATTTGCACAAACACGGAGAAATCTACCAAGAAACACTAAGTGGTACAACCCCCCTTATAGCATGAACGTGGAAACAAACGTAGGAAAGTGCTTCCCAACCCTTATCGACCAACATTTCCCGAAATCAAACCCACCTCAGAAAATCTTTAACCGAAACACGCTCAAATTAAGCTACAGCTGCATGATTAACATCAAAAGCATAATAACGAACCACAACAAAGTCGAAAGAGGCAAATCTAAACCCAGTGAAGAAAAGAAAAAATTCAATTGCCGCAAATCAAACAAGTGCCCTATGGACGGAAATTGCAACTTACGATAAAAACATCATATACCAAGCAGAAGACACCACACTGGATACAAGAGAAACCTATATTGGACTTTCCGACACCACATTTAAACTAAGATACATGTATAACAATCATGTATAACAATCATGTATGTTCATTTAAGAACGAACAATATAAACACATATGGAGCCTGAAAGATCAGAACATTAAGTATGATATCAAATGGCGAAAAGTAAAACAAGCTACAGTAGGTCATACACAAACGTTATAGTCTGGAGGCAGTTCTCAAAAATAACATGTTCAATGGACATTTTGAGTAGAAGCTGGAAACAGGGTCTAAAATGTTCATCTTGTTATCCTTTTCAAGAATATCGCTGTTTCCAACTCGAATTTTTCATTTTAAGGCAGCTAACGGAGGTTTTCTCCCGACCCTTGTTTTCGCAACATGGAAACGAGGCTGAACCAATGATTTATTTCTAATCGGCAGGAAAACGTTTGTCAAAGCACGTAAAAATTCGTACAATTATTTATGGCATGAATATGTTCAACATCTACACAAATAGAAGACACAGGACTATTATTTACGTTACTGGTCAGATTGATCACATGACTTTTAAAAATTCTTATTTTTCAGCTTTCAGAAAATGGTATTCACAAATGTAAAATATGAGCGGAAAGTCTATTTTAATGTAACTCAAAGTCGCCTTACAGAAATTAACGTATTAAATAACCTTATAGTTATGCCTGGTGGTCCAACATTGCTTGATGTGCAAGCTACATCTACAATACTGGGATATACTTTATGCTAACAATCCATGTAAGCTCCCAACCTTAACCCAGTTACTAACTAAGATTATGACACAAAATGCAACTGAAATTTACACATGATTGTGTTTCAAGTGGCTCAGAACATTGTCTTTATTTAACTATCAATATATTAATGTCAAATATTTTTCAGAGTGTTCTCCCTAGACATAAACGTTCTATTCTTCCAAGATTCTGTTTCTGCAAACATCACCACATTTACAGGCTTTGGAGCACTGTAAAGAGAGGCACACACAAGTACATCTTCATGTGGCACAAGCACGCTCAGTAGAACATCTGCAGAATGCTAACTGTAAGCAAGCAGCCGAGATTTGTTCTTCAGTCGTTAGCTTGGGCTTCAGAATGCCTTCCTCGTAATACCATCCATTTCCTTCTGGACTTTGAAGAACATGGCACGGCTTCAGTACCCTTCTCCATACGAAAGTCTGCAGATGTGCACGCCTGATGTGTAGGTGGAGTGCATCTTGCGTGGGTGGGATGACATCTAAGCTTTTTGTTGCGCGTCTAAACGATGTCACTCTCTCGTGGTGTATGAGGACTTTATCTGTATCTGAGTTTTTGAGGTGCCACACAAAGGCTTCGGAAAGTATACTCGCTCATTTGGGACGTTTTCCTCACCAAGACGCTGCAGCAGCTCAGGATATTTCAAGAACACGGCCCACGCAGACTTCTTATATACCAATACCAGCGAACTGGCTCGTAGTGTCGCAGCCCGTTAGAGCATGTAATACCTGCAACAGGGATTCTCTCTTCTCTTCTGTGATCTGGATTCGGTGTATAGGAACATAGCGCTTTCTTTTGCTGTCCCAGAAAACATCGACACAACTTGACATAGATGGGATATGTGTGCCGTAAGAAGCAGAAACATATCAGTGTCGCGAGATATCACATTTATCTGCTGACTACCTCTGATTGCGGTTTCTCTGGTGGTCAGATTCTAGTTTAGCCACATCTCTATCACTAGAACTCCACGCCTTCTTTGCGTCATTGAGCCTTCGCTGACAACAAGTGCTCGTCCTCGGTGCATTTGGAACGTTTAACACAAATCCAGATCACGGAAGAGAAGAGAGAATCCCTGTTGGCATTCCATGCTCTAACAGGCTGCGACACTACGAGCTAGTTCGCTGGTATTGGTAAGAAGTCTGTTCTTGGGTTGTGTTCTTGAAATATCCTGAGCTGCTGCAGCGTCGTGGTGAGGAGAACCTCCCAAATGAGCGGGTACTTTCCGATGCCGAAGCCTTTGTGTGGCACCTCTATAACTCAGATACAGATAAAGTCCTCATACATCACGAGAGTGGCATCGTTTAGACGCGCAACAAAAAGCTTAGACGCCCTCCCACCCACGCAAGATGCACTCCACCTACACATCAGGCGTGCACATCTGCAGACTTTCGCATGGAGAAGGGTACTGAAGCCGTGCCATGTTCTTCAAAGTCCAGAAGGAAATGGATGGTATTACGAGGAAGGCATTCTGAAGCCCAATCTAACGACTGAAGAACAAATCTCGGCTGCTTGCTTACAGTTAGCATTCTGCAGATGTTCTACTGAACGTGCTTGTGCCACATGAAGATGTAATTGTGTGCGCCTCTCTTTACAGTGCTCCAAAGCCTGTAAATGTGGTGATGTTTGCAGAAACAGAATCTTGGAAGAATAGAACGTTTATGTCTAGGGAGAACACTCTGGAAAATATTTGACATTAATATATTGATAGTTAAATAAAGACAATGTTCTGAGCCACTTGAAACACAATCATGTGAAAATTTCAGTTGCATTTTGTGGCATAATCTTAGTTAGTAATTGGGTTAAGGTTGGGAGCCTACATCATAGTCAATCGAGATATGGTCTGGAAACTCAGCTGAAGTCTTTGTTCTATCTTTTTGTTCGACTTTATGCAATTTTGTGCATGCACGGTCGAGTCACTGAACCTATTGTATTTTAGTATAATGAAGCAATCATCCAATAGAATCGTTTGTGTTTAATCGCTCAACCGTGTTGTTTAAATATTAATAAACCTAAAACAAAGGATGTGCACGGTGTAAGGTACGGTTCAACATCAAAACGTAGCTCATTATAGTCGCTTTGAAGTTTGCCGAGTTTCCAGACCATATCTCGATTGACTGTATTGTAGATGTAGCTTGCACATCAAGCAATGTCGGTTCACCAGGCATAACTATAAGGTTACTTAATACGTTAATTTCTGTAAGGCGACTTTGAGTTACATTAAAATAGACTTTCCGCTCATATTTTACATTTGTGAATACCATTTTCTGCTGCTGGAAAACAAGAATTTTTAAAAGTCATGTGATCAATCTGACCAGTAACGTAAATAATAGTCCTGTGTCTTCTATTTGTGTAGATGTTGAACATATTCATGCCATAAATAATTGTACGAATTTTTACGTGCTTTGACAAACGTTTTCCTGCCGATTAGAAATAATCATTGGTTCAGCCTCGTTTGCATGTTGCGAAAACAAGGGTCCGGAAAAAACCTCCGTTAGCTGCCTTAAAATGTAAAATTCGAGTTGGAAACAGCGATATTCTTGAAAAGGATCACAAGATGAACATTTTATACCCTGTTTCCAGCTTCTACTCAAAATGTCCATCGAACGTGCAAAATAAGCATGCCAGCGAATAGTGCCTCCAGACTATTAACAAGAAATGAAACTTATGCTTAGCCAAACTTCCAGCCCACAGAAATACCAACGTCCATGAAAGAAAAGCACTCCAAAATTTGAAGAAAGATGAAACCACAGTCGTGATGAAAGCTGACCGTGAAAGGTAACTGCTTCGTGGTGATGGAGTTGATTACAACGAGAAAATGGAAGTCTTATTAAATGATCGTAAAACTTACGAAGTAATAAAAAAACCGCCTTTTCAGAAACTTGAAAGAGAACTAAATTCAAAACTTTTAAATTTGAAAAACAAACAAAATTTAGCGAAACCGCATATCGCAGATTACGATCTACTGACGCAACGCCACCACAGGTTCCATCAAATACCACAAGAAAGGCCATCCATTACGACCCATCGTAACCTGCGTTGGGTCCGCACTTTATAACACCTCAAACTACTTCTATAAAAGTAAATATTCCTTTCGCATGTTTTACAATCCTCCTTCTTACACTTAGTATTGCGCTTTTTATCAATTTAGTAGCCCCCCACTGTCGAAAACCTCTTCCCTATGCCATCCTACCTCCGACAAGAAATTTACTTATTACTAGGGGTCAGGGGCGGCGCGCTAAGGTATTAAAGGTATTAGTCCAATACCTTTTTGGTTGAATTGAATTTGTAAAATAATAAAATTATTCCATAAAAAAATGCTAGCTTTATAATTTAGGAATTAGAACACACTGAAACTTTAAAAAAATATCTGGTAGCTGCCCGCCAATAGCCTGCGCACCAGACGGTCGCGTTGGGGGAGGGGTATTTCGGGTGAGGCGGGCCGGTCCAATTTTAAGCCCCTCCCCCAACGTCTGCTGCGCAGGTAGGATTTTAGTTTCCCGTAACATCGCACCGCGGCGCAACAACGTTAGCGACGAAGGTTTGAATAGCCTGCATGCACTCTCTGTGGGCAGAAACGCAGGTTGGCGTTTCAAGAGGCTTAGTCAAGGTATTAGAATCTCAAAACTAATCCTTGGTTTGACAAAAAGCAGTTAAATTTCACTACAGGCGATCTTATATTTTAATGTTTAAAGTAAGATGCGTAATATTTTGATCTTAAACTGTCTTTATTTAGTAGGCCCTAAAGTTGCATTTTTCGCAACTGGTCCCGCTTTGGTCTTAAAATGTATGTATTCCAACACTCGAAATTTTCCTTCACCATAAATCCTTTCAGCATGTGGTTTGATCGAATGAAATGCCAAATATTACCTATAATATACCCAGAATCTTATCCCGGCATTACCACCACCATATATACAGAACTCGTGACTAGGCTCTCGGCATGCAACGGCTTCCGTAGCTCAGTGGTCAGAGCACTGCACTAGCATCGCAGGGTCGCGGGTTCAATTCCCAGCCGGAAGGCCTTAAAGTTGCATTTTTCGCAACTAGTCCCGGTTTGGTCTTAAAATGTATATATTCCAACACTCGAAATTTTCCTTCACCATAAATCATTTCAGCATGTGGTTTGATCGAGTGAAATGCCAAATATTACGTATAATATACCCAGAATCTTATCCCGGCATTACCACCACCATATATACAGAACTCGTGACTAGGCTCTCGGCAACGGCTTCCGTAGCTCAGTGGTCAGAGCACTGCACTAGTATCGCAGGGTCGCGGTTTCAATTCCCAGCCGGAAGGCCTTAAAGTTGCATTTTTCGCAACTGGTCCCGGTTTGGTCTTAAAATGTATATATTCCAACACTCGAAATTTTCCTCCATAAATCCTTTCAACATGTAGTTTGATCGAGTGAAATGCCAAATATTACCTATAATATACCCAGAATCGTATCCCGGCATTACCATGACCACCATATATACAGAACTCGTGACTAGGCTCTCGGCAACGGCTTCCGTAGCTCAGTTGTCAGAGCACTGCACTAGCATCGCAGGGTCGCGGGTTCAATTCCCAGCCGGAAGGCCTTAAAGTTGCATTTTTCGCAACTGGTCCCGGTTTGGTCTTAAAATGTATATATTCCAACACTCGAAATTTATATATATATATATATATATATATATATATATATATATATATATATATATATATATATATATATATATATCAAATAGAGAGCTTGTGTTTGTGTTTCGAGAGTGCTCGATACCATCGGTAGAGCAAATATATAGAATAACTGGACACGGTTACACTTTCGACATTAGTTTATTGCATACAGTTCTGTTTCGTACAGGCGAACCTGCACTCATCAGTGCTAGACTAAATGACATTTAGTCTAGCACTGATGAGTGCAGGTTCGCCTGTACGAAACAGAACTGTATGCAATAAACTAATGTCGAAAGTGTAACCGTGTCCAGTTATTCTATATATATATATATATATATATATATATATATATATATATATATATATATATATATATATATATACATATGATTGTCCCACAAGCGGTTGTCACCGGCAATCGCTTGTGTATACTGAGTTCTCATGCCCATATCTAGATTGTACCAAGCGACACTGATGAGCTGTGGAACAGCGAAACACGTGTCTGTAGATATTGTACTATATATATTTTGGTCAATATTTGCTAGACAAGTCTGCACCTCTGGTTATTACTGGTGCTCCATTACTTTTCACATAAAGTTATCGCCCAGGATCCACATGGTTCACTTAATTTTTAATTTATCTTGTTATTGTGGGGCACCTATGTCCCCTGGCTATCATACAGCAAATATTATAACAGATAATACAGCAATAATTGCATGTACATACATGTTACAAGTCTTGCATTCCCCTTCACCAGTCCTGCAGATGAAGGGAACATTCAATGAATTGTACATTGTGCAACTCACTGTAAGGTATTATGGAAATCATAACACATTACTCTTTAACTGTTTCATTAGTTGGTTGAAAGGTCTTGGTGATGGAAGGGACTTCAATTCTAATTTTAATATATTGATTGAGCATGAAAAGATTGCATCAGTTATTTTTGGTACTTGTTATGATGATATGGAATAGTAAAATGAACTTTTGGTATAATTGAGATACTGCATTTGCACCTGCCTATTTTAAAATTAAAGAATTGGTTTGATTCATTCACAGGAAATATGAACAAATAATTACCATTAATTAAATATTCATATATGCGACCATACATCGGCGCGCGTATATCCGGCGTAAATTACTTGTTTGTTGAATTAAAAGTGCGAGTCAGAATGCTCCAGAAATACAGTCATGACAAGAGCTTTTATCTTTTCAGTATGATTTTTGCATGACAGATACAAAGCATGTCTTGTCGTGTTGTTGATGGCATTAGTTCCCATTATAATACTAGTGTCAGAATTATCAGCATTTCGGCACGCATATATCCGGTGTAAATTACTTGTTTGTTGAATTAATTGTGCGAGTTAGAATGCTCCAGAAACACAGTCATATAACAAGAGCTTTTAAATTGGAGTATGTATCAGCAGTATATATTCTCGCTACCTTTCACTGCCTGTGGGCCATGATCGTGTTTACTATGAAAAATCGACAAATCATATTGATTCAATATGCCAACATGTCATATACAGCTTTCAATTACAAAATTTTCAAAACGACTGTGAACATTAACCTTTAATCTATCATGTAGCCGATTTTTAAGCTAAGATTTTACCTAACAACTACATTAGACGTCAAAACAAATCACTACCGAAATAAAGTTGCTTCGAAATACGCATTGCGGTTAATACACTTCGGTTGAACCGTTGAATAATCGACTTCGGTTGAACCGGAGATGAACCCAGGTTGAACCGCGGATCCACGGATGATCCGTGGATGAACCCCGGTTTCTGTTAGGTTATTTCTAGGCAGTACTGTAGCATCAAGTAATAGTATTTTAATATATACACACATTTTAAAATGTTGAAATTGCTTCAAAATTCAGTGCATTTATTTTTCACACACAATTCCAAACACAGAATTACAGTACAGAATGACCAGGGGGTTGGGGATTTGACCAACAATTTGCCTTATATGTGGGGCAGGGCTGTAGTGGAGTATATTTAAGTGAGGTATGCAGGCATGCCCCCCCAGAATTTTTTTGAAATCTGGAATCTCTGAAATGCCATGTGCATTTTGGAGAAAGGAGGCAGCACACTATTCTTGACATGCCTCTTGCGTTTACTCGTGCCCAGTCCTTTTACCGAACTATGTATAGCTGACCAGATCTCGATTTGTTAAATTTTGCATTTGTTTGTTTGTGTGTCGGTATACGTCATCCATATGTGCTCGAAAGTGACTCAACTGCGCATGTTCCGCTACCACGCAGGAAATTCACGTTGTTTATGTCTTTATTTTGTCTTTACTTTCTCGTGGAAGTATTCATCAAGGCCATGAAGGTTTCAATGGCCAGTCACGAGAAAAGCAGTGCTCTTTTATGAGTTTATCAGCGCTGTTAACAGCACAAGCTATTGGGCTTCCAGTTACGAAGTGGAACTCGACAACCATCGACAATATCTTAGTACAAGGAGACAACATGTACTTGAATGCTTTTAACCATGATCTCATTCCTCGTCAGGGATTTCTGTCGTTGAACAACTTACCAACCGTTGTTTGTTGGTGTTGGTTAGAAGACAACTTGTCCTGTCGATCAGTGATCGACACAAATATATCGCCCGTTGAGGCACAAAAATAAATTGATCATCTACCCTTTGTGGTGGAGCCCGTTGAGGCACAAAACAATATTGATCTGCCCAACTGTATATGTAATAAACTGTACATGGAACTGTCTTCAGAAATTATTTACCTCAACTTTGTGAAAATTCAGTGGATTTGTCCATTTTGTGAAAATTCAGTGTACTGAATGGAAATGATTTGTGTGCCATGGATAACCATAATATTTGGTATGCAGTAAATACAATATTACAAGTTCTTTGGGAAAATAAAATACAGTGGTTGCAGTTGACTGTCTGTATTCCCAAACGACAATTACAGTATAATATGTGGAGTCGTGGACATGTGCAATGAACTAATACATCAAAGATCTTGAAAGTATAGCATTCTCAACAATAAAAAATTTAGACGATATAAATAATAGTGCAACAATATCGTAAACATCTGTTACATACCATTTCTGGTATTTATTTAGTCAGCGCCTATTTGTTTAGCGCTTGCTTTGTCATAACATATGAGACACTTGTGATTCCACTGACAGCTTTGCCACAGTAAGAAGCATGATTTATAGTGGCGGTGATTTATCAGAAATTTGTTTACCAATCACCAACTACATACTGTAGTCATAATGTATACTGTGTATGCAGTCAAAAGCCTTGCCAATTATATTCAGGTAGGTGATAGTCATTTGTAATTTAAGTCTGCTGTATTTAAAATAATTAAAATAATTGATAGAAATGTGTACATACTACAGTGGGTTGATTTTTGAAATTTTTTCAAAAATTAGGCTTCCCATGACTTTCGAGGCAGCACTTCCCCTTGCGATAGTAACTTCTAGTTTATATTATATATTACAATCTGTCATATTCCAGTATTTCCAGACAAGAGTAACTTATTTATATATCGGCACGTTATTCTGCCTTGGTATATTGTTAAATTTATTGAAAACAATTGACTCGAGTAAAATAATGCCACAGCAGTGCCATGGCGCCGTGGCGCTTGCCATGGCCCTGTGGGGGCATTTGAACATTTTGTCCTGGGGGTGGGAAATTTGACTGCAAAATATTGAAATACCGGGGGATGTTAACAGTACAAATTGATTGATGCATAATTAATGTAATACAAATTATCACAATATTGGAGATAAAAAATGAATACAAACATGTACTCACCAAAATCAATCCAAATGTACCAAATATATCCTTCTGATCATATGTGACATTGACGGAGCAAAATATCTTTATTGTAGGAGGAACACACTTGAAAAAATGTTAAAAAAATATGGAAATATGTCCTATTAATATTTAAGATATTTTATCAGACTCAAGATACACATTCAGATGAAACCAATATCAACCAAACTTTCAACACGACATTATTTTTCATGAATAGTAGTAACCTTCACGCCCAATATAAAAACGTTTCCCCATAAACTGACAACTTAAACTTGAAAAAATTGTTGTAGAGTGTATTGCGAAGCAATTAATGCAAAATACAGATTAACACAATATTATATTGGAGTCACGTAATATATGAAACACGAGGAAGTGTTTCATCAGGATATCCAAACACCGAGAAGTTTGTTGTCAGAAAACAGAGGCGAAGCCGAGGTTTTTTAACAAACTTCGAGGTATTTGGATATCATCATCATGATACACTCTTCCGAGTGTTTCATATTTAATACATCTGAAACAAATCAGTATTTTAAGAGAAAATAGAGGTGAAAGTTGGCTTAATTTATGTAATTTCTTCCTCCGATATCCAAACCACCGTCTCGGTGCTGATTTCCTTTATTTTCGGCTCATGAATTATTAATGATTTGAGATAAAAAATGAAATTCTCACCTTAAACAACCAAATGTACCAAATAAAATATATCCTTCTGATCATGTGAGTAGGACAAATTTTGCCAGATTTCAATTTACAGAAACTTCAGATGAAACCAATGTCAACCATAACCTTCGTGCCAAAAGATAACAATATCCAGCACAAATTACCAGTGTAAACTTTATAAAGAAGCTGTTCGATTGTTAAACAAGTATTATAACTCCCCTGCTATACGTAACACATCGGCTATATATTTACGGTAGGATAATAAGGCGTTCGTTCCCAACCCGCAATTTCCGGTCGAGTTTGATAAAAATTAATTTGCCTTTTTGGTTAGGGTTAGTATTTTAGTTAGGGTTAGTATTTTAGTTAGGGTTTTTCGTTGAATTCTAATATAAGCCAGCGTAATAAGTCATAGGAAGTGACTATATGACCGGAAGTTATTTAATTAGCGAACGACTTTAAATATATTTTTATTTTGAGCTCGCTAGTGTAATGGTTAGTTTCCAAGGTTCAACGGACAACTTTTTTTGACTTTTCATTTAATTTTTTCTTTAATTTTTTGTCTTGATTTTTAACGGTTAGGTTTGCTTGGGATTTGGGTTGGTTATGATAATAGTGTTTATGTTAGAATTATTGTTACGATTACTAGCTATAATTTTCAAAACTAAATGACGGTCATAGTTACACTCACAGCGAATGAAATATTTACTTGAACGAATTGAAATTCTACAAAATTCCTCTTCTTCCGATGTGACTAAACACACTTGAATTAACATTTAAATAAATATGTGTAAATGTATGAAATAAGCACATATCAACTAGAAGTTTAGCCTGTGCACCCCAGACCTCGTTCCCAAACCGGACGCCGCTCACAAATGGCAACGGCCGTTACTTCCTATATTTTGAACGCTATCTCGGCCAATATTTAACCGATTTCAATTCTGAAAACAGATTTAAAATTACCGAGTCTAAATACATAACATTCGTGCCTATCATATAATGCAAACCTTCGTAAAAAGCTAATTATGTAGTTCGCAAAATATTGTCCGATTCAAACGAATCACCCAAAACGACTTTTTACTTTCTATAGTCGAAATATGTTGGTTATAATTGCAAGCACAAACCAATAATTTTTCTGGGGGAAATGTAAAGTAAACAAATGCCAATTTCTATAGTTTCTGGATCCGTAATAGAAAATAGTTAAAAATAAAATTGTCATATCATTTTATAAAGTAAGTTATGCGCATGCGCGTGATCGATGACAAATCCCACAAGCACTGCAACGTACGCGAGGGAATAAAGCGTGGGAAAATATTGTCCTTTTTGTGCTGAACTCAGCAGCGAGATTTAGCACCCGGCGACTCCATGTGGATCCATGCTCAGCGTGCTACGCTGTAACACGGGATAGCCAACTACAAGTGAGCGTTTCTCCTCACATTTGCTGCTTGTTGGGTAGAGTAGTTATTTCGTAGGATGGTTTGGCTTTTTGGTTGACTTAAGGTGGCTCCCTAAAGTTTCTGAGCATGTTACTTGCTGTCACAATTTATATAGCGCAATTTATTGGCTTTCGAAGTGTTAAATAACTATACTTCTAATAATTTTCTTAAATAGGAGTAATATGGTTGTTTCCATAGCAACAATGACATTTGAAATTGTGCAAGTTTTCCTCCAATTTTATTTTAAAGAGCATCGTCTCGTATTTCCAATGGTCAACTTTTTTGAAACTTTGCAAGAGCAGTTATATTATACTATTGGATGTTTTATAAAATATTAAGGGAAATTTTAAATGCAGTTTTTTTAGATATTGATGTATGTTGTTTTTAAGAATTTGGCTTTATAGAATTTTTTAAATTTGAATAAGTTTTATTATACAACTGTATTGAAAAGTGTCCAAATAACGCTAACAACGAGTACAAATATACAGCGATATTCGGACTGTTAGTTATTTGGATAATTGGTTATTTTTGTATATTAACATCTTCGTTCACCTTTTACTTACCCGTTTGGAAGGTTGGTGCAAGCCGTAGCCTGATGGGGGCCTGGGGCGAATAGCGGCAGGATCTTGAGCTGACCACCACCTCAACCCGCCATTAGTATGGCTTGCACCGATCACACCAAAAGTATTGCACTTACTCCTTGTTCGAAGGGAGGGACGGTGGGTATATAGTATTTTCTCCGACTCCAGCACTGCGTCTGACTGCTAGCACGTTAACGCGGCAATGATGAACGCTCGACTAGTGCCAGTCTTCCCTGGCCGTTGACCCCAAGCTTGCACCACGCGCGGTTACCTAGCTGTTAACCTTGGTTATTGCATAACCTCATTTAACATCTAACCCGTTTGGAAGGTTGGTGCAAGCCGTAGCTAGGCCTGGGACGAATAGCGGTACTTGGATCCAGGTTAAGATCCATCCATGCAGGATCTTGAGCTGACCACCAATAAGTGATGTACTGGAACTAACGGAGCCAGGTGATAACCCTTACAAGTACCGTCTTTGGATCCATAAAATACGGAATCCTTAGCAGCGCTCATGTAGAGCAGTACCGGAGTACGCCATGTTAGCAATAGCAGTGGGCAGTACCGGAGTACGCCATGTTAGCAGCAGCAGCAGCAGTGGGCAGTACCGGAGTACGCCATGTTAGCGACAGCAGTGGGCAGTACCGGAGCGGAGTACGCCATGTTGGCAATAGCAGTGGGCAGTACCGGAGTACGCCATGTTAGCAGCAGCAATGAGCAGTACCGGAATACGCCATTTTAGCAACGCTTATGCAGAGCAGTTGGGCAGTACCGGATAATATACCACATAAAAATACCACACAGTTTAGGTTTGTTTTTCTGTTGTTGTTTTTTTGTTGTTTTTTTATATATAACCCGATCTAATTTACAATCTTGAAGTCTCCGTGCTTTGAACTGCCGATGTGTTATGGTGAATTACTGAATCCTCGTTGGTGGTAGATCACTGTGTCAACCTGTTTGCCACGCCTTCCAATATGCTCGGAGGTGTTCGAATGTATATTTGATACGCGTCGCTCATCCAACGCCCTAGTGTCTTTAATTAGGTGATCCGGGATACCAACTGCGGCAGCCGTCGTCGCGGCGCCTATACGAAAACTATGCCCTGAGTAATTGCCTTTTAAACCCAATCGAGTAATGGTGTTTCTTAGCCATGCAATGAATACGTCCCGTGTCGGAGGGAAACCGTTTCCCTGTAGAAATAAGGGGCCTGGCTTATCACCGCGAAGGTGAAGATAATTCATCAGCGCTCGCACCGCACATACGTGCGAGTGAGATCTACCAATTCGTAACACATGACCTAGGCGAAACTGGTAGGTCTTCGAAGATTTAATTTACTAGTATTATCGACGGGTTGTCATTACGATCGACTTTGATGTCGTCGAGAGATAAATGTACCCTAGGATCATGATACTGAATTTGTTGTGAATTCACCGCAACGCAGAAAACCGAAGAAGCCGATACAACACGCTGCCCACATTAACGAATCGAAATACAGGCTGGTGTTAATCAGACTGCATTTGGCGTAGGATTGCTATGGTAACAGGCAAACGTGGCCGGATCCCGGAACCCTGTACGCGCTTTATTCCTCTTAATACGCGTTGTAAACGAAGGCAATTAGCTAACGGATTGTCGAAGCCGTGTTCAATATGCAAAGCCCGGATTCCTGCGAGATAGACTTTGATAATAGATGACGCCTTTAATGTTCGTGACAGGGCTGTGACAAACAGCATCAATGTCCACTCGTTCGTTGGTAACGGTGACCCGGTGTTATTCACCTGTTTGCTCCAATAGCAAAAGTCCAAAAACGATGCTGCGCTGTGGAGTACGTGTTACGGGTTGATTTGGCTAATCCTTCAAAGAGTAAAGCTGTCGTTTGCTCTTTTAAAGATTGCATGTCAGTCGCACTTGCACACTGACTGGTATCTCCACGGGTAATTTGTTGGCTGGCCTGCGGTGCCAGACGACGAAACACCTGATTGTGCGTCGGGCGTTCCTGGTGGTTGTGCTTCCTTTGTCCTTGCTTGGCTGTGACTCGGTTCTCCTAGCTGTTCCAGTTGGGCAATTTGGGATGACACTGAGGATGGTGGTGTTTGGCTCTTCCAAATGTCTGAACCATGGCAGATTGAAGGGCCGGTCAAAAACTCAGGTGATTGAAAGGCTGTTCTCCAATCAATATTCCCGTCTTTTGGCTGTGCGGTCGTGTCATCGGGTCGTGGATGCTCCTGTTCGATCGACATTAGTATAATATAGTATTTTCTCCGACTCCAGCACTGCGTCTGACTGCTAGCACGTTAACGCAGCAATGATGAACGCTCGACTAGTGCCAGTCTTCCCTGGCCGTTGACCCCAAGCTTGCACCAGTTATTGCATAACCTCGTGTAGAAAACCGGTTTGACAGATCGGCTGACGTGAGCACTGTTTATAATTTCCAGCAAACGTAGTTTTTAGTAAAAGAATGGATGACATTTTGGCAACATTTGAAGGCGACAATGAAATTGGACTGGCTTTCAAATTCATGCTTGCAAGACTATAAACAACGAAAGTGTAGACGGTGAAAGAACTGAAGTATGTGTTTCGACTAGAAATGACTCGCTAAATGATGTTGAGATAGGCGAGTTCAAGCAGTTGTATAATAAATCTCTTAGATGTTTTGGTATGTGTAGTATCGCTGTACATTTTTACTTGTTTGTATTTTGACTCGCCCTGCGGGCTCGTCAAAATACGACACAACTCGTAAAAATATACGGCGGTACTACATGCCAAAACATATAGTGTTAATGTTAGTCCAAAACATATAATGTTAATGTTGCAAAAAAAAATAATACATGGGGTTTCAGTACAATTACGTCTATATCTACGTTTCTATTTACTCCTTTGCAATACATTATTATTATTATTAATCTTTATTTAAAGAGGGTAAAAACAACTAGTAAGCAAAAGCTTATCTTCCCTAGTGCCCTCAGAGTTAGTATACAATTTAAACTAAACTACTTAGAAGATATTACACAAAATTACAAGTTAAATTATATACATATAGATCAGTGAAGTAAAAATGATGTAAAATAATATTATAAAATATACTAGAATCCATATAAATTTTGTGTCTGATTGCTAAAATAATCCCTAAGATAAGCACTTTTGAAAGAGTTGATACTGTCACAGTTTCTTATCATAGGGTCAATGGCGTTCCAAATAGAACATTTATTGATCTGTTTTGTGTACCATGGTGTATTACTTTATATGTTAATTAAGTTAATCTTCATCTGTTGAGCAAGAGAAGTTGAGCTTCATCTGTTGAGCAATATGTCAATCAAGTAATGAATCATTAAGTAGTAATAGTTCCTCAAACAATGTGAATAGTGATTTTTTCACTAGCCTTAACTCCATTCCAAACGAAAGAGGTTTTAAAATGGCTTTTCTTAACATTGTTAGTCTGCCCAAAAAAATTGATGAAATAAGGTATTCAATGTCAAACAAGTCCATTGACCTTATTGCTCTCAATGAGACACGCCTTGATTCAAGTATCACTGATAGTTTGATTCAAATTAACGATTATGATATTGTAAGAAAAGACAGAAAGAGAAATGGGGGTGGAGTTTGTATATACTTGCGTAGCTCCATCAACTATATAATAAGACATGATCTAGTTCCATCCGAACTAGAGGCTGTTTGTGTGGAAATTATTAAGCCACATAGCAGACCATTTCTAGTTACAACACTTTATAGACCACCCAGTGCATCATCTGAATTCTTTGATCATTTTGAAAAATTAATCAAAGCTATTGATGATGAAAATAAAGAAATGTATATTCTGGGTGATCTAAACTGTGATATGCTAAAACCAGATAAGGATTCAAATGCTCAAACAAGGAAACTAAAGTCATTGTATGAGTTGTATCAGTTATCACAATTAATTGATGAAGCTACCCGGGTAACTATGACAACCTCTAGCCTAATTGATCATATAACTACTAATACACCAGAAAAAGTTTTTGATTCTGGTGTTATCCATACTGGATTAAGCGACCATAGTTTAGTATTTGCCCTAAGAAAAATTTCTGTTATTAAAAAACAAGAAAACAAAGTCGAAATTAGAAATATGAAAAGATTTGATAATCAAAAATTTGTTGATGATTTGAGCAGACAACACTGGGAGTATGTATACTTTTTCGCTGAAGATCCTAATGCTATGTGGGAAATCTGGAAGCAATTATTCTTAGAGGTCTTAGATAAACATGCACCAATTCAACACAAAAAGATTAGAACAAAAATAGTTCCTTGGATTACCAGTATTATAAAGGATCTTATGAACACAAGGGACAGATTAAAAAGAAAAGCCATTATCACAAACCTAGAGATAGACTGGTTAAATTATAAAACAACAAGAAACAAAGTTAATATTCAGCTAAAAAATGCCAAAAAAGATTATTACTCCACTAAAATTGCTGGTCAAAAACACAACCCTAAAGAGGCGTGGAAAACTATAAACAATATATTAGGTAGACAAAGCAAACCAACAGTAGTAAATGAGTTAAAATTAGATGAAAATAGCTTGACAAATACCAAAGATATTGCAGAGGGCTTTAATGATTATTTTTCAAATATTGGCCCTGATCTAGCTAGCAAAATTGATTCGTCAAATTTCAACTTTGAAACGTATATTGAAAATGCTAAATCAGAATTCGCTGCATTCCAGCCAGTCACTGTCAAGGAGGTCTACCATCTCTTACTTTGTCTCTCTAGCAATAAAGCTACTGGAGTTGATAAGATTTCTTGTAAAATTATTAAAATAGCTGCACCTACCATTTCAGATTCATTGACATACATATTCAATCAGGCTATTACTCTATCCCTTTTCCCTGATGAATGGAAAACAGCTAGAGTAATACCTCTTTATAAAAATGGCCAACGAAACGTGCCTGGAAATTACAGACCAATTTCAGTTCTGCCAGCCATCAGCAAAATTATGGAACGAATTCTATATGATCAACTATATAATTATTTAACAAAATTTGGACATCTAAGCGATTGTCAATTTGGTTTTAGAAAATTTCACTCTACAGTCACAGCATTACTGGACTGTACAAATGAGTGGTATATGAATTTAGACCGGAAAAAGTTCAACCTAGTAGTCTTAATTGACTTAAAGAAAGCATTTGATACTGTTGATCATCAAATTCTATTGAGAAAACTGGAGTTGTATGGAGTAAAAGGGCAAGCTCTATCTTTTCTCAAATCTTATCTCTCGAATAGAAGGCAGAAATGCCAAATTCAAGGCTCTGTTTCATCAGAGAAATTGATCAAATGTGGTGTACCACAAGGCTCTATTTTAGGGCCACTATTTTTCCTATTATATATTAATGATTTGCCTCAATGTCTATATAAAACAAAACCTCGGATGTTTGCTGACGACACTAACCTGACCGCTTCTGGAGACTCTATTACTGACCTTGAAGCTGCAGTGAATTCTGATTTAGAAAATCTTAGAAAATGGTTAATCGCCAATAAACTTAGCTTAAATGTAGCTAAGACAGAGTTTATGTTAATTGGTTCTAAACAAATGTTTAGAAGTATTTCAAATTTGAAACTAAATGTTAAAATTGAGAACGAATCAGTTAAACAAGTTTATGAATCCAAAACTCTTGGAGTGACAATTGACCAGCATTTATCTTGGAGTAGTAACACTGAGAATGTTTGCAAGAAAATAACATCCGGTATATCGGCTCTTAGACGACTGAAAGAATTTGCTGATAAGCAAACCATTCTTTCTGTGTATAATGCTATTGTTCGGCCATACTTCGATTACTGCTGTGAAGTATGGGATGTGTTTGGCGAAACACAATCAAAAAGACTCCAAAAACTCCAAAATCGAGCTGCGCGAATTATTATGAATATGAACAATGACACAGATCATTCTGTTGCTCTGCAAGCATTGGGCTGGAAGCCACTTAAAACAGAAAGAAAGAAAGGGAAAGCAAAAATAATGTACAAATTATTAAATAAAATGGGTCCTAAGTCACTCACTAATCTTTTCACATATAAAGGTGAGAAAACAAATTATCACCTTCGGGACATTTCAAGTAGCCTTTGTTTACCACAACCGCGTACTAATAATATGAAAAAAAGTTTCATGTATGACGGAGCACACCTTTGGAATTCTATTCCAAAAGAAATTAGAGAGAGCAAATCCCTTTCTGCCTTTCGAAAGAAAATCGCTGTTCACATTGATTGATTGATTGATAGTAAATGCAACTTGAAGTACTGTACCTGTGAATATAGATTACTGTATACTAGTTAATAACTTAGATTTTATCTAATACATATAATTTTGTAAATAGCTTTTAAAATTTTTTATCTGTATATTTTTGCACACGCCCCCCATGGAAATCAGCTTCGGTTGATGGGGTCAGCGTGTATAAATAAAGTTTTCTATCTTTTTCTATCTATCTAATCGAAAAGTGAGTAAGTTAACGGTGTTCATAGAAAAGGTTTTTTATTATCTGTTTTATGGAATGTTTCTAAATCCCACAAACGTACTTGAAACACTACCTATTTATTTTAACGTTTTTTGTATGTTTTAATGTTTTTTTGGTATGTTGAAGGTACAGAAATGTACTAAAACATTGTACACAGTAAAGAAACCAAAGTTGCATTGTTTAATTGTATTCTAGATATAATAAAGTGACTTACCAGCAACGATCTTGTCACTACGATTTGTGACTAAGTCTTATAGAATAATCAAAACATTTTTTTAATTTTCCATAGCAGTTTTCTTAAGCTCTTAACGATATTTTTTATATAATTTCCATAAACACACTGTTTGGCCATTTACAGAATCTTTAAAGAGATATGGCAATATAAATTAACTTTGTCTCATTTGTAAGTACTCGTTAAATGCTATAAGACAACATTTTAAAATTTTCTCATGTCTTTTTGGGTTTTGGAAGCAATTTGACGAAAGACAGCGGGTGCTATCCGCCATCTTCAATTATTTTCGATATGCATGTGACGCCATAAGTAAGGTAAAAAGTGAAATTGTTATCTTACCAACCTTATGACATCAGCCAGAAACTCGATTATGTTGCGCTATTACCATTTTTAATTGGCCCATAACATTTTACGAAGCTTTCTGCGGAAATTCTGTCACCTATGGAGTATTTTCATCAAGTTTACCCTGCATGTGACGTCATCAATTTCCTAGTTAATTAGGTCCAATATTAAAACAGGTGTCGGATTGCCAACTGTGTTTTGTCATTGATTCGAAATATTTCAAAAACTAAGAAAGTTACAGGAAAATTGTAAAAGGTCTTGTTATACCATTTTACGAGTTCTTTCAAACGAAAGAAACTTAATTTGTCAAGCCACATCCCTTTAATACTTTTTTACTGTAATAAATTTGCATTTTTCAAAGATGCAAATGCCAACTAAACAAATGTACATCTCCAACGTAAACATGTCACTGCCACGTGGATTGCAAACAACTCCCATATAGCAATAAACTCCAACAAATATCGTTTTTAGTAATAATTTAATAACAGTTTAATTATCAATAACAATTAACTTAGTATTAACTCCTTAAAACGAGGGTCTTTTTTGATGAATTTTCATATACAAATGTTCGCACGCCAAATGTAACTGTATGCGTCATCTAATATTTTTTTAAAGACTAAACAGCTTCAATAAAAAGTTAGTGTCAATGGAATTGTTCATTCAGCTTAGGATTACTGCTACGTATACAATACAACTGTTGAGAATACAGCTTAACAGCTATATTTAGTCATTATTTACAACACTACAATCAAAGTTTCTTTATAGTTAAAAAGAATGCGTAGAATGCTCATACAATATTGAATTTTTCAATAACTTAATTTTTACTGAATGTAAAATATTTAAGAAATATGAAACTGGCGCTATGAACATTCTAATTTGGTTGCGATTATCGTTAAAATCCTCCATGAAAACCTCGTTTCATTTTTTCATACTGGAAATGCTACAATAACTGTTTCGAAGCCCCTTATATTTTGTTAAAATATGAACGTCCGATCTTTCGAGCCATTTACAATGTGGAGCAGAATGGCGAGCCAATGTTAACTGCTCAAAAAGATCTGACGAGAATAAATTGTCACATGTAAAATTCATAAATTAGCGTGTTGAATTGTTTATTTGAAAGTATTAGAAATGTAAAAAAAAAAATTTTAAATCGAAAATTGCCCAGGTTAAGCCATTAGTATCTATTAACCTGGACAAAATTGTTACATTAATGAATGTTTTATCCTTTATTAAAGCTGATGATTAATTTCATTTGTTTAGTGAATTCTATATTTAAAGAAAACGTTTGTTTTGAAAATTGTGCTTGCCACTTATTTAATATTTCTCAATTATTTTCTTACTAATAATATAGCATCCGTTCATTCGATATTAAAAAAAGATTCAAGTATCCAGTGATCTTGCGGTCTATATAGCGACTTAATGCTTGTTAATTTATAACATCGGCTTGGGCCCTATTTAAATGTTTCAGATATGAGTGTTGATTACATAACAACAGACTAGTTGTTTTTTAGTCATTTTAGTTTTGCTTTACCGTACAAAAGAGCGTTATATTATTCATACAAGATCATATGATCACTGGAAATTCATAGATGTTACACAAATTAAATATTTAAACATGAAGTGCTTGTATATATTGGCGGTGAAATGGTCACCGTGCCAATTATAATTAGTTCAGTTAGTGTCATTGGTTTTGAGGGGGAAGGGCTTCCCTTTATGACCAAGTACTCCATGTTTAAGCGCGCTTCTTTTTAGATTTTTTGTGACTGTTGCGTGTGGCTTTGTTTTGTTCGGTGTTGTAGTAGTGGCGGCAGCAGGAGGACTTTTTGACACATCCTCGTTGTCAGATTCGAGATCTTGCAGTAATAGTTTTGTTTTTGTGCTTTGTTTGGAAGCTGGGCAGGTGATGGAGGAAGGGTTTTTATAGATTTAGCTTTTTGAAATTTGGTGTCGCTGCCATCACCGCACCGGATGGATGAAGCGTAATGCTCTGGATTGCGGAACAAGCTTTGTGCGACCATGAGATGGGTCGCAGTTAGAAAAAGCGCCACCAATTTTTAAAGCCTGGTCAACAAGGTCATCCGTGGTCTTCTCTGCGCCGACAATAGCATTTATTTATTTATTTACAAATCTTTGACACGGTAACCTCTCAACCAGAACCTACGATTAAAAAATGTCAATATAAAAAGAAAATGGTTGCTTTTCAGAGGGTCGTGTTTTAAAAATTAACTATATTACAGTAGGAAATAGAGCTAACGTTAAAAATTATTCTAAAACAATAAGAGAAACTATACATAAAGAGTTATTTACAATTGTCAATTGTCATTTTTATGACATGTTTCACATGTTTTCCTGTTGCTGCTTCTTGGTTTTTTGTGTTTAATGGTTTCAACGCTTCTACAAGATTGTGGAGGTTTACGCATAAATTGGATACGCCTTCCACGTTTAACAATGTGGCACAAAATTTTGTTACATTAATGAATGTTTTATCCTTGAAAGCTTATTTCAATAATTATATCCCGCCCGTTGCGGTTTCTTAGAAAAGAATAAGGCGTGTTCGAGTTATCAAGTTTCATCGTTGGAAATGTGTTTTAATGCACATCCTATGTTTTCCGTTGGATATATATTACAGTATTAATTTTTTTATGCTCTTATGAATTATTGTGAAATTATTTTCATGCCGCTTTATTTATCGATGATCGTGCATGCACGTAGGAAATTTTGTTTTCATGTAAATTGAAATCTGAAACTATTTTTTTAGATACTTTTCTCCAAGTAAAAGAAACTTTCGTGCATACGAACACAATTGTCTAACTTTCACGTTTTGTAACATAGGTCATTTCTAATTAATATTAGGGCTCCATTTCAGCATTCAAAACACTGTCATGTTTTTAACTAAGTGGAAAATGAACGTACAAACGCATTTTGTCCAAAAGCAAACGAATGTTTTCCACCAACGTTCTTTCGATCTATTTGACAATTGATCAATTATCATCGATTTCGAGTTATCTAGTATCATCTTTGTAATTTAACGATTTTGTCACTACGATTTGTGACTAAGTCTTATAGAATAATTAAAACATTTTTTTTATTTTCTATAGTAGTTTTCTTAAGCTCTTTTAACTTTAACGATATGTTTTATATAATTTCCATAAACAATTTTAAATTTTCTCGTATCTTTTTGGGTTTTGGAAATAAAAAGACGAAAGACAGTGTGCTGTCCGCCATCTTGCAATTATTTTCGATATGCATGTGACGGCATAGGTAAGGTAAAATTTTTATCTTACCAACCGTACTACATTATCAGCTATAAATTCGATTATGTTGCGCTATTTCCATTTTCAATTGGCCCATAACATTTAAAGCCTTCTGCGGAAATTCTGTCACCTATGGGAGTAGTTTCAAGTTTACCGTGCTTGTGACATCACCAATTACCAAGTTAACTAGGTCAAATATTAAAACAAGGTGCCGGATTGCAGCCTGTGTTTTGTCATAATTGATCTTAAATATGTCAAAAACCAAGAAAGTTACAGAAAAATTGTAAAAGGTCTTTTTATACCATTGTACGAGTTCTTTCAAATGAAAGAAAGTTAATTTATCAAGCGACATCGCTTTAAAACTTTTTTAGTGTAATAAATTTGCATTTTTCAATGATGCAAATGCCAACTAAACAAATGTACATCTCCAACGTACACATGTCACTGCTAGGTGGATTGCAAACAACTCCCATATAGCAATAAAGTCGACAACAAATATCGTTTTTAGTAACAATTTAATAACAGTTTAATTATCAATAACAATTAACTTAGAAACCCTCTTAAAAACGAGGGTGTTTTTTTATGAATTTTCATATACAAATGTTCGCACAGCAAATGGAACTGCACGTCATCTAACATTTTTTTAAAGACTAAAGAGCTGTTCAATAAAAAGTTAATGTCAATGGAATTATACATTCAGCTTACGATTACTGCTAAGTCGACAATATAACTGTTTCGAGAATACAGCTTAACAGCTATATTTAGTCCTTATTTACAATGATGGTTTCTTAAAAGTTAACAAGGACGTGCTAATGCGCGCAACGCTCATACAATATTGAATTTTTAAATAACTTAATTTTTAAGAAATATGATAAATGCCGCTATGAACATTATAATTTGGTTACGATTATCGTTAAAATTCTCCATGAAAAGCTCGTTTCATTTTTTCATGCAGGAAATGCTACAATAACTGATGTCGAAGCCATTAGATTTTGTTAAAATATGAACGTGCGATTTTTCGAATCGTATACAATGTGGAGCGGAATGGCGAGGCAATGTTAACTAACTGCTCAAAAACATCTGACGAGAATAAATTGTCACATGGAAAATTCATAAACTAGCGTGATGAATACTTTATTTGAAAGTCTTTACAACTAATTTTAAATCGAAAATTGCGCAGGTTAAGCCATTAGTATCTATTAACCTGTACGAAGTTTTGTTACATTAATGAATGTTTTATCCTTTATTAAAGCTGATGATTAATTTCATTTGTTTAGTGAATTCTATATTTAAAGAAAACGTTTGTTTGAAAATTGTGCTTGCCACTTAGTGAATATTTCTCAATTATTTTCGTACTAATAATATAGCGTCCGTTCATTCGATATTAAAAAAGATTGAACTATCCAGTGATCTTACGGTCTATATAGCGACTATTAATGCTTGTTAATTTATAACATCGGCTCACGCCCTATTTAAATGTTTCAGATAATTAAATAACAAGTAATTTTAAATCGAAAATTGCCCAGGTTAAGCCATTACTATCTATTAACATGGATAAAATATTGTTTCATTAATCAATGTTTTATCCTGTATTAAAGCT
The DNA here is from genome assembly GCA_035772405.1 of Chrysogorgia sp. JL179-B06. Taxonomy (NCBI): domain Eukaryota; kingdom Metazoa; phylum Cnidaria; class Anthozoa; order Scleralcyonacea; family Chrysogorgiidae; genus Chrysogorgia; species Chrysogorgia sp. JL179-B06. Next base: position 924,508 of record JAYKKM010000297.1, on the reverse strand, counting down.
GCTGATTTCATTTATTTTTTCTTCATAAATTCTTAGTGAATTCTATATTGAAGAAAACGTTTGTTTGAAAATTGTGCTGGCACACCGAATATTTTTAAACTATTTTCTTATTGATAATATAGCGTGCGTTAATTCGATATTAAAAAAGGGTATCCAGTGATGTTACGGTCTATACAGTGATTACTAATGCTTGTTAATTTATAACATCGGCTCAGGCCCCATTTCACTGTTTGAGATACGAGTGTTGATTACATAACAACAGACTAGTTGTCTTGTTACATATTTATCATTTTAGTTTTTCTTTAGCATACAAAATAGCATTATATTATTCATACAAGATCGTATGATGACTGGAAATTCGTTGTTGCTACAAATTAAATATTTAAACATGAAGTGCTTGTATATATATTGGCGTTGAAATGGTCACCGTGCCAATTATAATTAGTTCAATTAGTGTGATTGTTCAGGAAACAAAGAAATGAGAAGTAATCAAAACACAAAATTTCCATTGTTTCCTTCATTTTTAAAATCTGAAACATTTCATTATTTTGAGGGGGAGGGGCTTCCCTCTATGTGCAAGCACTGCATGTTTAGTCGCGCTTTTTTTTAGAATCTTTATGACTACCGGTCTTGGTGGTGGAATGTGTATGTGTCTTTGGTTTTTTTGGTGTCGTAGAAGTACTGGCGGTGGCTGCAGGAGGACTTTTTGACACATCGTCGTCGTTGTCAGACTCCAAATCTTCAAGCAACAATTTTCGTTTTGCGCTTTGTTTCGCATCTGGGCAGGTAATTGAGGAAGTAGCATCTACGCATTGACTAGTCAACATTTCGTGCATGCTTTTAATGGATTTTTGTTTTTGAAATGTGTCGCTGCCATCAGCGCACCGGATGGATGAGGCGTAGTTATCGGGATTCCTGAACAAGGTTGGTGCGACCAATGAGATGCGTAGCAAGAAGAAAGAAAGCGCCACCAATTTCGAACGCCTGATCAATGAGGTCATCGGTTGTCTTATCCGCGCCGACAATTGCTTTAATCACATGTTTTACATCTTTTGCTGTTGGTAGTTGTTCGTTTTTGGTATTCAACGGTGTCAACGCTTCAACAACGTTCAGCTTTTCGCATAGATGAGAAACACAGCACATCCAAATTTGACGAAACGGTGTCTGCCAGCTCCGACATGGTGGCCACTTTCGGGCGGTTCAACCACTTGCAGCACTGTGGATTAATCCTTTTTAATATCTTTTCATCTTCCATGGTTTCTTCCACGCGGCCGGAGGAAGTTTTTTGGAAATTGTTTAAAGTACGTAACAGCTTTCGGGGTTGCAAGACCTCTCTTACTTGCAGAATAATTCATCTAAAGAAAAATGTAATATTGAAGAAATAAAAGGAATTGTAAGTTACATGTACGCTTGAAAGAAATGTATATAATGAAAACCTTCAGCACTGGAATATAGACCATTATTGAAGATAGCTCATAAGTATCCATGTTTGATCGCATTTACGCATAAAAAAAAGATGCAGCCATTACAAAAGGAAATATCTCATTTGTGATCATTTGTATGTCAAATTTGTTTTGTTTCTAGGCACATTTTGAGCTATTAATAAGAGCGATAAGTCACTCTTTTGACAATCAGAAAAAAAGGATGCCGGCTGTTCATTTTGTCCTTGTGTTTTGCGAGGTCATCTGTAATATCAATATAGTATTCTGTCATTTCAGCTGATTGGAATATATGTTGAATCCTAGATAACTAATGCGTGCGTATGTTTTATTTAGAAGAGTGTAGCTGATTATGCAATCTTATTAATAGAGTTTCGTTTGAAATGACAAACTTTAAGAGAAGCAGCGAACAACATATCTGCAAGACTTTTTACTCGCGATATTGCCACATTACCTGTTGGAAGAGAGTCGACATCAAACCACACAAGACAGCTGTTCAAGCTTTGACCTTGTGCCTTGCAAATAGTTTATAGGCAGGCATAAAGGAGATACAGTTTTCACAATTCCCTCTGGATTTCTATATGTAACTGGAAATGTATTGTTTTTTTCGTTACGTAGTTTCAAGAAAATAGTTTTATTTCGAACAAATTCTATTGTTGCGAGGTGAGCGTTCACAAAATTTTCAGCCTTATCTCTATTTTGAGTTATCATGACTCGCATGGCGGGCATAGACTGGCATTTATTGTAAATCGTAATCATACTGTATAGTTGAAAGTAGTACAATGTCTTGAAAGCAATATGTTAAAACAATGTGGTTGAAACTATTTGCAGCTTTGCATGATGTAGCAATACTTAATACTTAATATAAATACCTCCCTATGTAGCTTTCGCTAATGACGGAAGGGACGGCGGTCACTTTACAGCATTAGTTGGTTCATGTGACTCTTACATTTCTATTAATTCCTCCAGCCGTGTTACAAGACGTACAAACCGATCAAATGAATTTGTTTTAAATATCCCTAAAGTGAATAGCGTAACTTTTCAGAACAGTTTCTACTGTAGATCCCTAGGATATTATTGAACTCTCTACCGTCACATCTGCGAGCCGTAAGCCTGTTGGAAAAATTTGGCATTGCTTGGGTATATAACTGTTTGGCTATTGATGTCAACTGAATAGTTTAATTTACTACATATAACATTTATATCGATAAGTTTACAAAATGGCCCTGAGGGCCTTTCTCGTGGCCCTTTCTCTGAGGATACATCCTTCAAAATGGCCCCGGGGCCTTTTTCGTGGCCCTGTGGCCCGTTTGAGAAATACACCTTCTATCCCCTTCACAATAGCTGTGTAAATAATTACATCACAGAGCTAGGCGAGTGGGAAATTACTTTTCATTCACTTGGTTAAGCTTAATGACTCGATTTAAATACCATTCATTAGTCATGCACACACATACAATTTAATTTTAATCACAAAACAAAATTGTTTCCCCTCACCCCTTCTAGTTTTGGATTCATTTCGAAAATAAACAGCCAAAAGTGTAGATACCTGCAGGATGACCAAGTGGTTTAGGGCGCTGGGCGTTAAATCCCCAGATAACGTGGATTCGTATCCCACACAATGAATAAATTAGACGATTTCAAAGTTGATAAAATTATATTAAGTTTTCCTATTTACAAACACACGAATTTAAATTATTTACAAACACACTAGAAACCGTAAGGAACTGTATTAAAATTATCTTGAATCATACGTTTATTGTAAACTACTCTATAGTCTTTACTTTGCTGCTTTGTGACAACTTGCTTTGTGCTGGTATCCCTAGTGATTTTAAATGGAATGTCCACTGACACCTTCGCTGGACCTATCCCTACAACCATATCTTTCATAACACTAAAATTAACTGTTTGTAATGTTTGATAATTTAAAGTGTTCCTCGAATTTTACAACATGTCTTTCCACTACTTAGTTCGTACGCATAATTTTTCGGTCCTGAAACAAAAGTGGTGATATAATCACCGTCAAGTTCATCCGTTAATTCTCCAAGGTAAACTCCAGTCTCAGGCTCCAGCTCTCCTGGCTTACTCACGTATATGACTGAGTCTGTGTCATAATACAACACTCTTTTCCCCAAATGCTCCAACACACTGTAAAGCTTGAGCCTCGCATGGGCCGTCGTAAAGGTGGCGATGACTACGTTGGTCCTGGAGTTTGGGTTCAACGAAGTTCTCCTGGTTCTCGTATCGTCGCTCAATAACATCGTCACTCACAAAGGATGCATCGGTCACATTGATCTCGTCGGAAGTTAGCATGTCTAAGTATTCTTCGGGTTCGGACACGAGTTTGACTTTGGTCATATTCAGCTTTTGCGCGAACTTCCCTTCAAAAACAAAAGCAAATATATTACGATCTATTACATATATGCTCACTCTCTAGCCACATATGCATGTCTATATACGCTATTTCTACTTACTCCAAAATGAGTTCAGCATCAGCTTTGATAAGGCACGTAGAGCAGGGTTTTTTTCTATTTTGTTGAGATCCATAAGAACACCCTCTCGCTGATAATACTCGTCGATGTACTCTTGCCTCTTCTCTTCGGTGTCACAACCTTCGGGAAAGCCACTGGACTCATGCTTAATTTTTAAGAAAGTGTCAATATAATCTTTAAAAGCACATTGCTTTGTTGGGGAAAATGCCACACTTCATGAATTGCGAGCAGACGATACCCTTTCTGCAATGCTTTTTGTAACTCTAAGGTCACCCATGAACCTTGAATGGCTCGCTCCTGATCTGTGTGGTTGCACGGTTCTTGACTCAGACCGTCTGTACATAGCTTGCATAGCGGAAACATCAGTTTCCCATGAGCACGATAGGGAAGGACTGGGTGGTAAAGTTGACGCGGAGGTAGAACAGTGCATTTCACAAGACCAAAATACTGTGAAATATCTCCAAAGTTCTCAGTGATAATTTCTGGATGACCAAGCGGATATTCTCCGTATTTATTACACCAAGGATAAAGACTTGTAAAATCTACGTAGTGTATCTTCTCATCGGTTTGACATTGGTGAAATAATTTAGAAGCATTTCTCGGTTCAAGAGGCTCCACGATTTCAAAGTTGTCAAAATAATTTTTCATTTCAGGATTGGTTTCCAATTGTGGCGTCTTAGATCGCATTCCCACATCTCAACCACATTGTAGTTTTGGCCTTTCAAATAACGCGTTTTCTCGAGGGTACGTTGGTGGAGATCTTGCATGGTTTGTTGACTTACAGGGTTGACCGTGTCCATTGCGTAGCATCGGATACAACCATGCCAGAAACATCCATGGAATTCATAAGCGGTATTGGACTCTGTGTGGAAACCATCGACACGATATTTACCAATGCGTTGTTCACCAAAATTACGCGAATGACGAATTGGAAGGTTGCTTCTTTGGGCGGTGTATGCTAACCATTTAAGGGCAATAACAGATTGTTTATCTCGAGGTCGATAACCATGGGGTGGGATGATGGCGATGGAATTCTCCTGGAGAAAGTTTTTGCGGAATACGAGATTACAGGCGGAAGCGATCGTCAAACATTTCTCGAAGGGATCAATGCCGGTGACTGAACGAAACAGTTCTCGAAACTCGAGACAACAACGTCGGAGGATATCGACGTCTGATCGGCAATACGTGACGATTTCCTCTTGGAAGTTGAACACATAATTGTTGGCTATCAGTTCATTATACCAGACATAGAATTTAGTACGATCCCCAGGATTCATGCCGTCCGTATTGTAATACTCAGCGTCTGGAAGGGGGCCCACATAGTTCTGGTTGGCTTCGGTGTTGAAATAATGTGGGAAATAGCCTTTGGCAAGTTCGTTTAGACCGAATGTTTTTGGAAAGTTTGCGAGTCTCATAGGTATGAAACATAACGAATCGACAAACTTGATATTTAACACAGGTACATTGAGTGTTAAAATCTTCGCACCACGCATAATTACTTCGGGTACCAAACCATTCTTGTGTAGGTATTGCAGGATGAAATAGCCGTCATAGCCGAAATTATGGGCCATTACTATGCTGCCGGAGTTTTGTTCTTGGAAAAGCCATTCACAAAAATCATCTCTCGTATTTGGGCCACCGCTCTCGTTATGGACGTAGCATAAATTTGGTAAGTGTTCTCCACCTTCTTGCGTGCATTGGAAGTCGAAAAATAATAGCCTGGGAGTACTCGCTTTCTCCTCCTTCGTTCGCTTCTCCGCCCACAGCTGTCTCATCGTCAATTAAATTCGTGTCCGATTGTGTTTCAACATTGACTTTTCTTTTCTTTGGCTTTGCCAGTTGCATGTAGCACTGGTGGTTCTCGGGATCTACGTATTGTTGGCATACGGTACACTGAACTAGTCCGCAATTATGACTTTGAGGGAGCTCGTTGACCATTTTCACTACTTGATTGCAGTGTTGACATTTCACGACGGATGCACAAATCTGTCGTTTCTCGCCCACTGTTGCTTTGTGACGATCGAAACATTCTTGGCTTTTAAAGAACCGATTGCACTCGTTACAGTGCACCCAGTTCGTAATCGGACAGTTCTGTGTATAACACAACTTGCAGGTATCGCCGCAAAGATGGTCTTCGATCTTATCGTAGCCCTTTTTACAAACATGGCAGTATTTCTTGCGAGCCAAAAACACAGGCATGCTTGAAATCACATCGTAATGGTTATCATGGGCGTAAAGATAAATATGTTTTGATGCTTCAGGACCAGAATAAATTATTGTATTCAAATGTCCTTTCGACACAATGTTAATTTGATAATCGGTTAAATAGGTTTGAAATCGCTTGACTTCTTCAATACCACATTTTCCTAGCGGAACGCAGGCTTTCTCGTGTAATTCGTGAGCAAGGTTGGTTTGTAAAGGACAGCGGCAGTTGCTTATGGAACGGTATTGTTCATCGTTGTCAACTTTGGCTTTTGCCACGACAATAGCTCGTGCGAAACATAGGTCATCTTCATTTTGAATCCGGACGATGCAATGTTTCCTTTAAGGTATTTGTCTAAATTGGCAATTTTTCTTTTCCGTCCCGTACCACCACGTGGCATCTCGACATGGATAATGTTTACGGTAATCGAATCGTCGAGGGTAAACGTGTTGTTCGACTGAATCACCCTTTCGATTTCGGCCAAAATTCGCTCGAGAGTCAATTTCTCACGAGGCATGAACGGTAGAGAAATGGGATACTCGAGTTGAGGCGAATCCATAATGAACCGGACTTTATCTTGCATCGCTACTCCGTCTGTGACTCGTCTAACACATTCTCAAACACTTCATGCAGATGCCTTAGGACATCGACGATTCCTCGCACTTGTAAATCGTTAAACTGTATCTTATAATCAAGGCCCGTGGTTTTAAATTTCTTAACTTTCACTTGCTTAACAGACTTAATTGTAAACAATGGAACAGTTTTAGATTTCTTACTTTGTGTTGGCTCCATGACCATGGCTGGGGTAGCGGGTCGCTTGCGGTTTCCTTCTCCGGTCTGGGTAGCCTCGGACATTACTTCATCGAGGAAAGAATCGTCGTTCCAATCGTCGAACCACTCGGGCATAACTTCAGGGGTCGATGGATGATTGACACTCTAGGCCAGCTAAAAATGAGTAATCGTTCCAGTCAGCGTTGAACAAGTCGCGTTCTTCAGTCGACCAACCATCAAATAGCTCTGGGTGTATTCCTCGTCTCTCAATCTCCAAATCTCGCACCAGATTGTTCGACCATATCACGATGCGTCGATTGAAAGCGGCTTCCTTCTGCCTCTCGTCAAAGTCAAAAAAATACTCTAGCACTTCAATCTCTTCGATGAGGGTACAACCATTGATCGCACTGATAAGAGCCATTACTGTCAAAAGATATACGACAACATATTAACCTCTTATAAGAATGAAACAACTATTCAAATATATACAATTCAATTCACTATATAATCACATCAATATCTTACCTTCTCAATATCAATAATATACGACCAAAAAATCCAAACAAACTATATTCAACAAGGTAAACTTCAGAAATCACAGGTAAAACACTATCCAGCACGGTGAAACACTTTAGATAAAGTGATGTGGTATGTTTGGCCGGCGTTTATGTAGGCAACGCTCGTGGTGCTATTTCTTTCCGTTCGCCACGCTAACAATACTAATTACTTTTTGTACGCAACGCTCTTTGTTCTGCCTCGGATAAAAAAACGCGCGAAGAAGAGGGAGATGTCTTCGCAGAGGTCCGACTGAAAATTCACCAATGAGGTTCAAGTTAGTGTACTATTCTATCCGTTAATCACCCAAAAGTGATCCACATGTTGACCGAACATGCACCATTGTTTCACTTCTTAATGACTTTTTTAATGAGGCGGCATCCCTTTGATTGGTGGATGGGGGGGGGTTACCTACTATAAAGTATCTTTTCATTTATATTCCTTTGGTGCTCGTGATGTGTGATTGACTGCACGTAACCAATCTGTAAGCGATAAATCTCCATGGATTTATTTCCTACACTATATTTCATCGCCACAATATTTTGTTCCGCATTGAAGCTTGTAGGTGGTGGCGTGTATCGTTTAATTATACTGGATGACAAAGACATAATGGTTGAAATACTCGTCCACATCTCAGGCTCACAAGGTGTTATTTTGTCAATGTGCCTATATGCAGCTTGAAGGGAGAAACATACGCCGAATACAATCCTCGACTAGAAAATGCGTCGTGTGTCTTAGAAACATAGGAGCATACATATCTTAAAAGCATACTATTACCATCTGCTGTTTGAAAATCCATCGAACATGCAATCGTAGGGAGAGTGGCAATGTAAGCGCAGAGATGAAGTGAAATCACCTCTGCAGGATGTTCAGATGCAAACCGTGTGGCAACGTAGTTTAAGAAAAGGTTTATCAGATGTTTGTAATTTGTGAGGTAAAAACGCCAAATTTTTATCGAGTGATGGAAAAACTGCGCTAACATGTTGATCTACTATATCTCTTGTCAACTACAATGCGAACGACCAGTCATAAGCACTAAAAGTTACAAATACACTAGGTAAATCGTACAGTCTTAGAGCATCTAAAAGAAATCGATGTTGTCATCTCTTACTTTGGACTAAACGTTTTATTATGAATGGAAACGTTTTATCATGAATCGATGTTACAAATTAAATATTTAAATGCAAAGTGCTTGTATATATTGGCGATGAGATGGTCACTGTATTTCATTTTTTCAGATTGATAAAACAGTACTGGAAATACTACAATAACTGTGATGTCGAAGCCGTTATATTTTGTTAAAATATGAACGTCCGATCTTTCGAGCCATTTACAATGTGGAGCAGAATGGCGAGCCAATGTTAACTGCTCAAAAAGATCTGACGAGAATAAATTGTCACATGTAGAATTCATGAACACTACAATGGTGAATACTTTAGTTGAAAAAGTCTTAGAAATGTAAAAACAAGTAATTTTAAATCGAAAATTGCCCAGGTTAAGCCATTAGTATCTATTAACATGGATAAAATATTGTTTCATTAATCAATGTTTATCCTGTATTAAACCTGCTGATTGATTTCAGTTATTTTTTTTTCATGAATTCTTAGTGAATTCTATATTTAAAGAAAACGTATGTTTGAAAATTGTGCTGGATGCCACTTACCGATATTTTAAGTATTTTCTTACTAATAATATAGCGTGCGTTAATTCGATATTAAAAAAGGGAATCCAGTGATCTTACGGTCTATATAGCGATTACTAATGCTTGTTAATTTATCACATCGGCTCACACCCCATTTTACTGTTTCAGATACGAGTGTTGATTGCATAACAATAGACTAGTTGTCTTGTTACATATTTATCATTTTAGTTTTGCTTTAGCTTACAAAATAGCGTTATATTATTCATACAAGATCATATGATCACTGGAAATTCATAGATGTTACACAAATTAAATATTTAAACATGAAGTGCTTGTATATATTGGTGGTGAAATGGTCACCGTGCCAATTATAATTAGTTCAATTAGTGTGATTGGTCAGTTAGTGTCATTGGTTTTGAGGGGGAAGGGCTTCCCTTTATGACCAAGCACTCCATGTTTAAGCGTGCTTCTTTTTAGATTTTTTGTGACTGCTTGCGTGTGGCTTTGTTTTGTTCGGTGTTGTAGTAGTGGCGGCAGCAGGAGGACTTTTTGACACATCCTCGTCGTCAGATTCAAGATCTTGCAGTAATAGTTTTGTTTTTGTGCTTTGTTTGGAAGCTGGGCAGGTGATGGAGGAAGTAGGATCTACACATGGTTTTTATAGATTTGGCTTTCTGAAATTTGGTGTCGCTGCCATCACCGCACCGGATGTCAGATATATTACAGTAGGAAATAGAGTTAACGTTAAAAATTATTCTAAAACAATAACAGAAACTATATTCAATTGTCGTGTTTATGACATGTTTCACATGTTTTCCTGTTGCTGCTTCTTGTTTTTTTGTGTTTAATGGCTTCAACGCTTCTACAAGATTGTGGAGGTTTTCGCATAAATTGGATATGCCTTCCGCATTTAACAATCCATAACCTGGACAACATTTTGTTACATTAATGAATGTTTTATCCTTTATTAAAGCTGATGATTAATTTCATTTGTTTAGTGAATTCTATATTTAAAGAAAACGTTTGTTTGAAAATTGTGCTTGCCACTTAGTGAATATTTCTCAATTATTTTCTTACTAATAATATAGCGTCCGTTCATTCGATATTAAAAAAGATTGAAGTATCCAGTGATCTTACTGTCTATATAGCGACTATTAATGCTTGTTAATTTATAACCATCGGCTCACGCCCTATTTAAATGTTTCAGATATGAGTGTTGATCACATTAAAATAGACTAGTTGTTTTGTTACATTTATCATTTTAGTTTTGCTTTACCGTACAAAAGAGTGTTATATTATTCATACAAGATAATACGATCACTGCAAATTCATAGTTACAAATTAAATATTTAAACACAAAGTGCTTGTACATATTGGCGATGAGATGGTTACTGTTTTTCATTTTTTCAGATTGATAAAACAGTACTGGAAATACTACAATAACTGATGTCGAAGCCGTTATATTTTGTTAAAATATGAACGTCCGATCTTTCGAGCCATTTACAATGTGGAGCGGAATCGCGAACCAATGTTAACTGCAAAAAAGATCTGACGAGAATAAATTGTCACATGTAGACTTCATGAACTACAATGGTGATACTTTAGTAGAAAAAGTTTTAGAAATGTAAAAACAAGTAATTTTAAATCGAAAATTGCCCAGGTTAAGCCATTACTATCTATTAACATGGATAAAATATTGTTTCATTAATCAATGTTTTAGCCTGTATTAAAGCTGCTGATTTCATTTATTTTTTCATAAATTCTTAGTGAATTCTATATTTAAGAAAACGTTTGTTTGAAAATTGTGCTAGCGACTTACCGAATATTTTTAAACTATTTTCTTATTGATAATATAGCGTGCGTTAATTCGATATTAAAAAAGGTATCCAGTGATGTTACGGTCTATACAGCGATTACTAATGCTTGTTAATTTATAACAACAGGACGAATGGTAACTGGACATATCGTCTCCATGACATGTCGAGCAATTACTTCTGGAATCATGGAAATTTCAGATTTGGTAACGCAGGCGACTGTGGTGGAACATCGCTTTTTACAAGTGCTTTTCACCTTACGTGGAATTTACATATTTGGCTGCTTTCAAGTTTATTTCGGACAGATTGTTTTGGTTTGTGGGTTTGTACAAGTATTCTACGTCCTTCAACTATGCATTTCTGGATTACTGCCAATAATAATTGGGATTTTCCCGTACCCGAAGTACCAGTGATAAGTGAAAATTTACGCCAATCCATATTATTGTTTGTATGAACGGACCTTTCTTCATTAAAAACCACCACCATCATCTGTGAAACACTGGCCATCTGTCATTCTGTAGAAATCCATAACATTATTTACAATACAGCTTGTATGTAGTAGCACCGGTTGTTGTATGGCCGTGCAGGATTGTTGGCCATCACTGGTTACTTGAAGGGTTCGCTTAAATATCATCACTGTCTTAAGCTAGGGGTGTCAGAAAAGTTACCATAGGGATAAATATTGCCTTTTTACAACACATAATGTATTTACCTAATCTAGTTATTGCCCTGCATTTCAAAACAAGCGCTGATGTATAATATTCAAAATCTTCTGATCACTGGTTTTACGTGCACCTCTTTTATTGGCATGACGACAATGAGGTCTGAGCGACGTCTTATTCTTGACAGTGCAACATAACGTAGTCCTTCTGAAATTTTATCGCTATCATACCAAAGAATAACTTTATTTAATGTTTATCCTTGAGACTTTAGCATGGTGAGTAAGATGGCATGAATGGATAGCAGGTAAAATTGATATCGTTTTTCATGTAGGTTACAGGGTAAACATTCATAAATAGTAACATTTTCCATTAAATAGACTAACACTTCCTGACCATTTAACTATAGAAAATTATTTATTTTTATTTTGTGATGACCCTCATATTTTTATAGACATTTGCTAGTTCCTTGTCATTGTCAAATTGTGTAACTGCTGGTGGTTCCTGTTGTTAAAACATAGCTGCGACAACTACACTATTAATGCGTCCTGAAGCTCGTCTTGAAACTGTTAGTACTGTAGCCTCGGTATTATTTAAAATAACTTCCCGAATATCGTCATCTGACGGTTCCGAATTTGGACACACAATTTGGCCTTGTTGTATTGTATCAATTAGCGTTTGAGATGGCGCCCAGTGGCGTATATGTTTGAGAAATTGTTCATAGACAGGGTCAACGATTCTGTGTTGACTGTTTAGTTTGAAATGCTTGTATCCTCTCACGGTTGGCAATTACAACCGCAAATTGGGCCAAGAAATACACTAGCCCCCAGCTCACTTGTTGGCTGGATTTGCTCGGTTGTGCGTCTTGTATGAGCGGCAGCTTTGTTTACAATTGTCTAGTGGAATGTTTGGAAGACTGGGACACAGTTGAACCTCCTTGTGCTGATAAATATATCCCCCCCGTCTCTGAGCTTTCGTTTGATATATTGATTGGCTAGTTTTGTCCTTAAATGTATTTGTTGTCTACGAATTTCTAATCCCTATTTAACGATATAGACATCAATGACGCCATAATATGTTGGCGTAAAGTAGAGGTAAATATATATTTTTGCTTCGTTTACCTATGAAAGCGAAACCACGGAATCACAATAGATATGTAGGATATTCGACTGAGCGCTCGGGAAGAACGTTTCGAAATTTCTCACTCGGTGAAAATATTTAACAAAAGTTATCAAATTTGCGGTGCGGGTGAAACGTGATGCCTTCCCGTGATGTCTACATTGCGTTACTCACACAGATTCAACAAATTCACTCGCATAACTCGAGATTACGTTTATACGGTTTCATGTCTCAGTGAATCAGAGAGGATTGTCAAGAGAATCTCTCTGATAGCATTTACCGAATACACGAATCTGTTTAAAGTAATTTCGAGTCATGCGAGTGAATCTGTTTGAGAAACCCAATGTAAATAAAACGAAGGCATCACGTTTCACCTGCGCATCACGTTTCACCTTTCACCACAAATTTTGTTACAAATTTTCACCCAGTGATAAATTTCGAAACGTTCTACCCGAGCGCTCAGTCGAATGTTCTACACATATATTGTGATTCTATGGTTTCGCTTTCATCGGTAAATGAAGTAAAATATATATTATTTACCTCTACTTTACTCACATATTATGGCGTCATTGATGTCTGTATCGTCAAAATAAGGTTTAGAAATGCACGAACAACAAATACAGATAAGGATAAAACTAGCCGATCAATATATCAAACAAAAGCTAAGAAACAGGGGATTTTCTGTATCAGCGGAAGGCCGTTCGACTGTGACTCAGTTTTCCAAACATTCCGCTAGACAATTGTAAAGAAAGCTGCCGCTCAAGCATGATGCATAACTGAGTAACTCCCGCCAAAAAGTGAGCTGGGAACTAGTGATATTTACTTTGGCCCAATTTGCGGGAATAATTGCCAACCGTGTCTAGTATAGCATGGATCTGTCCAAGTCACCACCATGTAAACCTCTGCTAAACATGCTAAATTGATGAAAATGTTCAGAAGTTATGTGAAAGTCGTTGACACCCTGAATGTGGGATTGGAGAAAATACGTGATCCGCATATATGGTTGGTGGTGATTTCGATATGCTTTTGAACATTAAGTGCACTTCCACTAATGTTTTTAATGACGTTCTTGTGGTTTGAGGATTGTCTGCGCATGAATTTTTCGATTTATTGCAGTGCGCATACTCACATAAAATTTGTAAAAAACGCATTCGCAAATGGTTTTCAGGGAATTTTTAGGGAATTGTTTTAAGTATAAAACACCTTTGCTCGGTGACGATGGAGACTTCGCAGGCATTGTTTGCAGAAATAAATTCCTTTTCCCGTGTTACTGAGTAAAGATTTTGGAGATTATTGCTACCACATAAATAGCCACAAACAACTTGCTCCAAAACATGAGTAATGTCAATTTTTTCAAAACCAGGCACTTCACACGGACCTCGACCAGTTTTGTCACAAACTTTCGACAACCAACTGTAAACAGGAAATGTCCATTCATATGGACTTATTGTAACAAAAACGGTTGGATATCCAAATTGATCAAACGCATCCACAAGTAGGCAGTGCTGATTTTAGCCTTTTCCACATGCAGATACACTCTTCACCTCTCACTTTCATACAGACATATTTTCGATTGGTTGTTGCTGTTCTTGTAGCAGGCCATCACTGGTGCCCAGACCTCTCACGCCCCGTTTTAAGTTCAATTTTAAATTTGGTTGTGTGCATGCGCACAAGGAAATCATTGGCAGTTACTTGAATGATTTACTTTTTGATCACTTATGGCAAAACCAGTTCGTTTGAAGCAAAAAAGCGCATCCAGTTTTGCCGAAAATGGGGTGTATTAGATATGCGCATTTATGGAAATGCGGTATCCCACATGTCGAATTGTGCACGTCACTGCTTATTATGGCGAAGGTCGTAAAGTTTTGTTATGCCAATCTGAGCAGCCAGATTCGGTATCACAGGCGACTGTGGTGGATCCATGCTTAACGTGCTACGTTATAACACTACATAGCTTTTTACAAGTGCTTTTCACCTTACGTGGAAATTACATATTTTGCTGTTTTGGTTTGTGGGTTTGTAGAACGGTTTAGATCGCGAGTTGTTGGGACGTTTACGGTTTATTTTAAGATCTTGTCGTCTTTGCATTGTTATTGTGAGATGGCTGGTTAATAACCGAGTCAGTATTTGAATCAGCCCCCACCAAAAACTTCATCCATCACTTTTCGCACATTGTTCGGCGTGCCCTTCGCCACACCTTTGCTGTGCAATGGGGACAGATTTTCAAATAAAGGGTGAAGCGAGTTGTTTGGACGTTATCGTTCATTTTAAGATCTTTATCGATGTATAACCATATCGCTTGATATGGTGTTGTGTGTTTACCTGAAAATCCATGCTAAACTTGGCAAAAGAGTATAAATGTATGCGCTTGCAAGTTGAGAGCAAATGCTTCGTTTGGATGATAGATAGATAGATAAAGTGGTTGGTGGTTGACACATGTGCTATCAAAGGATGTAGCATTGTTATTTAATGGTAAGCTATCGTGGTCAGATGGTTGAAGTTTTTTAACAAGACATCGGTGTGGATAAGTCTGTTGTATTTTCGTAATATTTTTCAGCCAAATGGGCAGTACCTCTCAGCTGAAATTCGAAGCGATAATACGTGTTAATATTAGATTGCCCTTTCCTATTTTCATAGCTGAAAACATGATGGCTCCAACTAGCAGTATTTGAGCCACACAGATATCCATGAACGATTTGTTCGAGCATGTGCGCAATATGGATAGTTTTATATGCTGGTAAACGAGTTTACTGCAGGAAAGGAGAAATCCATTCATACGAATTGATGGTAATGAACAAGCTTGGGTAACCAAACTGGCCTATAGCATCAATTAGCAATTTGTGTTGAGTCTTCCAAATAACTTGTTGAAAAGGTTTTGTCATCAAGAGCACGTGCTGGTGAGTATCGCATTCGTCTTGTGGAACTTAAAGCTTAAGTAATAGTTCGAAATATCCACATGTCATAGTGGAATTGTTTCGAAATACAACGCATAATCTATGAAAATACTTTGGTGAGGAAAGCGATCTTTGCACTTAAGCAGCTCTCGTTTCCTTTCAGACTGGATTCGCACCAAAGGTTTGGCCAAAGACAACACTCTATGCCTTCTCTTTCACTATAGTCAAATGTTCAAAGGCTTGTTGTTATTGTTAGATAGATGGTGTAAGTTTTTTGTGAATTTATCAAATAATCGTATGCTTCCCTGCAACGACATCTCGCATTGATAGCATCCTCGATAGGATACTGATAGCGTCCTTACAAACGCAAGATTTCTGAGCGAATCCGATATTATTGCAAATGAAGGCACGGTATACCGTTGTTTAGAGCAAGGGCATGTTTTAGTATTTTTGGTAGGCGGTCTATTTACATACTTTGGAAACAGCCTTTCTTTCTGCACAGTCGAACATTTGTCACAATAACTCCAAGATAAATACTGCGACCAAAGTTTCAAATTATCTGCTGTTAATGCATGTTGAATTGTTGCATGTGTTGTTGGCTGAAGTAGAGTTTCATTCTCTTCAAATTGTTCTTTTTCAGTAGCTTCAGTTTGCACTCGTGTTGTTTATTCTACAGCTAGTTGTTGTTTCCTTTGTGCTCATGTGTCATCTAATGTGACAAGATGACATTGCTGTCTTTCCAAAATTTGTGACCTGCCTTTTCACACTGTGTCGGCATGATGTTATGCAAGTACTATAATGCGGCACGTAACGTAACGTTAAAGCAGCAAATTGGCCAGTGACATAACTTAAATACTATAGAACTAGTGACTGAAGTTCTAAAATTATTGTAGCCTTTACCAACTTTGCGATTAACATTTTTTTTACGTTTTGATTTTTATAATTTTTCAAGTATATTTTCCTTTTTTCAATCGCACCGAATACCCATGCACATTGAACATTACTACATTTTTCATTTACGATTCCGTTTACTACGCAACTTCAGTTATTTAAAACCGGTTTGCAGTGTCAGCTAAGAATTTTTGTTAATAGTATTAAATCAGTCTGTCGCTTAATGCTAGACCGCGCTACATACACTGAACCACGGGGGACAATCGAACCAAATAAGTCCTTTGGTAACACGTACGGCTGCCGTTCTCGCTTTCATATGTCAGAGGATATGTATTAACAACTTTCCCATTTCCAAGTTGTAAAAAGATTGTAGCCTTTTCCACACAGAAAATCTTTGCTGTCTGTCCATTTACCACCCCATTTTCGTTATCTCGATTCTGTGTGATCATTCAAATAGGAATACTTTCCATTTCACAGTTCCACTGTATCATCTGAAGGGCATTACACTCCGAAAAAATTGAAGTAATAACCAAATGATTTACACGATTTTCTCCCTGTTTAGAAACCATTAAAACAGTTGCATCACACTTAGATAGGGATTGTCTGATCATCAGAAGGTTGTTCTGTACAACACACCACTTTTCCTTCCTGTATCTTATCTAAGAGACTTTGACTTGCAGGCCAATATCTTATGTGGTTTAAAAACGTCTCATATTCGGGGTCCATACAACGATACTACATACTCAGTTTGTAATGAACTAGCGAATAAAACGTTTTATCCGCAAATACACTCTTCTCCTCTCACTTTCATGCCGACATTTTCTATTGGTTGTTGTTGTTGGTTGTCCCCGACAAAACAACAGGACGAATGGTAACTGGACATATCGTCTCCATGACATGTCGAGCAATTACTTCTGGAATCATGGAAATTTCAGATTTGGTAACGCAGGCGACTGTGGTGGAACATTGCTTTTTACAAGTGCTTTTCACCTTACGTGGAATTTACATATTTGGCTGCTTTCAAGTTTATTTTGGACAGATTGTTTTGGTTTGTGGGTTTGTACAAGTATTCTACGTCCTTCAACTATGCATTTCTGGATTACTGCCAATAATAATTGGGATTTTCCCGTACCCGAAGTACCAGTGATAAGTGAAAATTTACGCCAATCCATATTATTGTTTGTATGAACGGACCTTTCTTCATTAAAAACCACCACCATCATCTGTGAAACACTGGCCATCTGTCATTCTGTAGAAATCCATAACATTATTTACAATACAGCTTGTATGTAGTAGCACCGGTTGTTGTATGGCCGTGCAGGATTGTTGGCCATCACTGGTTACTTGAAGGGTTCGCTTAAATATCATCACTGTCTTAAGCTAGGGGTGTCAGAAAAGTTACCATAGGGATAAATATTGCCTTTTTACAACACATAATGTATTTACCTAATCTAGTTATTGCCCTGCATTTCAAAACAAGCGCTGATGTATAATATTCAAAATCTTCTGATCACTGGTTTTACGTGCACCTCTTTTATTGGCATGACGACAATGAGGTCTGAGCGACGTCTTATTCTTGACAGTGCAACATAACGTAGTCCTTCTGAAATTTTATCGCTATCATACCAAAGAATAACTTTATTTAATGTTTATCCTTGAGACTTTAGCATGGTGAGTAAGATGGCATGAATGGATAGCAGGTAAAATTGATATCGTTTTTCATGTAGGTTACAGGGTAAACATTCATAAATAGTAACATTTTCCATTAAATAGACTAACACTTCCTGACCATTTAACTATAGAAAATTATTTATTTTTATTTTGTGATGACCCTCATATTTTTATAGACATTTGCTGATTCCTTGTCATTGTCAAATTGTGTAACTGCTGGTGGTTCCTGTTGTTAAAACATAGCTGCGACAACTACACTATTAATGCGTCCTGAAGCTCGTCTTGAAACTGTTAATACAGTAGCCTCGGTATTTAAAATAACTTCCCGAATATCGTCATCTGATGGTTCCGAATTTGGACACACAATTTGGCCTTGTATCAATTAGCGTTTGGGATGTTGGCGCCCAGTGGCGTGTATGTTTGAGAAATTGTTCATAGACAGGGTCAACGATTCTGTGTTGACTGTTTAGTTTGAAATTCTTGTATCATCTAGTATACTTTGAACTCTCCAGCAAGGGTTAGGGTTTCATTCAAATATTGTTTTACATATAGATATTTCGTCTATAATAACTATATCATATGTACTTATCATCCAATTTACTTTTGGTTGTTCGTTGCCAACAGGGTTTGTAAAAGCGCTATGGACAGTATCTGTATGTATGTGTTCTCTGAATAATTTTTTCAAACGGGCCGCCAATATTCCAGTCGGTGCTGCAACTAAAATAATGCGATTTTGTTCAATGCACTTTTCAATTGTTCTTTTAATTATTTGCGATTTTCAGCAATATAAATTTTCTGCAATCGTTATTTACACCAATGTACAATTCTTCTTGTTCTATTGTGGGAACGTCATGTTTAGCAGTATCATCGTCATCCTCAGACATTGCAAAGTAATTGTTATCATTATTATTGTAATAACGATCACGAGTATGCATGGATTATCTATCACACTTGCTCGAAAATGGACCTACAGGACATAATTAATTGTTAAACAATTGGTTGTTTGTTATAACTTCCCTTTGCCACAACGAAAATGTATCCCACAGATTAGCGATATAGCTTTTCATTTCAAGTATTTACGTTGTACTCCTTATTACCCTGCATCTCAAAATAAGCCCTAACACGTTCATCTCTCCAAAAATCTGGCATTTTTGTAATAGCAGCATGCGACATACGTGTCTAATGCTTGCTGATGGGAACAACATACTCTTTTGTTCAGCTGTTTGTCCAAGAACATTTCATGGAGGTAAGTTGGATCCACATCTCTGGTTCACAAGGTTCCATTTCTCTTATATGCCGCTTGGTAGCCCGTTCTATGTGGTGAATACAAGGCATCGTTGTTGTAAGTGTCTTTCCAC
The DNA here is from genome assembly GCA_035772405.1 of Chrysogorgia sp. JL179-B06. Taxonomy (NCBI): domain Eukaryota; kingdom Metazoa; phylum Cnidaria; class Anthozoa; order Scleralcyonacea; family Chrysogorgiidae; genus Chrysogorgia; species Chrysogorgia sp. JL179-B06. The sequence goes on along the minus strand of JAYKKM010000297.1, from coordinate 905,000 downwards.
TTGGAAACATATGAAGTAACATATTTAAAAACCATGGATATTCCATGTGTCGTTTGGACATCCATGCGACATCGTAACGTTGGTATCAAATTGTAGATGTAGGCTCTTAAATTTGCAGCAAAAGCCTCGTCTGGATGAAAAAGAGAAAAACTCTTAACACCATTCGTAGATTTAAAAGAATGATTATTGTTTAATGGTGGTAAGCTATCGCGGTCAGAAGGCTGAAGTTTTTGAACTAAGTACACAACATCGTATGGCATGGATCCACATAACCCCACACTATTTGCTCAAGCATGTGGGCAATATGGATGGTTTCAAAAACGGCAAGTTCAGTTAGTCCACGACTAGTCGTTGCGCATATTCAATCCATTGGTATATGTCTATTGATGGGATGATTAGTATGACCTTGAAATAACTTGCGTTTATGTAAAGAGGAACAGAAAGCGCAGTGTGTCCAGGAACTATGCATAAATAGTTACTATGCTAATTACATTTGCATAAATACGCATGCGCATAACTAATACAACCAATTTTCGGCAAAGCGGGATACACTTTTGTTTCAAACTAAGTCCCTTTGCCATAAGTGACAATATTTAAGTAAACCGTTCAAGTAATGTGCACAACCACAAATTTCAAATGTCCACTGTTTCCTTAATATAGATGCGTATCAAACGAAATTTCTGGACAATGAAGCCAGCTACCGTGGGTGTTATAGTCCAGCAGATAAGTGAAAGAATTGTGCCTTTGATGATAAAAGCATGAAACTTGGCACACAAGTAACACACATCCAAGCAAACATTTCTGGCAATAGGGCCATTTGCAGATTGGTCACGTGACCAAAATGGCGGCTATTTTTAGAAAAGGGCATGGTCTTTTTCCTGTTTCACCGATAACCAAAGATGACTACGAATTTAAGAGATCTTATTGTCCTAGACATTGTTAACACTATACCAATTATTTTCAATGGCAACATGTCTGTTCTTTAATTGCTGTTGTCATGGCGACGGTTTTAATTCATGGCCACCATATTGGCCACTTTGTTATTGTCTTTTGTGTTTCTTGCTGATATAAGCAACGCATCTTTTTAGCTGCGAAAAGCATAAACACATTATTTATCAGATAGCAAAGGTCATTAGCACATGGTAATTTTATTGCCCCCATTACCATGGTCTTTGTCGTACAAATACTTTGTGCTTGTTAAATAGAATTGCTGCTTTTTTATAGCATTATTTACAGAAATATCCATCTGATAAATATGTTGTGCATAGTAGCGTATCATTACAAGAAATATCTACAATATTCTTGACTTTCTTAGCTCTCGGAGCATAGTCCACCACAGTAACACCAGTGCAGTGCAGCGTGGTGCTGCCTTCAGGCATTTGCATTGATTTCTGCAACCTTTCTTACAACCACATTGCAGAAGTTCCCTACAAGCCTTTGTAGCTTCCGTCAGAGTTGTCCAGCATATTTCCCAGCCACTTGGTTCCCTCCTTTTCCACCCGCACACACTCGGAGATGGAAGTTCTGGCGCTGCAATCATCGCTTGGGCCCAGCAATAACCGGCCTGGTAGGCTGACCGCTTCGTGTGTTGTATGAGAGCTGCCTTTGTCTGGGGAAGACCTATTGATCTGCCTTTCTGTGTGCTTCTGCTTCCGGACCTGGTTGATGCATTCAAGGTTGCTGGTGCGTGCGGTCATACATCAATATCACGAAACGCTCCAATGGCTTTATCGAACTCTATGGACTCTGGGGTAGCAGCCAAAGAACAGAATGCTGGTGTAACATCGTCGTATATTTTCCATGTGTCCCATGCTGTCCTTTTACCTCTACCTCCAAAACACGACACTGTGTCACAGCCAGTAAAAGCATGGAACATCGGCAAGGCAATACACCGATCAGGCCCCAAGGTTCTGGCCATCTCATGAGCTGCTAAGAAGCGGAAATTTTTCCAGCACCAAACGCGATCCACACTTCAGCGTTGAGGCGATGGGCTGATGTTACTGCCAACACTACAACATCTGTGTCAACTGTGCGTATGGAAACTTTGGTATTACCTTCATTCACAGCATCTTCCAGATGGAGAATGATCCTTGTGTCTGCCTCTTCATGGGTGCATAGAGAAAGCATTGACAAATCTCTCGGTTGATTACACAAGACGTCAGTGTGATGTGTGCTGATTATCTGCTCGTTGCTGTCAATGGATGATGATGCTACACTGTTTGCCAGGAAAGAGAATAACTCTACTTTATTATCATCAATGTGCAGAAACTCTGGCCAGTTTCCAGGAACAGCACTGGAAGGCTCTGCTCGTCTCCGAACACCCTTTCCTCGAGTTTCTGCTTTCAAACTGTCCGGGTGGTATTCATCCCACACAATGTCAACTCTGCTTGCACGCTGCAACTGCGATGTAATGTATGGCAGGAAAACTTGCGTTGCGTAATCTGAAAATGTTTTAGCAGGACCAGGCCGTATCATATTCACAATAGCAGCGCCATCGAGGATAATGACTTCTACATTAGGATTGCTGACATTCTCTTGGGAAGGAACCAGGTCCTCCAAGCAGCGAACTAGATCAGACTTTGTACCCGTTCTCATCTTGCCATTTTGTGATAACGCTGGTGGATATATCTGATTCTCATGCTCAAAATATTTATCCGGATTCCCATCACGTACCTGTGATGCAATATACAACCGGGAAAAGAGGGAGCAATCGTTCTTCAGGGAGGTCAGCTGTAGCTGTGACTTTGTCTTCTCTCTGACTGGAGGCCGGCTAAAGAGAGGAAGATTATTCTTCTTTATAGGATCTGAAATGTGCTTTGTTTGACTGACAAGCCGCTCGCTAACATAGGTGTCATACTGCTCTTGACCTAGTGTTTCAATTTGACGCACAGTGTCAATAACGTCTGGGTCAGCGAGGTCTCTACTGTCCAGTACGAGAAGACCATTGCTGTTCTCAGTGAACGGGTTTCCCATTTCGTCCATGGTGTTGGCTAGACTTTTGACATCTTGTGCAAATGCCTTTTGCATTTAGCCTGGGAAGATATGAAAACAAGGCGATCTATTCATAAACTTATTTTATATTTTAAAATTATAAATAATACACCAAATTATTTGTCGGATTTATTGCCTCAAACAGTGCAACAGAGGTCGGGTCTATCTTTAAGAAATGCTTTTGACTTTTCTTTTTTCTGTGTGAGAACTGAACGATATAAAAAATCGTTTTTTCCCTCAACCACTATATTGTGGAATAGTATTGATCTTATTGATCGCAATTCAATGTCGATTGGTTTATTTAAGAAATCATTATTTTTCTTCTTCGACATTCAAACTTATACAAGTTATTATGATTTTTCTATTGATAGATACTCTTCTATTTTACATACTCGTCTGCACCTAAATTGTAATGCTTTGAATTATTATCTGTTTAAAATTAATTGTAGTTTATCTCCAGCATGTTTATGCAGAGCTTGTTGTGAATCAGTAATTCATTACTTTTTATATTGTTCCCGATATGCTGCTCTTAGATTATCCTTGCTCTCGGCTGCTGCTCAAGTTTATGGTGAAGGCTGGTATCTTTTGTCGGATTTTCAAAAATTGAAAATTTTCTTATTTGGTTCAATCGTTTTGAGTATAGATAGTAATAGATGTATATTTATGCATGTTCAAAAATACATCAAGCAAACTAATCGTTTTTCTAAAGATTAACCTATTCTATCTTTGAACTTTCAATGGAACCAGCTTTGACCAATTTTTGCTGTTGATCTAAATTTATTTACTTATTGTTCATATACTTAGTGTTTGTTTTCTCCTGTAGTGTACGTTATTTAATTATTTGTATTGTTAAATGTAGTGTGAGCCCCTCGATGAGCGTTTACGCTCTTGGGTAAACACTAATTAATTAATTTATTAATAAAATATGTTTATACAAAAATGCCTTTTGCACATGTTTAGCTTCCTCGTGATGTTGTAAATCTACACTATTCCTCTTCTCAGTTGATGCCTCAAACTCTCCAATAATTCTGGCCATCTCCGGTCCGGACACCATCCAGCGTTGCAGAGCAGCAGGCTCTTCAGTCAGGCCTACGGCACCACCGTCACCTTTCAATGAAGCATTGTTCTGCTCGTGGGCCTGGTCAATGGCAATGGCAGAGAATCTACGATCTGTCTTCTTCATGACAAAATTTCCGTTCACGAACTCGGCAAACCGTGGGATGAACGTCTTTCAGTGTAACCATGTCCTGTAAATGAACAGGGATCCATCTGGCATAATGGATATGGTCCAAGGCAAAGAACCAGCGAACAATTTTGGTGAGGGCATCTATGTACAGCCGGAAGTCGGCTTCTCTCACAGCCCTCACGTAGATCATTACTGCCAACTCCAACTGCATGATAAGTAACCAGAACTTGAACTGTGGATATAAATAAATAAAAGCTTTCTGTAGAAGTAGATACAAGCTGCTAGCTGTGATATGGTGTGCACGTCTGGTGCGTGTCACATGAGACGTGAACAAACGAGTCGGCCGTCCCCGATGTAGCAACATTGGCTTGCACTATGCACTTGTCCACCCACTGCCATCTAGAAGATTGCCAATTGTCTTGAGAACTGCCATCTCGATATGCAGTCCTCCAAACATGACAATGAATTGATCTTCACCATGACTTGCTGTCCAGTTCCACTGTATTTGTTTGGCAATCGTGTATAGAGGCTGGTCTACAGTGATGACAGGCACTTGTCCAGGATTCAGAACCTCTACTGCCTTCTTAACTACATCGATTGAATTGCGAATCATGGCTACGGAGTGGGCTTGATCATAAAAAAGAGACAGCAGAGAAGTGTGTCACGCAACTGTCTGATGCTTCATTGGATGTTTGAAGGCTAGCATGGGATGCAGACCAGGAAATTGGCTCGTCTCCTTGAGTGTTTTCAGGTGATACCACTCGACTCGCTTGTTTGAGCCACCTGTGAAGTGAAAAAATAAAAATACAGAAATAAAACAGCAACAATTTAGCACTCTGTTATTGCACTATCAAAGCCTTTGTTTGTTTGTGTGTAACGTTAATATACCGACGATAAAAGGGAAGTAACTACACTAAATTTTATTTGTACTGTACCTATATTCCTTCTGTATAGCTTGAGGAGTGAGTTCGGAATGTCCTCTGTTGGGTCCTTCTAGCCTTGGTATAGGTGGATCATTTCTATGCAGAGCAACAGCAGGCACACTAGTGCTTAACTCTTGAAAATTCAATTTCGTTCCCTTTGCATGAGTATCATCCTGAAAGGGGATAACAGCCCATTGGACTCCACGGCATTGGCCATCTGGGTGTTGAAACAAGGATATACCAGTTCCATGAAATGAGTCTTGGCACTAGTTGAGCTGGGGTTGTGATCTATGTTGTCTACTGCTGCAGTAGTAAAAAGGCCGACTTTGAGTTGGGGGGGGGGGGCAAACAACTTTTTCTTGCTCATAGTGATAACAGATTTTGTTGCCCAGTTCTGTTGAGATGTTTAATACCCGGTCATACGATATACACAGTCCAAAATGAAAAAGAGTCCAAGTTCACGTTTCCTGGTCTTTGTATGGAGCATCACACCCAAATATATCGGCAGTGGTATTTCTCGCTGTTGGTTGTGCCGGACAGTGTCTGTAGCATTCTCCTTGTGGCGCTTTGAGCTGTTGTACAGCAACAGTTGAGATAAAGTGAGAGCAGGCTGAGATACTGATGAGGAATTTGTTTGCGATTTGATGTTAGGTCCGTTCAACACCATAGTAACTAGTGCTAAAAGTGATGTTGCAACAGAATGCTCTTGACATTGGGCGTTAAATGAACCACTGAATTCCATTTTCATTTTAAACATGTCTAACTATCGTGGCTGTTCTAGCAAGATGAACAGCATCACTATCAGCATCATGGTCACATGCCTTTTCCAATGCGGCACCAAGAACAAGAACTTCACGGCCTTGCATATGAGCTTCCATCTCTGGAATGTAACTCAATATTCTATTCTTGAGCTTGGTGGAGTGGACACGCCCTGGAATTATTGTACCAAGTTGTTGCAGTCGATTGCTGTACAGATTTGCCAGGTCAGAGAGTTTGAAAATTGGTGCCACAAGATTGTCGATGCGGGCTTCTTCAATATAGGACAGAATCTCAGCAAATGCGATCCATGGTTAACGACGTTCACGTCAGTTTCTGTACAAGTTTTTGTTTCTCGTGCTCTATTGTAAAGCGAAACTAGGCATTTGATATTCAGCATCCTGAGCAACCATGTCTCCAGCACTCAGTTTAGATAACAGAGGTTTGTCCTGTAATTGTAGGGCACACTGACAGACACGAACATCAAGTGTAGACGCTCTGTGAAAGGGCTCACCAGCCTTGGCCTCTCAGCCGCAAAAGAAACAGTGGTGGATGGAGAGATGTACCTGTTCCTTGCTTCTACGGGTTAACTTTTTTTGAACATCTGATGTCAAGCTCTCTTCAGGGGGAGCTTTCCTCCTTTCTGCCCGCTGAAGTTTTGACTTGCTAAACTTCAGTCTGCATGAGTCATGCCATTTAGCTTTATGCTGCTTGTAAGCTTCGATACCATCACCTTCATCTAGTCGAGACAAATTTATTGTTCTTGGCAAGAATCCAAGCTTTTCGAACGCCAAGAGATTTTCAGAAGTTGTCTTATAGCCTGCTCCTTCTGTGCCACGTTTTGAATCGGCTGGACAGGAAAGGCTTTCAGATGTGTATGTCTGACACAAAACACATTTGTTCCAATCTATCGTTATGCATTGTATATCCGATGTTCCAGGTGGTAAGGGATCTACCACTTTGTAGACCTTGGCCATAGCCTTTCACTGTTCTATTACCACCATTTCACACTTGCTATTAATATTATGTGCTACCAATCACAATAGAAACTAACGACTTGTAGGTAGTTTTATCTGAATGCAAAGTATATAGGCAAAATAAGTCTTAAATATCAAATCCTTTTTGGTTCATTTTGCTGTTATAAACATTAAACTATTTAGTAAAAGCAAATTCCAGTTAAACTGGCAATTTAAGTTTTTAATAAAAATTTGATTTTTCTAAATATGTTTAGTTCGAAAGCTAAACGCCCAAGCTACAAGAATACTCAGCGATAGGTTCCTTTCAATGAAATGAATTGCTGCTGTTTATATTTAACAAAATATTTTGTTCACAAACGCTTTTTAACTCAACGTATTTATTTAAGTCAAAGAAATGTTTTAATTATAGTTTAATTTTAATTTGAAGAATACAAAACCAAGTACTTTACATACATTGTAGAGTTTCGCTCTGTCTTGCTTCCAAACATCTCGAGTACGGAACTAAGGTCAGCGGCACAGTTTGTAGTACTTAATTTTAGCACTATCAAGTATCTTCCGACAAGAAATTTGCCGTAAAGCTTAATTGATCGTTCTTGGATAATATATCATAGAAAAGATTGCTTAAATAACCGTTCTGTTTTCAAATGTAAAACTTTTATTACACTATTTATTTTGTACAATTTTTATTTGACAATAAACGGCAACGATGCTTTGTGGCATCAGTTACCATGGCAACATATATTAATTTTCACATGTCTGGAAAATAATGAGATTTATACCCCATAAAGGACAATTTTTTTCCTCTATTTTTATGTCCTTTTAGAAAACCATTGCAAGAAAAGTAAAAAAATCACACCCTTCATGATGTCATTTTTAAGATGACCCCCATTGGGGTCACGTGACAAATCTGCAAAGGCCCTATAGCCAGAAATATTTGTTAGGATATGTTCTATCTCTGTACCAAATTTTATGCTTCTATCACAAAAGGCACAATTTGGATGAATTTTGCACTTATCTGCTGTACTATTATCGGAGTGTGTTTTGGCTTGTGTAAGATTAACGTTGCCTGTCAGGACTGGGTTGAAAATTGGGGAAAACTCAACTCTGGGATTAGTTTGGTTTTTGTAGCAAATTGGACAGTCCACTGCTTCCTTAATATAGATGCGTATGAAACGAAATTTCTAACGCAAATTTTATGGTGAATGTTCTGCGCATGCGCCGCACGTTTGTTGTTTAATTTGTAGTTTAAGAATGTGAAAAATAACAAATTTTGTTTACAGATGCGAAAAAAAGTAAAATTTTCGTTCAGTGGTCGTTTATAAAGAAAATGAGGTACTATCGAGAACTTCAGTTCTTAGTTAATTGCATATTTAGAAGGAAAATGACATATAACAAACAGCTCATTTGTGCATGCGTGTAACGTTCAGTTTGCCATTTTGTTATTTAATGCTTTTTTAAAGGGTGTAAATGAATATACTTAACAGATGGCATGAAAAGATGAAGTAAAGTTAACTTATTATTATTGTATTTTGAAGTGGCAGTTATGAATTTGGAACAGGTTTCACATGGATTTTCCGCACAGGTGTTATGAGAATAAGGTCAGTTTGTTTCTTTATGGTCAGTATCGAACCAAATAATAACTTTGTCTAAAGTTTGTCCTTGTGATTTCGACATGGTTAGCGAGTATGATGGCTTAAACGGATAGCATTTTCGTTGTTCGTTTTCTGTGGTGAAATACGTAACAGGGTAAGTAGCTACTATCTGACCGAGGTAAAAGTTTTAGGAATACTGTGGCATTTTGCACAGAATGAATAACAGCTTGTTGACCGTTAACCGCACGTTTAGCCTTGTCTCTGTTTTGCGTAGTGATGACACTTCCGAATCACATTGTACTTCAGAAAGCAGTTCAATGTCTTTAAAAATGGCTGAAATGACTAGATTGTTAATGCGATTTGAAGCACGGTTGGATACTGTGAGGACAGTGGCATCTGTATGCTTTAACAAGATGTTTAGTATTTCATCATCAGATGGTTGCGAGTTTTGACAAACTACTTTTCCTTCTTGTATTTCGTCCAAAAGAGTTGGAGAAGGTTGCCAATAACGAATATGATTCAAGAACTTTTCGTATTCTTCATCTTCACACCTGTATTGCCTGGTGAGTGTATAGTGGTTAACCAAGGAATAGAACCGTTTGTCGTGCAGAATACTGTTAATCTGCTTCGTCTTTTGGTCCACCGTTTCAATTAGCTGTTGTTGTTGATTGTCTCCAGAGACGAGAAAAACAGGTCGAATTGTAACTCGTGAAATAGTATCGATTATATGATTTGCAATCGATTCGGGGATCATCGATATTTCGTCGAGGATAACAATATCAAAGTTGGCAATAATTCAGTTCGTTTATTTCTGTATGCATGTTTGGGTATACCCCCCGTCCGGGAGGGCCTTGTCAGCGGCCAAAATTTAGGACTGAAGTATACTGAAGCACTAGTATTAAATGCATGATGTTGAATTTGGAAGTAAAATGTTTCAGAAAAGTTATAATCCCCTCGCCCGGAGGCGCGAAGCGCCGTCCAGGGCCAAAGGCCCTGGGGCGAGGGTGCTATATCTTGACGGAATTTTTTCCCGTGCTTTTTTATGCAAGGGGAAATTTTTATGAAAGTAGCCTTTATGTCGGAATATATATATATTTGTATGTATGGTAAACGATCCTTTATTGTTGCCGTGGTAACAAAGGAAAATTGGGGTTAGAGAGGGATAATTTGGCAGTGCAAGGGGTTAAGTTAGAATTATTAGGGTTAGGAATTGTGATTGGGACGTACGTACGTACTATAAACGGCTTTTTGGTAGTTACATTTGGCGTTTAAATTTAAATTGACATCAGCGCGACAAACGTACTTTACGCCACCGCCCCGCCCCCGGAAAACCGAAAGCGTTTTTTTTGGGGGGGGCGGCTTTGGGTTTTCGGAGCGGGCGGGCGGCGTACTAGAAGTTGCAGAACCTCTGGACTAAAGCATCAAATTATACAGACTTTTTTCAGCTGATTTCAAGCCGTAATTGTAGACTGCAGTGTTAACGGGCAAGAAAAGACACAAATAAAGGTAAATAAATTAATAATTTCTCAAATAATGGCTAATAATAGTACACTGCGAGTCTGTGTTGAGCAATTAATTTGCCTTTTCTGCATAGTTTTTTTGGTTAGGGTTAGTAATTTGGCTAGATTTAGGGTTAGGTTTAGGGTTTTGATGATATTAGGTTAGCATTTCGTCGTACGGCATGCAAATTTTGAAACTATTTACATATTCAGATCTTTAGAAATATATTGTAATTAGCATGTATGACCAGTTGCTACGACCAGCTTCGCCACTGTGTTTTACTAACTTATCGAGTGCCATTATAACTCGATAATCACACAAGACAAAGCTTTTTATTCCTTTTATAAAATAACACCATTAAATTAACACTAAAAGCCCATGAAAAATGCAGAGCGGCGTTGCTATGTGCGTTGCTAGGAAACATGTTAGCGATTTTAGCGATGAAAATGTATTCAACGTTGCAGTTAAAACATTCTCTTGTGTTAGTACCTTGATTAGTCTTGTATCCAGGTATTCTTTGACTTCCTTTTGTGATTTACACTACGTCAAAAACGACAAAATCTACACGAGGAACACGTCATCTTAGCTTAAATGCTTTAATATTGACTTAGAATGACACGGTTTTTTATCTCAATCAGACAGCGTGTTGTCGCTCATTTACTTCCGATTATTTTATAATACTAGATATATTGCATGGATGTGTCAGCTCAACCAACAAGCAGGTGAAGTGCACCCTTGATCAATGTGGTGATAATGTGATATAATTTACTGTAATGCATTGCATCAATGACAATGTTGTGCTTTTAATTTTTGTATGGGCATAAAGGCATTTGTACATTTGAGTAGTGTAAACATGCATTGTACAGGTTTATAGACCTACACATGTTATGCCTGGCCTGGCCTCCACTTAGTGTTTCTCGGGAAACACTTTTGTCCTTGGAATAGAACTGCATATGCAATGTTGGTTTTATATATATATTTAAGCTACTCTTGTTGAAGTGCTTTCTGAAGTATATTTAAAGTAGATTTTATTAACATAGATTTTATTACATTTCTTACAAACAAACAATCAAATGTAAAATTAATATAATATGTGTGATCATTCGAATTAAAAGTATTACCTTCATCAACAAATCTGGCAACACACTAATTGGGCATGCACCACAAGAGCATTTATATGTGCATTTTTTTTAATTGGGGGAATAAAATATGATTCTGGACATAAATTAAACAGCTTTATTCCCATGGAACTGAACCTGAGAGACTTTTTTGAATATCATCATCTTGTAATCTGTTATAAATAGGGCTTCACTTTTGTAACTATAATGTGTCATTTTGATAAAGGAGCAGGGTCCCGATACATTAAAAACTAAGCAAATGTGTTCAGAGTATTTTTTGAAGGTGCGGTATATAATGTTTATAAACCTGAACAGAAGAAGATATTGCCATAGAATCTGTTTATATGCCCTGGGATTATACAACTTACTTCCAAAGGGGTTTTGAGTGGGAGAGATTATAAACGGTATAGAAAAATCTTTCAAAATGCATAACAGGCAATCTGTTGGCACTTTTTTACTCACGTTTTTGCTTAATAATAGTAGTAACAAATAATGTTGTAACTTAATAATAGTAACAAATATTAACTAGAATTTATAATGATGTGAAAAATGATGCCCTGTATTATATATAGCAAAACCTGCTAGACACGTTATGTAGCAGCCTCAAAATGATTAATTGTCAGTAGTGAGATACTTTTTGTACGCTTTGAGTGCTTTGATTGAATAATCCCAAAGATATATATACATGCATTTTCAGTAAGTTATTATACAGTGTGACATCACAGTGAGGATCCGGCCTTTACATATGAAACAAATCTTAATCATTGCAGGTTGATATAATAATGCACCCAAAAAAGGAAACACTTTCAGTTATTTAGTTTGATGTCTAATTATGAAACAATGAAATTCAGAACAACACAAGCTTGATAGTTTAAAGGCTCTCAGAGATACATGTAGTGTTTTCTATAAAGTCCATTCGATTGGCAAATCAATGGGTTATTGATTTTTATCGCCTATTACGGTGGGCGAGGGATTGTTGCGTACACGTATTTCTAGTATATATATATATATACTCATAAGGGACGCTTTATACCTTCTGTATAGACGTCTATACTAAGTGTAGTATATCTCGATGTACAATCAGTCTGCTCCTGTAGAGGAATATTAACGTAAAAGTTATTTATTAATAACCCAATCCTCCTTTAATAATCCAGTTTTCAAACCCAACCCTTGCCACCCTGTTTTTTTTTAATTAAATAATCGCTTCCATGTTAGGATAGCTTAAACAATAAAGAAATACCATTTGGTAAAATGTCAGCTGAATTTATCATCCATTAAGTTTTTATTCGGATTTCATCGTACTTTAATCAACATTCTCCTTCATGTCGTTTAATTTCGTAGTGAATCGTGTTGGAAAGTTTAAATTTAATGTCGATAAGTGTAAGGTGCTGAGAGTTGTTAGAACTCGTACAATTTATGATCGTCAGTACTATTTGGGTTCTAAACAGCTGTCTGTTGTTCAGAGTGAGAAAAATCTTGGAGTGTTGGCTTACTACCACTCTCAACTGGAACACCCATACTGATCATGTAGTTGCTAAGGCCCAAAGGATGCTTGGTCTATTGTATCGGACTTCGAGAGACATTGATGATCACACCGTTAAGCGTTTACTATATTTCACCTGGGTGAGGTCAACACTTGAATATGCTAGTCCAGTATGGTCTCCATACAAGAAACGTAACATGAACAAAATTGAGCAGGTGCAGCGCCGCGCCTCTCGGCTTATTTTAGGTCGTGAAGTAGATTACAAGAACAGGCTTGAACAACTTCAGCTTCTTCCTCTGTACATGCGTAGGGAAATCACAGATCTTGTCTTCCTTTTTAAAATGATTCATGGCTTAGTAGACATGCCACGTGGTTTAATTTCTTCGAGAAGTACGGGTCGTTGTCTGCGTAATATTGATGACTTGACTCTTATAGTACCTTATGCCTGTACAGATGTCTTTAAGTGTTCTTATTTCGTTTGTGTCACTAGGCTCTGGAACTCTCTCCCATACTCTATACGTGGCATTAACACCTTGTCGTTTTTTAAGAGGCTACTTTCTCAGCATTATTTCAAACTTTTTCCTGTTGCTTTTAATCCATAGTTTTTGCTGTTTTCGTATAATTTCGTACTCTTTAATTTCATATTAATGTTATATATTATTTGTATTTGTAAAGGGTGACCAATCCTGAGGGAATCTTGAATTCTGTTTTTGGTTTACCCTAATACATTCAATTTTTAGTTGTAATACTGTAATTGATATGTATTATAAATTCAAATAAATAAATAATTTTGCATTTTTCAAGCCTCAAAAAACTTTCCTGACATGGTTTCAAATACGAATTTAACAGATTATTTTACACAACAACAATATGCATAATTTATTATATTCGCTTGCGCAAAGGAATTATGTGAAAAATATGTTAAAACTAACATTTAACACTTTGAGGAACATCCTCCTTAATATCATGGAATTTCGCAGTAACTTAACCTAAAAGTTAGTTTCTGTATTTTACTAGCCGGTTGGCAACTTTAAAACTTTCCGGACATGATTTTTGAAACTGCAAATTTAACATAATTATTGAACGATGAATAATTCTTTTAATTTATTAAAGTTTTTAGATAAAACAGCAGACATGCAAGGCAGAGGCGAAAGGATACCTGAATTAGTTTTTACGATTGGTCTCTACTTCGGTTTGTTTAACGTTTTGCAACTGGTAATAGCCACATGGTTGAAACGACCATTTCAAAATTTAGAAAATTCTTCATAATACCATGGTTCCATTCATGTCTACTGTTACAACAACAAATATTTTTGGTTATTTTAAATTTTTTCAATTGTTTTAAATGTTATTAAGATCTATTCTTTCGTAGATTTATGTTTCTTCACTTTAGCTTGCGATGTTACGGCTGGTGGTCATAGTGAACTTTGTTTCTCCTCGTCGTCGGAAGACAGCAGGTCTGCCAGCAGTTTTCTTTTCGAGGACGTGCATGATGACGAAGAATTGTTGGTCGACCGACCAACGCAGGTGTCAGCTCGTCTTTGAACGCAGCTGCTTCTCAATCTGTGCCAACCACCATTTCAGGATATTTTTTTGGATTCCGGAACAAATTTTTCACAATTGTATAGTGAATGGTGGTAGAATACATGACGTGCACCCACTTTACACATTTGTGCAAAAAACTCATCCACTTCGTCGTCCTCGCTGTAGACGGTGGTTAATAATGTCTTGACGTCGTCTTTCGACGGCACTTCCTCATTTCTATTGTTTAACCTATTTAAACTTTCGAGCAATGGCTTTAGTTGCTCTGCCTTCTCACACACGTTATTCTCACCAAACCGAACCTTTTCCCCATCCAAAAATTCGACCAATGTCGACGAAAATTCGCTCAGCGATTTTCGGGCGAGTTAACCACTCGCAACACTGCGGGTTTAGTCGACGCAAGGTGGTTTCTTTGTCACGTGCTTGGTCTGCCAAACCGTAAGGTCTCAAATGATTATTTGGGAAATGGCAGAAGAAATTAACGCCCCTAGCAGCCATGGGTGCTTGCTAAGTACCGGTAGTGCTCTTCTTATGTTTGTAGATCTACCGGGGAAAAATACGTGTAATAGTCAGTATAGGAAACTCAAATTTACTAGTTAAAATAGTCGTACAGCGTTCATGCAGCAAATATCGTGGAATTTCAGGTTTGGTCACTATTTGCACCGTCAATTAAATTAATAGTTATATTTTGTTAATAATTACATAGACTAAAAATTTATATATAGGAATATATTACTAATAATTCATATATATTTATAATTAATAATTGTCATTATTTTAATAAATCCCTAATTTGTCTTGATTGCTACTTTATAGATGTCGATTGGCAACGTGATCATGACGATACAATTTGGCGAACAAAAATGTCAAAAAGAAAATATCTTGTCTGCATTTAACAGGCGACATTGCAACGTAACCAGTACCCGGCAAAATGGCGTCGATGTCAAACCACAGAATCGCTTACCCATCATTTCTCTGGACAGTAACAGGATAAATCGGAGAGCAAGAGTATTGTTGGCAAACTTAAGAAGAATTGTGTGGTTTTGCACGCGTTCAATGATGCCCACTTGCCTGTTGACGATGCCGTTTCTTTTGTCCCTGTTCTGCGTTACAATAACTTGCATGCCGTCATAAATAGGTGTTGGTTCACGTTCGCAGTCTAGCTGTGCAACGGCTAAAGGTGTTGCGTTATGAAACAACTTTGTCACCATCAGATCGTTGACAGTGTCCGCGGCGCGTGTGGTGTATAGCAACGTCGTATTTGGGTGCTCCTCAAAGGCTTGCAGCATGTCGTCTTCGGTGGCTGACCACCGACGGTGGTGATCCGGCGCAGCAACAACCATTCTCTAAAGTAGGTACGAAGACGGTGAATGTTTCCAACCCGATGACGAACCAGAATTTTATTTCTTCGACCTACCGTTACATACTAAATGGACAGCATAGAGTGGGGGATGAGGATTATCTTGCCTTTCTGGATCACATCAGATATTGGACGCCCGAGCAACAGCTTCCCGACAACATGGATAATACGTGATCGAAAATGTTCTCTGCTAACATGGCGCTTCGTCGATAACGACGACGTTGTACCGTGAGATTTCCCAGTTGATACGTCGTGGGCTATCTTCTGAGATCCCGGTTTTCCCGTCACCAGAATTGGTCTTTTCCAGTCGAGCTGTGGATCAGCAAGATGCTGACTGCTGGTCGTTGGTGTGGGGGGAACTACGCCTGATTCATCATCGTAAGAATCAAGATCTGACGATTCAGAGCCTGCTGAGATGCGGGGTTACGTATCTTTCTTGCGATCATCCGCAAGCCTTTGTATTAATATTTTTTGGTCGAGTAGAAAACGTGCAGTTCAAGATGTTTCTCGACAGGCTGCTGCAACTGGAGCAATACGACCACGCTGAAAATTTGGCCCAGAACTCTAAGTTACTAGAGACATTACTGACCGAGTTATTTCCAAAGGGGTCAGCAGCTGAGATTTCCCCCTCGTAAGTTACCAGGAACTGGTCTTTTTCTTCTCGTTCTCTGTCACATCTCTGTTCGGCCTTTGCGCGGAACCGAGCAATTTTTTCGTTCGTTCACTGTCATCTTTAATGACAGTGTATGCCTGTCTGACCATGGCGTTTATAAATTAGCCAATAAACGGGGAAAAACGATATATTTTTATGTAAATTTAGCTTATTTGGAGAAGTGAAAACGTTCTTTTTCTATAAAAGCTATTGACGGCTTTTCTTCAACAGAACGAGTAACAGAGAAAATATAGCAGTGGGAATATATATAAGTATAAGTAGGAACGGGTTTATCCAAAGAATTAAAATGAAAACGAACGCGTTATCCAGCAACCATATTTTTTATATAACTATATTTTAATAACTATATATATATTTCTTTAACAAAGTACGAGACCAAATTTCAAGTAAAAAGTATACCTTGAGTAATTTTATCGTGCCAAAAGGAACAGCAACAGTATATCTATAGAAGTGATAACAACAAGTTAATCAAGTAAAAAAAAAACCAGATTATTTGCAAGAGCAGTTATAAAAAGTACAACATTTTAGCTTTTCCAAAATACAGAAATTTAGTTACGAAGCTCAATGTTTCAAACAACAACAACTGAAGAACAAGTTGTCCAAAAATTGATTTTGCGTAAGTAAGGTACCCCAAAAGTAAGTACTAGTACAACAATACCATATAAACAGTTAAGAATAATTTTTTGGAAGTTTTTTACGATAAAATAGTTATTACGTAAAGAAGAAAATGTAGCGACGACAGAAGTGCGAAGTAGTTGCTGCCAGGCAAGTTTGGGCACGTTCTGCCGAACAATATTTACGTTAAAAATACACGTAATTAAAACGAAAAACTATTAATAATAACCCTTTAGACGTTATATATTCACCACAACTAGTTATTTTCAAGGACAATTATTAAAATGGCAAAATGTTAGCTTTTCCCAAAATACAGAAATTTAGTTACGAAGCTCAATGTTTCAAACAACAAGAAGTGAAGAACAGGTTGTTCAAAAATTGACTTCGCCTGAGTAATGTACCCCAAAAGTAAGTACTAGTACAACAACAATACCATATAAACAGTTAAGAATAATTTTTTGGAAGAGGTTTACGATAAAAGAGTAATTACGGAAAGAAGAAAATTTGATGACAACAGAAGTGCGAAGTACTTGCCGGCGGGCAAGTTTGGGCAAGTTCTGCCGAAGAATAATTTACGTGAAATATTTGCGTAAATGCAAATAAAAATTACTACAGTTTTGGCGATTTTCCATTTGGCCTTTTCCCTAAATATTCATAACAATAGTAATTATTATAGGCTTATCTTATTTATTTTCTGCTCAAAGTATTTTCGATCTTTAAAGTTAATAGTTAAAGTCTAACATAGTAATTTTTTTATTTTGATCAATGTCTGATGACATTTTTAACACTCACAACAGGCCAGTAAACCTTTTTTCAATTTTAAACTTGAACATTCTTTCAAATGGACTTGTTAATATATGTTTCCTACTTTCTCAGGCTATTGTTAACAATGTTAACATTGTTTGAAAGTTTAGCTGTTATAAATGGAGTATTTTTATATGTAGTGCCCTAATACTGATGTCAGTCTGATAGGACAGTTTTTTAGAAGATGGCTTGTTTTTGCAGGTAGTTTTATAATTTTCATGAAAATACAATCTGGCTCATTTTCTTCTTTCTAAAGGTATTTTCATGTTTAAAGTTTATTTTCAAACTGCAACAGATGTTTTTCAAAATTTTGTGTTTTGGGATACGTTCAGGATATATTTTTATCAATAACAGATCAGGCAAGGCTTAAAAACGCGTGTAGCGGGTTACAGGTAGCCATTTCTATCGCCGACCTTAGATAACTCGTTAGGCACGGGGTTAGGGTCTTTCTTGTTTTGGGGTTGATTCCAGTCGTCTCTTTTCAACCTTTTGTGTACACTAAAGAGATACGACCCACCTGCTACCGGATACGTAAGTCTGCAATGTATTGTCTAGTTAAAATGACATTTGAACTCGTCCGTTGAAAGTCCAAGGTACTATTTGAATTAGTGTAAATATTTTGGAAATTAGTGTAACTAACTACTTTAAGCGATGTCTGAAAATGTCAGCATTTACTTTTACAGTCATCATATTTCAGTCTCCTATGTTTCAAATGAATTATCCATTTCATTCGAGATTCTAGTTTAAGTTCAAGTTTAATAAAAATATTTCAAGAGGAAAGCTCCTCAAAATACAAAGTATTTATCTGTACATCAAAACTATTGAAAAATCAACAAAATTTCCAAAAGATCCTTCTAAAAGTATTAAAAGAGTTAATAGTAATCAGTTCTTTGGTCATCTGGTATTCTTGGTGCCATCTTGGATTCTGTGAATGAAAGAAAAAACTTTGGTTATTCCGTTTATGGACGATTTGCACACTCACTTTACTGATAGAGATTATTTCCTATTTATTTTTTGTATTTCAAAAACGGGTAGATGACCTCTTTGAAGACGTAAATGTATTTTTAAGACATCAATTGTATTCCTGGGGGGAACTGCCCACCTGAGTTGCTAAAATTTTAAATATTTCATTTTCGGCTATATTTGAGAAGCTGTAACTTTAAAAAAATTGCAGCAATAACTGAAACATCATTACAATGTACACTGGCTACCCAACTAGCAGCGATATTGTAAGAAATTTGAAATTTCGTTAAAATATCACGTTTATAGACGATTTTCGCGATGCCATTACTTGTTGGAATTGTTTCCAAAATCCTTTTCTCTTTGGTTGGTTCTCTTTGGTTGGTAAGAGAGGTGTATCTGGAGTCTACTTTTTTTCTTCAGGTTGTGCCATAGAGTCAGAACTGCTGCTGCTTCTTAATTCTTTTGTTTTTTTCCCCCTTTACTTTTGCTCGTGGACGGCGGATCTAGGAATTTTTATACCTTAGTCAAAATGGCGGGGTACACATATGTACAGGGGTATGGGGACATTGTCCCCTGGAAGTTTTTTGTCCAATTCGAACTTTGATAAAACATGAATGATTTATTCTCAACTTCCTGTCAAAAGCAATGAATAGCCAGGTCGTATTTCACACACCAGACAACGAGGTTCAACAACAATAGGTCAATATGAAGTTTAAACCTTTTTAAAGTCAATACGAAACGCTTAAATATAGGTTACATGGAACCGGTAAACTCGAATCGAATATAGCTCAATCTTAATCGTCGTTTTGTCGACGGTATATATGTAAATATATGTTATATGGTAATTGAGCAACGATTACGGCCAGAGACGCACAATTCGCAATAGCAATACTAGATTATCAATACACTAGTTTAAGACTAGTAAGACTGTAGTTTATCAATCAATATATACATTTACGTGATCGCCATGGCCTGTACAACCCTTGCCTTTCCGATCGCGGACATCTTTTGGATTAGTTTCTCTGCGCCAAAATTCCTGCTAAGAAAGCTTGAAGTGCTGTTTACCGCACTGAGTAGTTCGTCGACAGAACTCTTGTGCGAAACGTTGATTTGCCTCACCAGATCATCATACACTTCTTGCAGACAATGTTCATCGTTTCTTTCAAACCGTGATAGAACAGTTTCGTAAATACCGCGAACCATTGCTAAATAATACAGTAAACTGATATACCCACGCTGTGAATTGGTCAAGATCGGTCTGCATGTTTAATCGCGCTTTTTTTAGAATCTTTGACTATCGGTCTTGGTGGTGGAATGTGTCTTCGGTTTTTTCGGTGTCGTAGAAGTACTGGCGGCGGCTGCAGGAGGACTTTTTGACACGTCGTCGTCGTTGTCAGACTCTTTCAAGCAACAATTTTCGTTTTGCGCTTTGTTTCCCAGCTGGGCAGGTAATTGAGGAAGTATGCATTGACTAGTCAACATTTCGCGCATGCTTTAAATGGCTTTTTGTTGTTGAAATGTTGTGTTGCTGCCATCAGCGCATCAATCACATGTTTTACATCTTTGCTGTTGGTAGTTGTTCGTTTTTGGTATTCAACGGTGTCAACGCTTCAACAACGTTGTTCAGCTTTTCGCATAGATTAGAAACACCTTGCACGTTTAACAATGTGCTCTCCGAATTGGAGAGCACATCCAAATTTGACGAAACGGTGTCCGCCAGCTGCGACATTGGCCACTTTCGGGCGGTTGAACCACTCGCAGCACTGTGGATTAATACTTTTTAATATCTTTTCATCTTCCATGGTTTCTTCCACGCGTCCATAAGGCCGGAGGAAGTTTTTTGGAAATTGTTTAAAGTACGTAACAGCTTTCGGGGTTGCAAGACCTCTCTTACTTGCAGAATACTGGGCAGGTGATGGAGGAAGTAGGATCTACACATTGGCTTGTCAGCATCTCGCGCATGGTTTTTATAGATTTGTCTTTTGAAATTTGGTGTCGCTGCCATCACCGCATCCTATATTTTCCGTTGGATATATATTACAGTATTAATTTTTTTATACTCTATGAATTATTGAAATTATTTTCATGCCGCTTTATTTATCGATGATCGTTCATGCACGTAGGAAATTTTGTTTTCATGTAAATTGAAATCTGAAACTATTTTTTTAGATACTTTTCTCCAAGTAAAAGAAACTTTCGTGCATACAAACACAATTGTCTAACTTTCACGTTTTGTAACATAGGTCATTTCTAATTAATATTAGGGCTCCATTTCAGCATTCAAAACACTGGCATGTTAGTAGAAAATGAACGTACAAACGAATGTTTTCCAACGTTCTTTCGATCTATTTGACAATTGATCAATTATCATCGATTTCGAGTTATCTAGTATCATCTTTGTAATTTAACGATTTTGTCACTACGATTTGTGACTAAGTCTTCTAGAATAATTAAAACATTTTTTTATTTTGTATAGTAGTTTTCTTAAGCTCTTTTAACGATATGTTTTATATAATTTCCATAAACACACTGTTGGCCGTTTACCGAATCTTTAAAGAGATACGGCAATATAAATTAACTTTGTCTCATTTGAAAGTACTCGTGAAATGATCTAAGACGACAACATTTTAAAATTTTCTCGTATCTTTTTGGGTTTTGGAAATAAAAAGACGAAAGACAGCGTGCAATTATTTTCGATATGCATGTGACGGCATAGGTAAGGTAAAATTTTTATCTTACCAACCGCACGACATCAGCTATAAATTCGATTATGTTGTGCTATTTCCAGTTTCAATTGGCCCATAACATTTTAAAAAGCCTTCTGCGGAAATTCTGTCACCTATGGGAGTAGTTTCAACAAGTTTACCGTGCTTGTGACGTCACCAATTACCAAGTTAATTAGGTCAAATATTAAAACGAGGTGCCGGATTGCAGCCTGTGTGTCATATCATAATTGATCTTATGTCAAAAACCAAGAAAGTTACAGAAAAATTGTAAAAGGTCTTTTTATACCATTGTACGAGTTCTTTCAAATGAAAGAAAGTTAATTTATCAAGCGACATCGCTTTAAAACTTTTTAGTGTAATAAATTTGCATTTTTCAATGATGCAAATGCCAACTAAACAAATGTAGATCTCCAACGTACACATGTCACTGCTACGTGGATTGCAAACAACTCCCATATAGCAATAAACTCGACAACAAATATCGTTTTTAGTAACAATTTAATAACAGTTTAATTATCAATAACGATTAACTTAAAAACGAGGGTGTTTTTTTATGAATTTTCATAAAAATCGAACATTTGTTCGCACAGCAAATGGAACTGCACGTCATCTAACATTTTTTTAAAGACTTAAAGAGCTGTTCAATAAAAAGTTAATGTCAATGGAATTATACATTCAGCTTACGATTACTGCTAAGTCGACAATATAACTGTTTCGAGAATACAGCTTAACAGCTATATTTAGTCATTAGTTACAACAATACAATGATAGTTTCTTTATAGTTAACAAGGAAGGACGTGCAAATGCGCGCAACGCTCATACAATATTGAATTTTTAAATAACTTAATTTTTAGTAAATATAAAATATTTAAGAAATATAAATGCCGCTATGAACATTATAATTTGGTTACGATTATCGTTAAAATTCTCCGTGAAAAGCTCGTTTCATTTTTTCACGCAGGAAATGCTACAATAACTGATGTCGAAGCCATTAGATTTTGTTAAAATATGAACGTGCGATTTTTCGAATCATATACAATGTGGAGCGGAATGGTGAGGCAATGTTAACTGCTCAAAAACATCTGACGAGAATAAATTGTCACATGGAAAATTCATAAACTAGCGTTATGAATACTTTATTTGAAAGTCTTAACAACTAATTTTAAATCGAAAATTGCGCAGGTAAAGCCATTAGTATCTATTAACCTGGACGAAGTTTTGTTACATTAACGAATGTTTTATCCTGTATTAAAGCTGACGAGTAATTTCATTTGTTTAGTGAATTCTATATTTAAAGAAAACGTTTGTTTGAAAATTGTGCTTGCCACTTGGCGAATATTTCTCAATTATTTTCCTACTAATAATATAACGTCAGTTCATTCAATATTAAAAAAGATTGAAGTATCCAGTGATCTTACTGTCTATATAGCGACTATTAATGCTTGTTAATTTATAACATCGGCTCAGGCCCTATTTAAATGTTTCAGATACGAGTGTTGATTACATTAAAATAGACTAGTTGTTTTGTTACATTTATCATTTTAGTTTTGCTTTATCGTAGAAAAGAGCGTTATATTATTCATACAAGATCATACGATCACTGCAAATTCATAGATGTTACAAATTAAATATTTAAACGCAAAGTTCTTGTATATATTGGTGATGAGATGGTCACCGTGTTTCATTTTTTTCAGATTGATAAAACAGTACTGGAAATACTATAATAACTGTGAGGTCGAAGCCGTTATATTTTGTTAAAATATGAACGTCCGATCTTTCGAGCCATTTACAATGTGGAGCGGAATAGCGAACCAATGTTAACTGCTAAAAAAGATCTGACGAGAATAAATTGTCACATGTAGACTTCATGAACTACAATGGTGAATACTTTAGTTGAAAAAGTCTTAGAAATGTAAAAACAAGTAATTTTAAATCGAAAATTGCCATTACTATCTATTAACATGGATCAAATATTGTTTCATTAATCAATGTTTTATCCTGTATTAAAGCTGCTGATTTCATTTCTTTTTTCTTCATAAATTCTTAGTGAATTCTATATTTAAAGAAAACGTTTGTTTGAAAATTGTGCAGACTTACCGAATATTTTTAAACTATTTTCTTATTAATAATATAGCGTGCGTTAATTCGATATTAAAAAAGGGTATCCAGTGATGTTACAGTCTATACAGCAATTACTAATGCTTGTTAATTTATAACATCGGCTCAGGCCCCATTTCACTGTTTGAGATACGAGTGTTGATTACATAACAACAGACTAGTTGTCTTGTTACATATTTATCATTTTAGTTTTGTTTTAGCATACAAAATAGCATTATATTATTCATACAAGATCATATGATCACTGGAAATTCGTTGTTACAAATTAAATATTTAAACATCAAGTGCTTGTATATATATTGGCGTTGAAATGGTCACCGTGCCAATTATAATTAGTTCAATTAGTGTGATTGTTCAGGAAACAAAGAAATGAGAAGTAATCAAAACACAAAATTTCCATTGTTTCCTTGATTTTTAAAATCTGAAACATTTCATTATTTTGAGGGGGAGGGGCTTCCCTCTATGTGCAAGCACTGCATGTTTAATCGCGCTTTTTTTAGAATCTTTTGGTGGTGGAATGTGTGTTCGATTTTTTCGGTGTCGTAGAAGTACTGGCGGCGGCTGCAAGAGGACTTTTTGACACATCGTCGTCGTTGTCAGACTCCAAATCTTCAAGCAACAATTTTCGTTTTGCGCTTTGTTTCGCAGCTGGGCAGGTAATTGAGGAAGTACGCATTGACTAGTCAACATTTCGCACATGCTTTTAATGGATTTTTGTTTTTGAAATGTGTCGCTGCCATCAGCGCACCGGATGGATGATGCGTAGTTCTCGGGATTCCTGAACAAGGTTCGTGCGACCATGAGATGCGTAGCAAGAAGAAAGAAAGCGCCACCAATTTCGAACAGCTGATCAATGAGGTCATTGGTTGTCTTATCCGCGCCGTCAATGGCTTTAATCACATGTTTTACATCTTTTGCTGTTGGTAGTTGTTCGTTTTTGGTATTCAACGGTGTCAACGCTTCAACAACGTTGTTCAGGTTTTCGCAAAGATTAGAAACACCTTGCGCAGCACATCCAAATTTGATGAAACGTGTCCGTCAGCATCGACATGGCCACTTTCGGGCGGTTGAACCACTCGCAGCACTGTGGATTAATACTTTTTAATATCTTTTCATCTTCCATGCGTCCATAAGGCCGGAGGAAGTTTTTTTGAAATTGTTTAAAGTACGTAACAGCTTTTGGGGTTGCAAGACCTCTCTTACTTGCAGAATACTGGGCAGGTGATGGAGGAAGTGGGATCTATTAGTTATTATAGTATTTCCAGTACTGTTTTATCAATCTGAAAAAAATGAAACACGGTGACCATCTCATCGCCAATATATACAAGCACTTTGCGTTTAAATATTTAATTTGTAACAGCTATGAATTTGCAGTGATCGTATGATCTTGTATGAATAATATAACGCTCTTTTGTACGATAAAGCAAAACTAAAATGATAAATGTAACAAAACAACTAGTCTATTTTAATGTAATCAACACTCATATCTGAAACATTTAAATAGGGCCTGAGCCGATGTTATAAATTAAGAAGCATTAATAGTCGCTATATAGACCGTAAGATCACTGGATAATTCAATCTTTTTTAATATTGAATGAACTGACGTCATATTATTAGTAGGAAAATAATTGAGAAATATTCGCCAAGTGGCAAGCACAATTTTCAAACAAACGTTTTCTTTAAATATAGAATTCACTGATCAGCTTTAATACAGGATAAAACATTCGTTAATGTAACAAAACTTCGTCCAGGTTAATAGATACTAATGGCTTAACCTGCGCAATTTTCGATTTAAAATTAGTTGTTAAGACTTTCAAATAAAGTATTTCATCACGCTAGTTTATGAATTTTCCATGTGACAATTTATTCTCGTCAGATGTTTTTGAGCAGTTAACATTGCCTCGCCATTCCGCTCCACATTGTATATGATTCGAGAAATCGCACGTTCATATTTTAACAAAATCTAATGGCTTCGACATCACAGTTATTGTAGCATTTCCTGCATGAAAAAATGAAACGAGCTTTTAACGGAGAATTTTAACGATAATCGTAACCAAATTATAATGTTCATAGTGGCATTTATCATATTTCTTAAATATTTTATATTTACTAAAAATTAAGTTATTTAAAAATTCAATATTGTATGAGCGTTGCGCGCATTTGCACGTCTTTGTTAACTATAAAGAAACTATCATTGTATTGTTGTAAATAATGCTCTTTGGTGCCCAAAGTAATCTTCCACTACATCCTGCATGAATCTCTCACTCAGGACGTAGTAAAACCCCTTGGCAAGCAAAAACTGGATGGCCCCTACATGGGAGTAGACAGATCTTGAACCCCTCATAGGTTTGAGAAGAAATAAAAATTTTCCCTCTGGCATCAGGAGAGTAATTTCCTTCCCTTGTGAGTGTGGCCTTCTTCCAATTCTCCAGGTATTGTAGGAAGACATTCTCTAGCCATGCAAATTGCTTGTCGTCTTGGGAAGTGTACGGTTTGATGAAATGAGTTTTCTTCCTGACATGTTCAGTTCGTGACCTCACATTGGTGCAGTCAAAAAAATCATTCACCATCCTACAAAACCATGCAGTTTCAAAGACCGCTTCATTTCCACTTTACTCCATCGATACGGCAACTGACCGACTCAGGACTTGGGAGTGAGGTGCGGTATTGCGGAATATCAAGTACTTATATGTGATTTTGATATCATGATATTTCTTAATGTTTCCTGTACTTAGTATTGATAATATCATGATATATCAAAAGTGATATAAGTACTTGATATTATGATATTCTCAACGACTAAAATATCATGATATTTTGATATCAAATGGTGTTTTGATAATATCAAAGTGAAATAAAACCAACTGCTAACACTAAAACTTGAACCAATCGAAACACTAAACCCTATTGTAATATTTATCGCAGTATTGTATAATTTATGAGTGGGGACTGTGATGGTTTTTACGTTAAAGTACATGCGAGACAGTATATTATACCGATGTATATATTTCAAGCACTATTTATATGTCGCACTTGATCTTTATTATACTATTATACTATTACAAGTAAGAATTCTATGCAAGCGATATTAAATGATTTTGAACACAGTTCTATATTACATAGTTAATTTGATGAATATTAACTGAACAAATAAAATTAGAGTTATATTGATTATTGTATATAAAATTGAAGAAGTCAGGAGAATATAATAAGTTTTTCATTTATGTAAAAGTATTATTATAACTTAAGGAATGTCAAGTTTTTTGAATTTGGTTTGGGCCTCTTCATCCATGGCATCCATACGTCGCTTTTTTTTAAAGACTATGGCGCGACTTCGAATTTGAGTTGCGTGGCACAATGTCTCCAAAACCCAAGGAACCTAGGGTCTTTAAGAAAGACTCGGCTGCTGTCGTTGGATATCGGTTAGGTGTTAAAAGCAGGCTTTACTGGGGGCATAAGATGTCGTCCTGAAACATCACTTGGCTTTAAGGAAACTCCTTTAAACAGTAGGATTTTCTTCACATATTTCGAGTGTTGTTCGGTGATGGTAGCCGCGTCGAAAACATAATTTTGCGGTTGTTCGCTTTCGTCGTTCGTCGTCTCTGGTGCTTGGCAGTTATTTTCGGGAAGCTTTTCCTCAGGAGGGATCATAGCAAACTTTGTGTCGATGATATGGTTAATTATTGTTTTTGCTTGCAAAGCTGAAGTCCGTCCAATTGAACACGAAATTTTGTTCGAAGGCAGATCGTTAATCTCTTGGAATGCAGCATCCACAGCAAAATCCAAAACATGCACTATCATGCACACGAGCCATCTGACCAATTGCTTTAGCAATGATACCATGCCGGTTTTCATCATGTTGGATCGCTATCTTGCGCGTTTTCAGTTCGTCGTGGAACTCTTTAAAAACAGTGTGGGCATCGTTCTCGAAAGTGTAGGTAGTGCTAAGTGCGTGATTTTCTTGAATCAGTTGGAAACACACTTTTAAGTTGAGGGATGGTTGTGGAATCGAAAGGTACAAGAGCTTCGTAGTAGACATCTCTTTCTTCTGGGCATACGTAAAGCTGTCTGTCATTGAACCCATCGTAATCATCCTGTGACAACATATATGCTGGCTGGATAATACCAGTTATGTTCAGGCATGTCTTCCATTGTTGTGCAGAGCCATTCTTGAAGTCTCTTGTCCATTGGCCGCCGCCATTCAGGGCTAGAAGGGTTTTACGGTCCATACTTGAGTTTGTTTTGTAGTGATCAAGCATGTTGTAAAACTGGGTGAGTTCATTGTAAGCACCAAGGATTTTGTTGTTGTTACTCGACATGACTTGATGGAGTTTCTCGAAAGAGAAGTGGTCGACCATAAGACGAGGGAGTTCTTTCTCTTGAAAGTCTTCGTTATCTTCTTTGAAGTTTTCTTGGAGTTCTCGTTGTATTTCTGCCACGGGTTTTGCAAGTGCGTTCAGCGCTGCAGTTTTCTTTTGTCCTTTGCGGGGACAAACATTAAACCAGGCAATGGATGGTTCTTCCCAGCTGTCATTTATTTTGACTGTACTGTTGTTGCCAATAATGGGAAAAATATATATTCATCAGGGCATCCTAGGCTATCAGCGTATGCTTTGACAAGGTTCTTCGTGTTTGCTGTGTTGTTACGCCAGCTGTAGGGAACTTTGTGTGCTGCGGCAATTCTCTGGAAAATTATCGTTTTATTGAGGATTTATTGAGGATCTGGCAGTTTCAGCAATAGCGACATAATGATTATAAAGTATAGAAAATAATCTCGGTTTCTCAATTTGACGCTTGGATCGGTTTGTGTCTTTGTGCCTTGTGTTTGATTGTTTGTTGTAAATGGTGTCGACGCTATATAGTGTTGGGAATAAAGCGGAATATGATATATTATGAAGTCATAATTTATGCTTTGTAGAGCCGATAAGATAATGGGAGACAAGCGGGCTGAGCAAGTAGCAGAAGCGCATGAGGTGTGACAATAGATGGTAAAAATTGACAATTTAGTGTTACCAGGTAGAAATCGTATATACCTCGACTTTTACTCGCCAGCTGGAGTGATCTAAAAAATTCTTAAAATTAACAAATTAACAAATCTGTTTATACCTGTTTTGTTATAGGAGTAACTTAAGAGAAATATGAAACATGATTTTCTGAAGCATTTAATGAGTTATTTTGTTCGCAACGTGCAAATATCATTTTTCAATATCAATTTACTCATTCACGACCTGAAGATCGCGTTACGCATGAGTGATGTATAATTAATATTGTGACAAATATACGGATCATGCAGGTGTGAACATGAATAGAATGATAGGCTTTATGTGCCTACTGCCGCGCAACTGCAAATCACTTGCAATGGATGTGAATTGAATAAATATGTCCACAATTGTAGTTGATCATGAAGAACTCAATATTTTACCTTTCGCTATTGGACATTTCCCAGAAGCCACACCAAATAGATGGGAATTGGTCTGAGTTTGTGAGAAGTAATAAAAAAGTCGGTACGCCTGCCTGTGTAACAGCACCAACGGTTTGTCTCGGCAGAAGTAACGAAGCTGTAAAGAAATCGAAATATCTGAGTTTGGATAATCGTTCAAACTGTAAAGTTATTTACAAGTTGGTAAATATTTCATATCCGTTGCTATTAGAAATAAGTTTGGTAGATGTCTTGTTTAAATAAAGTGCCAAGACTGCGTTCAAGCCAATTATACTGGTCCCTTCGAAAACGAAATGTTGCGGTGGCAGAAATATAAAGATGGACAGCAGACCGTCATTTCCAATCGTATATACTATGACAGGCTTTTCCATGGGGAGTGTGTTAGTTGTAAAGTAAGGTACTTTCCAAACTACAAAATAATTAACGGAGAACATAGGATATACGATAATCCTTTGGAAAGCCACAATGAATATTTTCAGGTAACATGCAAGACCGTTTTCGACAAACAACTTTTGAAAGACATGTCAAGTAACTTGGGTGACAGGAGCAACATTCCAGTCCCGTGCTAAAGTTTACAACCTTAATTTTAGCGAAAAGGACAAAGAGCGTCTTACCCAATTACAAGAGTTTGCCAGAACTTTTGATGGAGATTGGAAGTTAAATGAACAACGCGTCAACGATGCATGGTTTATTTGGGTAATTGTAAACTATTACAATAACATCGGGAAATTATCTACCACAAAAATTAAAAGCGACTATTCCCAAAACGGGAAAAGGTTGAACATTGAAGAAATGTGCGAAGAAATGTGGGGAGAAATATATGGTTCTTCAAATAGGTGGGTGAAGCATAGCTATAAAAGGCCCGGCTGTTCTGAAGGATATGTTACGGTTGACGGCAACGAATATTTAAAGAGATCGAAATGTGCTTTGCCAAGCGCTAAGGTTTTGATACGAAAAGATCTACCTCAGATATTCCAGTGTTGCGCTAATTCGCCATTAACTGGTGGAAAATATCAAGCCCCATCAAAGTTTTGCAGTATGCATCAAGACCACCATAAAGAACCTGCAAAGGAAGTGAACTTACCAGATGAATTCAGCACCGCTAAATCAGAGGCTAATCTAACACCAGAACAGGTCTTTATGGCAAGTGATATCAATAAAGGCTGCAAGAAAAAGAGTAACATTAATCTTTTTTGTGAAACAACTGCAGGCATGTTGGCATTGATAAGGCCCTGTGGTATCGTTGTGAGTATGACAGAGATGTTCACGAGTGAATTGTATACACAAGTATTTTTATTCCTGTTACGAACATTTTGCCGTGACGTGAATGATTTGGCAAGGCTGAAGTATTTGGGGTACGATAGAGCATGCGGCCTGGTACCATTTTTGAACAATCAAAAAAAGAATGGCAGTGCGGGAGCAAAAGTGCTGACTGAAAATGTCATTTTTAGTTGACATTTTTCATGTGTCTAAACATACAGAGGATGTATGTATGCCACCAAACAACCCGAAGTGTTTATACCACCCAGACCTTCCACAATTTAACGAAATCAAAGGGGTAAAAGAATGAACCATTACCTCGAACTTACTAGGAAAATGACGCAGTATAAGAGAAACGTGCTATTTTGGTATGTTAATGAATGTTTTAACATAGATTTAGAAGTGGAGTTGAAGCGAAAAGACTTGATGTAAACTGTAACTATTTTTGACTGTCATTTTTATGTAAACTGATCATTGTGGCCGATTATATGTATTATAAAATAGGTATTTGTTATTGGGGTAATGTCTATTCCTGTTTTCTGTTGTTGAATTTAATATCTGACCTATCGCACATACGTATTATATGTTTTTTAAATTAGGAGTGTTTTGAATATAAGATGGTATTCTGTTATGATAACCTGGTTGTTATTCCATAATAGTTAATATGGACAATGGATTTCTTATAATGTATATATTTCCCTAAATAGTAAGATTATGTAATAGGTTTTTTTAATAAATTTAATACAAATATAAATGCAGTTTAAACAATATGTTTATGAGAACAATGATTGATTAACGATTCTATATCATCAATGACAAGGTAGTTTAACAAGAGATAATGTTCATAATTATCGTGGGTAAACCCTAACCTAACCCTAAATAATGCGTGTTTTTTTATAGAACGAGGCAATGATATATTTGATAATCTCATAATATAATGATTTTATGTTGTGATGTATTTTATCATATATAACTAGAAGTTACTATCGCAAGGGAAGTGCTGCCTTGAAATCCAAGGCAGTCATGATATTGTGCAAAATTCCAAAAATAAGTGGTGGGCTTATTGAAGTCAAAGTCACGTGGAGGTAGTACAGCCTCATACCCATGCGGTTATGGTTAAGGTAATACCAGAGCAGTGAGAGATATATATATATATATATATATTGATTCTCACAATGAGTTTTGCACTCTGGGGTATATCCATCTGGGATAAGACATTCATTCTGCACAGGCATGGCCCCCTGCACATGCTTCATCTGCCCCTGGCACATTTGCAGATGTCTCACGTCTGCCCCAGCTTGTTGACCCCCCTTGTGTTCTCAACATATATTCACAATATAGTAGTTCATGAACATGTGTAATATTAAACAGATGTAAGTTTGTACAAGGCTTGCATAAAAATGCAGTTCAATATGAACACAAAAAGTTGACATTATAACAATTGATAAACTAAGTTAATCAGAATTTGTTTCTTGTATAAAAATGCAGTTCAATATATTCTGTCGCTTTATATCTCACAGCTGTGTACGAGAACACGGATGTGCATATTTCTGCATGCTCAATATCGTGAGAACAATGAACCACCAATATACACCTAAAATAGAAGGAAAACTGTATTCACAAACAAAACAATTTGATATCATGCCCATGACGATGACAAGTGATGTTGTGATGGCAAGAACTCGCAGTCACTGAGCCGCCATATTTCCGTTTGGTGAGCATTTAACAAGAAAAATTAAGTACACATTAAACTATTTTAGTCGTCTTACCTTGACAGGAGAATATTTCCTTACTGACGTAAGAACAGATCGTTCAAACTTTGCAGCGTTGACAAGTTCCGAACGGCAGGAACTTTAATACACGTAATAAAACTTCTACGTCACAAAACGTCATAAAACTGAACAAATATCCAAACATCTCGACCGACAGATCGCAATTTACACAAATCGAGATTTCGTTGACTATACATAGTTCCGCGAAGAAGTCTGGGTGCGAGACACAGCAACTCATGTCAAGATTAGTGTGCTGCCTACGGCAGCAACAATATATTTGATAATCTCATAATATAATGATTTTATGTTGTGATGTATCAGATAATGAAAGTGTTTAGGTGATTATTTTATGCGGTTAGTGGTAATATAATAATGTGATATGATATATCAAAATATATTCCTGCTTTCTGTTGTTGAATTTAATATCTGACCTATCGCACGTACGTATTATGTTTTTTAAAATAATATAAAAATATGATATTTTGATATCATGATATCACAATATCAATCCATAGTCTAAACACAATTAATATTTTGATATTTCACTTTGATATTATCAAAACACCATTTGATAATATCAAAATATTATGATATCATGATATATCACAATATCAAACCAGTTTAAACACTATTTTAGTCTTTTGATATTTCACTTTGATATGAAAACACCATTTGATATCAAAATAATATATTTGGACTTGATATTTTGATGATGTATCATAATAATGTGATAATATCAATTTAATGATATTGAGTTTGATATTTTTGATATTGTTACAGTTTGATATTTTTGATATTATGATGGTTTGATAATATCAAAATATTTTGATATTGGACTTGATATTTTGATAATGTGATAATATCAATTAAATGATATGTTTGATATTCTGCAATCCCGCACCTTAGTGGGACTTGGGTTGCCAGCCTCACCTTCATCTCACTGTAGGAAGTAAGAACAATGTGGTCCAATGTCAGCTTTGGAAGGGAGTGCAGTGCAAATTCTTGATCGCTGTAGAAAAGATCTGCAATGTGCTTGAATAGCAGATACTTCCCATCGTTCCACATGTAACAGCTGCAGGAACCTGAACCAGAATTGTACAAGCAATTACGTGCAGTCTTCATTAGATGCGGAGAATCTGCAAAGAAGTAGATGAAGCGTGACATTGCAAAAAGATTATGTGTCTTATATACAACATCACACTTCAGATCTACTGCCAACTTGGAATGGAGACGGACGAAATTGTGGTTTGGAGAAGCACCATCGTTCACTGCAGCACACACCCAAAGATTCAATGACAGCTCCAGAGTGGAAACAACTTTCCAGAAAATTGGCATTAACTGGAAAGAAGTGACATTTCCTGTAAAAAAATATGCAATGACATGCTTTAAGTCAGTGCATAAACCTCTTACAAGAAATGCCATAGCGTGGCTAGCCATTGAATCTTCCTCGGCTAGATTGGCAAAATTGGTTATTGGATCTCCAAAGATCAATAAAGCCAATCAAGTCCCCAGAATACTTGTCAAAAACAAGATTGGATGAATTTTCATCTCGTCCATGATGAGCGCGACATATCGTTGAACACCATGAAAGGATGAAGATTTTTCCTTGACACTCCACATTCTCCTTGTTTATCCCAGCTTTCGGTTTAAAGTAGTTCTTGTAGTCTCGTAGAACTTGTTCGCTGGGAAGAATAAGAGCACCACTATCCCTGAGCTCTCTGTAAGCAGATGGTGACTTTCCATGCAGAGACAAGGCAAATCTGATTACCTGTGGGTGGATATCTTCTTCCCATTTTGTTGGCTTGTAAAAGTTTCATCTGCTCTTGCCAAAAGAACTTCATATGAGGAGTAGCTTCAAGATTCTGCCCTCCCATTATTTTGAGAAGGTCCTTCTCCAAGGAATCACCGATACCAACTCCAAATTCATTAATTTGGCTTTGCAGCTTCTCCAACTGGTCCTCCAACTGCTTACACTGAAACTTTGTTGCTTTAACAGTTGCTCGCAACTTCTCTGGTCCACATGCAGCAAGGGCTGCCTTACTCTTGGCAGGGGTTGAGGAGAACTTTGTCTTTTTCCTCTCAGTTCTCTTCAAGGTACAACTAGCACTGGAACATGAACCACATGTCCAGAATTACTTGGCAATCAGCACATCGATACGAAATGGACACCTCAAATTGGGTTGGAGATAACAATTTAGGAACTGAATGGCGAATAATTGTTCCAGGAAGATGAATTGTTATGTCTGTATTTGGGTCAACAGCCACAGATGTTAAATCCTGATCTTCTGGTAATCCTTTACATAAACAGGAGCTTTCCATTGAAGATAACAGTTCCTTTACCATTAATGGCACGCATTCTTTCATGGTAAATTGTGTGGTCATTAGGAATGGGCCAATAAAAAACATAAATGGTAAATTCTAATGCTGAATTCACGGTAACAGTGTACTTTGGAATACTGTGTATACCATCATACCACTCAAATTTAACATCCTCTTTATTTGAAACTACCTTCCATGGGAATACTACCCTGGGTGCCGGAGGTTCTTCTTCGCTCGTTGGGGGATGACGGGGGCACGCGAGGTGGTAAAAGTGGGCGGGGCAAAAATGGCAGGCGTGCGTGAAGAACCTCTGGAACAGTTCGCCGTGTTTCTCTATCATTCATTAGCCAATAAAATGTTTGGTAACACGTGTCTGATCCGTGATTAATGAAACAATTGAGTGATGGTATTTAGAGAAAAGTATGTCAATTTCAACTAAATAAACAAAAAAGATTTGTAGATAATAAATATTGCCGAGTTGAGGTTTTATTACACAGTGGTTACTTCAATATCTTCATCGAAAAGTCAGAACAGCATCGACTTGCAAGCTGCTCGAAAATGAAGTTACAGAATCAATGGGATCTGACCTTATCTGCAAGAAATGCAGGGAATTAAAATAGCGCGTAGAAACAAGATCTCACAAAATTTGACAACAAGATCTGACAACAACCTGGCTGATGTTTCGCGTAGCCAAATACAAGCCCGACGTTCACTCTCTTTGGAAGCCGCCAACAATAAAGAAAATGTGGTGCTGTCAACGTCCACTGGAACATTGACGGGTAAATTTTGTGAGATCTTGTTTCTTCGCGTTTTATTTTAATACACGTACTCAACTCGTCAAGCTCTTTGAGAGACTGTAGTTACCGATCATCTGCAGAGATATGAAGATTATTTCCAGTCGGTTCTCGAGGGAAATCTTGGCTCAACAGCTCAGTTCTGGGCCATTTACATCTTCCTGATCAATCGCCTCCCGAGAACTGCAGAGATGCGTAAAGACGAATGACGTTAATGGCTACATTACCATCTTCCCAACAATGCTCTCAGTGTTCTTTGCCCTGAACCGACCAAACTACGGCAGATGGGGAACACTTTTCCTGCATAAGTTGAAAAGTGCAGGCCAGGAGTTGCATGATGTATTGGAGAATGGTGCATTTTCCATTGGACGTACCAAGAAGAATTACAACCGATCCGCTGTTGACCTCTCCCTGGAGCAGACAGTAAACCGTGATGCTGGTTCACGTCCTTCCGAAATTCTGATAACGCAATGCGCCCTTGGTCACTGAACATGACCCAGCGTGCTACGGCAGTCACCGAGCTAAGAAACATTCGTCGGGCTTGAAATGGGAGAAAATGTAACATCTCAATGCCGTCCCTCAAGAATCAAAAGGGACAACCGTCAGATGGCTGAATTGAGTGCAAGTATTGACGAATACTGCAATCCATTCAGAGATGATGCTCCGACTTCCTTGGTGAACGTTGCAACCGGTCAAGCAGCATCCAAACCTACTGAAACATACCTACTCAACACGCTGAAAAGAGGTGAAGACGAAAGAGACAAATTTCGAACTTCGCTGCTCAAAACGCGAAGAAATCCAAACTACCTGCTTTAGGAAAAGCCAAAGCAAATGCCGAGAGCCTGAGGGACATGTTCGTACGAATGATCGTAGTCGTTTCAGAGAAGACTGCATTAGACCTTCGAAAGATTATCTCCTACCCAATTACAACGTACCCACTGTCACGCGCACACTGTGATGGGGCGCATATGAAAACTGAAAAGTCTGCGCTGCTGAAGAAGCTCGAGTCCTTACAGACGGAAACAATCAGACGCAGAGTTACCGAGAAGTTACGTACAGGTCTATGACGGAGGACTTCTTCTACATTCTGTCCTCTCGCAGACAGCTACGGGAGCATCATACGCATCAATTGCTTTAACCATGTTGTCAGTGGTATG
The DNA here is from genome assembly GCA_035772405.1 of Chrysogorgia sp. JL179-B06. Taxonomy (NCBI): domain Eukaryota; kingdom Metazoa; phylum Cnidaria; class Anthozoa; order Scleralcyonacea; family Chrysogorgiidae; genus Chrysogorgia; species Chrysogorgia sp. JL179-B06. The sequence goes on along the minus strand of JAYKKM010000297.1, from coordinate 868,931 downwards.
TTCAGGGAGGGCTAGTGAAGTCCATGTTTGCATGGACAAGTATGTGGAGAACTCCATAAAGGATAGTGAAAGAAAGTCACGGGGTGCAGTTGACTCAGCATATGCAATAACCGGGCCAGAACAGAAAATCAGACAAAGCGGGAAGAAACTTCGCACAAATGGAGTTTCAAGAATGAATTGGCCAAGTTTCTCTTGAAAGAGTGGAAGAAGGCTAACTACTGCAATATCTTTGGTGGTAAGACCTTGATTGCTTCTTATGGTGGAGAGTGTTTACAGTACGTCCCGACGAACATCATGAAATCACTGTAACCAGCCCATTACACCTCCAAGGCGACCATGAAGAGGCCGATACCCTGATTGCTTTCCACATTGCAAATATTACAGCAGACAATGTCATAGTGAGAGCATCTGACACCGATGTCTTGGTGATACTTATTGGTGCTATTGGCCAGGTAAGCCCCGATGACAGGACGATGGCCGACATATGCATTATCATGGACTGTGTAGTGGGAAACAGCAGAAGGTACATCAATGTAACCAATATTGCTGATGTCCTAGAAGAGCGCAAACCTGGACTTCCCAGAGCACTGCCTGGATACCATGCCTTTACTGGATGTGACTTCACGTCGACCTTTTACAGGTTAGCAAATAATTATTTATTTATGTAAACAATCACTATTAAAAACCATACAACCAACCCAAACTTTACTTAAAAATAGAGAAAGTTGTCCGGAAAAAATGGAAAATACATTGCAATTGATATATATTTATTACTGTAGTGATTGATACTATATACATGTACTGTTTCAGGAAAGGGAAAACTAAAGCATTCACCATTGTTGAAAAGGACATGACTGACTGCTACGTGTTAACCTTTTCATCAGCATGGGTGACGTGAACAGTACTGTTGATCTCGATGTTACATCAGAGTTTGTATGCCGAATGTACGCACAGAGCAATCTTAAAGATGTAAATGAAGCAAGATACAAGAAACTGATGCAAATGACTGGCAAAGTTGATCAGGTGATTAAAACGAGAACCGTTATTAAGGTGATTAAAACGAGAACCGTAATTAACTTAATATAAGTTGCACTAAAAATTAAAAATGGGACTGGCTGTTTTGAACTCGTACAACAAGCTTGTCCCCCCCCCAAAAAAAAGGTTGCCCCCGATGCATTGTCAACCTCGCTATAGCCAGTTTTGTGGTCCCATCCTGGAAATGCTGAAACACATCACAATAGCTCTAATCAACAATTTAATTGCCTTTAGGAGAATCCACTGGCAAACATAAAAAAGATCGATTGTTCCTTGTTGCCACCTTCTCTTCCAGCCCTCAAGATGAAGATTCAACGAGCGCAGTATGACACAGCATTATGGACCCATGCAATCACTGCATTTCCCGAGGAAGGTTTGTCTCCAACCGATTATGGATGGTATGCGGATGACAACATTCTAAAGCCAACCTGGTTTGAAGGACCTGCCATACCAGACAGTTTATTTACAAACGACGATGAAAACTCAGAGGAAATGGAAGACGAAGTTGACAGTGACTCGGAAGAAGAAACCATTGATGGACTGCTGAGTGATTCAGACGAAGCATGGAGTGAAGAGTCCGATTCGGGAGAAGAACTAGAAGACGACGAGGACTGATGACAGACAACAACTCTAGATAATTTGACATTTATTTAACAGAATTGTTGATATATGCATGTGGCCATTTGTATTGGCTAGACAATGTTATGCTTAACTTTTTAGGCCACTTGAATGGGGGTGGAGAGGCTGTTAGTAGCTTGTTTGCAGACGTTATATATTTCACAGCAAGCAACACAATACTACTGTCTGCTGATAAGAACGGCAAATTGAGGTCATGAGAATTACAACGTCTGCGAGCAGGCTAGGTTGTTAGGGACCAGTCATTAATAATGGAAGGGAGGGTGGGGGGAATTACTAGCATTTCATTTGTTCTTGCAACAACCCCATTTATGAGCCTGCACGTATGAAGTATTTTCTAGTATTTACTCCCCAGATGCATATATTTTTGTTTTGAGGCTGACCCTATTGATGCCAAAAAATTTGGGTCCACCCCCTATTCTCACCCACCCACTCTGTCAGTATTAATGACCGGTCCCATGGTGCACTTGGAGGGAACATCCATCAAAGAGAATGTCTGGCAGTGGTCATTGATGATATACTGGGTCGTGGTGAACATTTTCCAGTAGGTTTCATCAGGTTAACTCTTAAGCTGATCTAGCTCAATTATGGGGCTGGGGATTCAGGGGTGTCTGGCGGGCCCACCCCACCGCTAAAAATGTCTGGCAGTGGTCATTCATGATTTACTGGGTCATGGTGAACATTTTCCAGTAGGTTTCACCAGGTTAACTCTTTAGCTGATCTAGCTCAATTATGGAGTTTCATTCTCATGCCCCCCCCTGACTACATCCACCAGTATGTGCTTGGCAGACGTCCATTTCCCAATATAAGCATGCATGTGGAGTATTGCTATGTGCATGAAAATTGGTTAACTTTCCAACTAAGCTCAACCCTATGGGCTCCCGGTCTAGTTGTTTGGGATGCCTATGTCCCTGACAGCCTGAAAGAATCAACTAGAGAAAAGAGAGGGAAAGGCGTGTGATGTAAAGTTGCAGGTGGCACAAAGCTTCCGCCGAAGTGGATTCAATTCCTGCGTGATTCAGCAAATAAGGAAGAACTGTTCGCATTTCTTACATCGAAGGTTGCTGCGTACACCTGGCCTGAGAGGAAGACGGTCTACGTGACTTCAGGTTTGCATTGGTTATGCTCACATAATTAGTAGTATCATGCCAACTATAATGTATAGTTCATTTTGTTAGGGGTTTCTGTGATCTCCACTGACTCAGACAGATCCATGCCTGAGTGTAACCACGAAGAGGCAGACACAACGGATCGTCGTCCATGTTCTCCATGCCATTCAAGTCGAGCAAGCGAAGTCTGTATTGGTCAGAACCGTCGATACAGATGTCGTCGTTATCCTGGTAGGAAAGTTCTACCACCTTAAATCAATCGTGCCCGACCTAGACTTGTGGGTGGCGTTTGGAATGTGACGCCACTTCTCGTACATCAACATTAACACCATTTGTGTCAGCCTGGGTGAAGCGAGGTCTACAATCAGAGAATAATTCATTGGGACACTGAAGCATCAAATAGCTTCGTTTTCATTTTTTTACTTCCGTGATATAAATCACATGGTTTCCTCCCCACCCCCCACCAATCAATGTTGATTTACAACGAACTTTTCTGAGTGCTGGCAAACCAAATTTCGCTCACAACATTGAACGGAGGGGTGAGGGGAGGGCATATTTGAAAGATAATGAGCGTGCGCATAAATGTCATCTTACATACGCTGTGTCCCAATGTAATTATTCTACGATTGTCTGAAAATATTTAATAGCATTGAATTGAAATTACGAAGTACCAAAATATTTAAAAAATGATAAATCAACAAAACAAAATAAAACTAGAAATACGTTATACGCAACACCCCTCGCCCGCTTACTGTTTGAAGTTGCTAATTTACTACTGTAATTAGTACTGTAGTTATGCGCTTTGTCCTAGTGACGTCATCAGCGTTCAATAGTTTTTGTTTTGGACACCTCCGTTCAATAATTCACAGTATTCGATGGAATTGGGGAACAGTGTTGAGATGAACTGGTACTTTGTGTTAGGTATGCAAAATGGTTGCAACATTTCATTGGTCTGCAGATTACACCAGTCACAAGTGATTGATGTGGCGACGCGGCCGTGCCCTTGCAAGGTCCCAGGCTATTTTGCTCACCGACCTTGTGATTCATAAAATAATCAACTCAGTAGTTAGTATAAAAAGACACCAAAGACTGTTAAAGAATGAATGAAGAAAGTGCATTCTCTTTATCATTCAAATGTCTAGGGGTGCATATAGTGCAAATGTATAGGCATAAATTTGGTTTTAATACAGTATTAGGGATTATATCCCGATTGTTGGTGAGGATAGATGCTCTTGAGGTCTCAATGCAGGGCAGAGAAACTGACCTTTCCTAAGTCGACATGAAACTGATCGGTTAATAGAAACCCTAGGATTGGTACCATGTTAGTTAAGAAATGTCTTGAAGGCATTTTACAACCATTTCTAAAGAACTATTGTAATCTCAATGAATTTGTTGATTGCATACATGTAAGAGCATTATCTAATATCTATTGCCTTAATTGACAATACTACATTTGTAGGATTTATACAACTTTCAAGTTATAATTAGTTTTTGTAACATATTGTACATATATATGAAATGTGTAATAAATTTATATTTGTAATAAATAATAATTGTAATAAATAATAATTGTAATTTGTTAGGAAACAGGACCCCGTCAATACCAGTGTAAATCCTAATATATTCCTAACCAAATTACCAACCCTAACCAAAAAACAATGCTGAAAAGGCATATTAATGTATTACAAATAATGTTTATCGAACTCGACCGGAAATTGCGGGTTGGGAACGAACGCCTTGTTTATCTCATATCTTACAAATATATAGACACTTAAAAGTTAAAATAAAAGGGCCTTCGCTCAACACAGACTCACAGTGTACTATCCTTGAATACTGAGAATACTAATTTATTTACCTGTATTCGTGTCCGAGCAAAGTATCCATAGGCATAGATGAATATTTCAAAATAAAACTTGCTTGTCCGTGTATACTACATATTTCCACAGTTTCGGCATGAATTCAGTGTTTACTTTGTTCAAAAGTCAAAACAAACATTACTACATCCGCTGATTTTGTTGTGGAATATGGCTTGTTGTGATGGTCTGGTGTTGCAGTAAATATTATATTTTTTGTCCATGTCGCTCTCCTTTTTTCCGTAGTCTTTTGCTCCTCGGTTTTGCTTTTGCCGCCTTTCTCTTCCGAACCTCTTTTTGTTTTGCTTGTTGTTTATCCATAGCAATAAATTGTTTTCAAACTCACTTTTTCAAACTCTCTCGTTTCAATTTTGCATTAATCACCAGGCCAAATTTCCGATGCCGCGCATTGGCTGTTGATGCATATAAATATACAAAACCCATCACTGTAGACCCAAGCGTGTCCCCCCCCATGATAAGGGACTACACGCCGGTCGATATTAGCACCCTCGCCCTCAGGCCGGCGCTCGGGCGAGGGGATAACATGAAACTTTGCACAAGTATACAGTTCACTAAATTGAATATCCCACATAAACTTTATCGTTGTCACTAGAAATACGTGTACGCAACAACCCCTTGCCCGCTTACTGTTTGAGGCTTTAATATTGCCAAACTGAACAGATTTTCAAACTGCTTATTTTTTTGGTGCAATTTGTTGGTAGCGTACTGAACAGAACCCAAGTGGGAAAGTCTGCCAATACAATTGTCTCGCAGGCAGGGTTGGAAACCAATTGTGTAACTATTGATTATTGCAATTAATAATTAATTTTAATAATTATTAATTTAAATAATGTTATTAATTATATATTACATAATTAAAGTTAATTATGTCAGTTATGCTTTTAATAATAAATTTCAACATGCATGTTTACAGTACCGTAACAGTGGCATACTCATAATTTTACTCAAAGTACAATTGTATTCACAAGACTGCATAACCTTGTACATACATGTACCCTACTGTAATGATGTAATCTGCATGTTCCTTATTGCCTAATTGTCAGTATAAGCAGATACATGTACCCCACTGTAATAATGTAATCTGCATGTTCCTTATTGTCTAATTTCAGTATAAGAAGATACATGTATCCTACTGTAATAATGTAATCTGCATGTTCCTTATTGTCTAATTGTTAGTAGCAGATACCAAAAGATTGCATACCTAAATTTATCCTAGACCAAATTGATAAGTCTGATAAACCTTTTATTCTTTTAGAAGACTTCTGTTTCTTAACTTTTATTAATATTTAATATTATATAATTATGCACATTCATGTACCAGAATTTCAATGGTATTCAAGTACCGGTAACACAATTTCAAAAATTGAAATGACAAAAGTCCATAATATACAACAAAGAACGATATTGCTTAATCTAATTATTTCACCAATATATATATTACTTCAGGATGAAATTCCTTTCAGCTGCTTCTTGTCAGTGGGGTGATACCACTTGTTTAATCCTAACATGTTCCCCTGACACAGTGAGTGTTAACCTACCCAATTATACATTATACAGTATTTATCCTTCAAAAGCTGTGTAAAAATATACATTGAAAGCCTAGGACTGGTACTGTCCAGGCCTACTATCCAGGACAAAGGTGAATTTAAACAGACACACTAAGCCATTGGCCAGAAGGGCATATGCCATAATATCACATGAGCGTAAATGCTGATTGTTATAGCCAGTATGGTGTATGTTTACACTATTAAAGTGAGTAAAATGTAAGCCAGGCCCAAGGTGGCATCCAGCATCCAGCCAGGTTCTATAGACTTGCAGTATAAATACAGCTATAATCTGTACTTTTTTACATCCTTACCACCAGTACTGGTACTCACTATATAGGCTAATTATCAAGTATTGCAATTATTCCATTGTGGATGAGGTTGCAAAGTGACCGAGCGAAACAATGGTGATGGATAATTTAAATAAAAGTATAAAATCTGCCATTCAAAATTTGTATTAACATTTGTTATTCTGCAATATTATAATAAAGCACATAATTTATTGGTATATCTTATGTAAGGACTATTCAATTTCGAGCGAAAGCCCTCCAAAGGTCTGATTGGCGCTTTCTCGATATATCAACAAACCGAAATTCAAATAAACTAACTTGGGTTGATGTTATAATAATTTTAAATTTCGGTTGCCATGACGACATGCCAAAAGTGAAATGTTCCGACCACAATATCTTTTGAAGTACTAACTCTAAGAACTCATTCTACATATCTAATGAAAGCTTGATTAACAGCCTCTGACATACCTACAAAAATATTTTTGTAACTGATACCTAACAGCTTGAAAAAAGCGACGACGCTTGGATTGACAAACTCCGTATAAATATTTTAGATATTCAGACGACGATATCTTTTGAACTACTAACGCAAGAAAATCATGCAAAACATCAAATAAAAGCCTGAATAACATACTCGGACATGTTTGCCAAACTATCTTTGTAACTGACTAACAGGTTTAAAAAACCGAAAACGGGTTTACCTTTAGTTTTGACGCCACGTATAAAACTTGATTTACGAACTTGATTTACGAACTTGACATCTTCGGACGACGATATATTGCATTTTCACTGCCTTTTCACGATCTTTTTGAAGTCAAATCTTCATTCATCGTATAGCCGGACAAATTTACCATATCTAGTTACCAGGGCCAAATTTCCCGATGCCGCGCATGGGCCGTTGATCTTCAATATATATATAAAATTAAACTGGATCCGAGATCAGCATCGGCTTGCATTTCCCGTGATAAGGGACTAAACGCCGGTCGATATTAGCACCCTCGCCCTCAGGCCTTCGGCCGGCGCTTCGCGCCGGGCGAGGGGATAAGTAAAACAATAAGAAAATTATTTATTAAATTGAAGACAAAAAGTTATTTTTCGATTGGCGGACTATACATTAATACTCTTATAATTACACGTAAAGCTGAATGAAATTAGCGCTGAATTACACCGTCTGTCTACTCGCTCGCCAGACGAAAACGCTATTGAAAACGTTTTTCTTTATTAAAAATATGTTTAGAGCTACAAGCATTAGACGTGAGAATTGAAAACAAATTATTTCAACATTTCAAAGAGCGAACTTGTGTTTTATTTTGCATGCGTATCAAATGACAAGTAAATGTAAACACTGCGTTTATAATTAGCTGTGCAATCTTAGTGGTTCAGTCACAGTACTCCATCTGTTTGCGGGCTATTATTCCACATAAATGCTCTCTTAATAACAACTGTTTCTATCACTGCTATAGTACACATAAAGTTCTATATGTTAGTAACATTTAGGTAGCGAAATACCTAATTTAACTCGAATTTTTATCAGTACTCCATCTGCGGCATAAATAAAATTATAATTAGATTATTTCTTAAATAATTCACGATTTTGGTGGAGTACTGTTATTTATCTTGGTAAAACAGTTTGAATAACTGTAGTTTAGCAAGTACATGAGAGATTAAGTAAATATCTATCAGCGCAACAGAAAATTTGTCTAAAGAAGACTAATTTCTCTAAAAGATAGACCTATTTTAGTGGAGCACTGTAGTGGAGTACTGTCGTAATATGATGCTAATAGTCATCCATAGTCATCAACAATACCGCTGACCTTCATAGACTATGAATTCAATAATATGTTAGGTTTGTATTGCTATTTCTATCATGCGCACATTTCAGACAATCAGAGAATAATTAATTGGGACACTGAAGCATCAAATAGCTTCGTTTTCATTTTTTTACTTCCGTGATATAAATCACATGGTTTCCTCCCTCCCCACCCCCCACCAATCAATGTTGATTTACAACGAACTTTTCTGAGTGCTGGCAAACCAAATTTCGCTCACAACATTGAACGGAGGGGTGAGGGGAGGGCATATTTGAAAGATAATGAGCGTGCGCATAAATGTCATCTTACATACGCTGTGTCCCAATGTAATTATTCTACGATTGTAGATCCCTACCAGTTTTCCATGCGCTGACTGGCTGTGATACCACATCATCCTTTTATGGGAAAGGCAAGAAGTCCGCCTGGCAGGCATGGGAGCTGTATCCAGATGTCACCTCGACTTTCGAGTTTCTGGCAAACAACGCCTTACAACAGCTAACGGCAGATTCTGCCCATTTCAAGCGAATTGAACGGTATGCTGTCATCCTGTGTGACAAGTCGAGCCCTCTGGCTTCCATAAACAAGACGAGGATGGAGCTGTTTTGTAAGAACAACAGAGCAATGGACAAGCTTCTGCCAACACAGGTAACCAATACTAACCATGATAGCTTGCATGCTAAGAGTTTTTCTTTACTGTTTTGCTATTCAAGACGCTTCATCCAACAATTATAACAATTATATTTCCTTTCAATCAAAAGGATGCCCTCCTACAACATGTCCATCGTTTAATTTTCCAAGCGGGAATCTGGTTGACCAGTGAGCACTCACAACAGGCAGTACCATCTCCAGACAAGTTCTCTTGGAAGAAAGAGGGAGGATCATGGGTACCGAAATGGCTAACCATACCAGAGGTCTCGAAGGCTTGCAGCAAATTAACAAAGTGTACCTGCAAAGGTTCATGCACAAGATGCAAGTGCGCTAAGGCGTCTTTGGCGTGCACTCCGCTTTGCAGATGCAAATGTGTAAACAGTGCAAATGATCCATAAACAGTCGTACTGTCTAACCTTTTTTTAGGACTAAAGAAAGTTAAGGCGCCTGCAATGTGAACCGAATTAGGATCGGGAACTATATCAGAATGCAAACTAACGTGAAGATGTGTTTTGAAATGTTAGCTATTATTTATTTGCTAGCATTGACGCTGAAAAACGCTGAAAAGTGACATAATTTGCTGAGTGGAGACTGGGCACTAGTCAGTATACTTGTAAAGGCTTGTATAATTTATGTCAAGGTGACGTAATTATGAATAAACATGCCCTATCAAGCCTCAAAACGCTGTTATTTATTTGTTCTTTGCCGAATTTAGAGAAAAGATATAGCAACCACAGGCAACCCAATTCGTGATTTTAGGTAAAACTTCATTATCCCATTAATCCTTAACAAGTAAGAATTGCTATGGGCACCCCTTCCAATATTGATTTGTATATGCTAAGGAGGCTATGTGCCAAATTTGGCACTTTTGTCACAACTGTAAACATCGGGCTTATATTTTGCACTAAGAGACCTGACTATTAATATCATGGAATTTCGCAGTAACCTAACCTAAAAGTTAGTTTCTGTATTTTACTAGCTGGTTGGCAACTTTAAAACTTTCCGGACATGATTTTTGAAACTGCAAATTTAACATAATTATTGAACGATGAATAATTCTTTTAATTTATTAAAGTTTTTAGATAAAACAGCAGACATGCAAGGCAGAGGCGAAAGGATACCTGAATTAGTTTTTACGATTGGTCTCTATGGTTTGTTTAACGTTTTGCAACTGGTAATAGCCGCATGGTTGAAACGACGATTTCAAAATTTGGAAAATTCTTCATAATACCATCGTTCCATTCATGTCTACTGTTACAAGAACAAATATTTTTGGTTTTAAATTTTTTCAATTGTTTTTAAATGTTATTAAGATCTATTCTTTCGTAGATTTTTTGTTTTTCTTAGATTTGTTTCTTCACTTTAACTTGCGATGTTACGGCTGGTGGTGCTAGTGAACTTTGTTTCTCCTCGTTGTCGGAAGACAGCAGGTCTGCCAGCAGTTTTCTTTTTGAGGACGTGCATGATGACGAAGAATTGGTGGTCGACTGACCAATGCATGTAGCATTTAAAAATTTTCGTAGGCCTTTGCCTGTCAGCTCGTCTTTGAACGCAGCTGCTTCTCAATCTGTGCCAACCACCATTTCAGCATATTTTTTACAATTGTATAGTGAATGGCGGTAGAATACATGACCTGCACCCACTTTACACATTTGTGCAAAAAACTCATCCACTTCGTCGTCCTCGCTGTAGACGGTGGTTAATAATGTCTTGACGTCGTCTTTCGACGGCACTTCCTCATTTCTATTGTTTAATCTATTTAAACTTTCGAGCAATGGCTTTAGTTGCTCTGCCTTCTCAGTTCTCACACGATCTTCTCACCAAACCGAACCTTTTCCCCATCCAAAAATTCGACCAATGTCGACGAAAATTCGCTCAGCGATTTTCGGGCGAGTTAACCACTCGCAACACTGCGGGTTTAGTCGACAGAAGGTGGTTTCTTTGTCAGGTGCTTGGTCTGCCAAACCATAAGGTCTCAATGATTATTTGGGAAATGGTGAAAGAAATTAACGCCCCTAGCCAGCCAAGGTGCTTGCGAAGTACCGTTAGTGCTCTTCTTATGTTTGTACATCTACCGGAAAAAAATACGTGTAATAGTCAGTATAGAAAACTCAAATTTACCAGTTAAAATAATCGTACAGCGTTCATGCAGCAAATATCGTGGAATTTCAGGTTTGGTCACTATTCGCACCGTCAATTAAATTAATAGTTATATTTTGTTAATAATTACATAGACTAAAAATTTATATATAGGAAAATATTACTAATAATTCATATATATTTATAATTAATAATTGTCATTATTTTAATAAATCCCTAATTTGTCTTGATTGCTACTTTATAGATGTCGATTGGCAACGTGATCATGACGATACAATTTGGCGAACAAAAATCGGTCGAAAATATGCCAGTTTCAAAAATGTCAAAAAGAAAATATCTTGTCTGCATTTAACAGGCGACATTGCAACGTAACCAGTACCCGGCAGAATGGCGTCTATGTTAAACCACAGAACCGCTTACCCATCATTTCTCTGGACAGTAACAGGATAAATCGGAGCAAGAGTATTGTTGGCAAACTTAAGAAGAATTGTGTGGTTTTGCACGCGTTCAACGATGCCTACTTGCCCGTTGACGATGCCGTTTCTTTTGTCCCTGTTCTGCGTTACAATAACTCGCATGCCGGCATAAATAGGTGTTGGTTCACGTTCGCAGTCTAGCTGTGCAACAGCTAAAGGTGTTGCATTATGAAACAACTTTGTTGCCATCAGATCGTTGACGGTGTCCGCGGCGTGTGTGGGTGTATGTTAGCAACGTCGTATTTGGGTGCTCCTCGAAGGCTCGCAGTATGTCGTCTTCGGTGGCTTGACCGCTGGTCGAGATGACGCGACCGTCCTGGATGTTGTCAGGAAGCTGTTGCTCGGGCGTCCAATATCTGATGTGATCCAGAAAGGCAAGATAATCCTCACCCCCAACTCTATGCTGTCCATTTAGTATGTAACGGTAGGTCGAAAAAATAAAATTTTGGTTCGTCATTGGGCTGGAAACATTCTCCGTCTTCGTACCTACTTTAGAGAATGGTTGTTGCTGCGCCGGATCACCACAAACAAGTAGGATCGGTCTAAACAGCGACTTGTTAATGGTGGATAATACGTGATCGAAAATGTTCTCTGCTAACATGGACGCTTCGTCGATAATGACGACGTTGTACTGTGAGATTTCCCGGTTGATATGTGGGCTATCTTCTGAGATCCCGGTTTTCCCGTCACCAGAATTGGTCTTTTCCAGTCGAGGTGTGGATCAGCAAGATGCTGACTGCTGGTTGTTGGTGTGCGGGGAACTACGCCTGATTCATCATCTCAGAATCAAGATCTGACGATTCAGAGCCTGCTGAGATGCGGGGTTACGTATGTTTCTTGCGCACATCCGCGAGCCTTTGTATTCATATTTTTTGGTCGAGTAGAAAACGTGCAGTTCAAGATGTTTCTCGACAGGCTGCCGCAAGTGGAGCAATACGACCACGCTGAAAATTTGGCCCAGAACTCTAAGTTACTAGAGACATTACTGACCGAGTTATTTCCAAAGGGGTCAGCAGCTGAGATTTCCCCCTCGTAAGTTACCAGGAACTGGTCTTTTTCTTCTCGTTCTCTGTCGCATCTCTGTTCGGCCTTTGCGCGGAACCGAGCAATTTTCACTGTCATCTTTAATGACAGTGTATATCTGTCATTTTTTCCCAAAAGAGACGGGCTTGCCCGTCTGACCATGGCGTTTATAAATTAGCCAATAAACTGGGAAAAACGATATATTTTTATGTAAATTTTAGCTTATTTGGAGAAGTGAAAACGTTCTTTTTCTATAAAAGCTATTGACGGCTTTTCTTCAACAGAACGAGTAACAGAGAAAATATAGCAGTGGGAATACATATAAGTATAAGTAGGAACGGGTTTATCCAAATAATTAAAATGAAAACGAATGCGTTATCCAACAACCATATTTTTTATATAACTATATTTTGGTAACTATATATATATTTATATATATATTTCTTTAACAAAAAGTACGAGACCAAATTTCAAGTAAAAAGTATACCAACCTTGAGTAATTTTATCGTGCCAAAAGGAACAGCAACAGTATATCTATAGAAGCGATAACAAGAAGTTAATCAAGTAAAAAAAACAGATTATTTACATGAACAGTTATAAAAAGTACAGCATTTTAGCTTTTCCAAATACAGAAATTTAGTTACGAAGCTCAATGTTTCAAACAACAACAACAACTGAAGAACAGGTTGTCCAAAAATTGATTTCGCCTAAGTAAGGTACCCCAAAAGTAAGTTCTAAGTACAACTAGAATACTACATAGTTGAGAATAATTCTTTGGAAGTTTTTTACGATAAAATAGTAATTACGGAAAGAAGAAAATTTGATGACAACAGAAGTGCGAAGTACTTGCCGGCGGGCAAGTTTGGGCACGTTCTGCCGAAGAATAATTTACGTGAAATATTTGCGTAAATGCGAATAAAAATTACTAACAATATGGTAAAACAGCTTATTTACTCACAGGATATTTTTATTTGTTCGAATAGTTGTAATAACCGCAAAAAATTCCACACTTTTCCCGAGAGCCAAAACACTTGATATTACACAAGAAGAAAGACAAGCAAATAATTTTTGGCAGGAAAAAAAATGGCTGCCACAGAATGTCCAGAATATGTATTTCTATGGCTGCCACAGAATGTCCAGTATTTCTTTAATATAAAGGACTTAGGACACTTGCAACTCCAGTTTTAGCGGTAATTTTCAATTTTAGAAATCCTAGAGCATATGTTTGCACTGTATCTTCAACATTTCGTTGTTGTCTAACGTTAAACCCACGATCTTTTACGAATGGAAATTTTGGAGAGCTTAGACATGGAAGATTTAGATACAGGACAGTTTTGGCCATTTTCCATTTTTTAGCCATTTGGTGGCCTTTTACCCTAAATATTCATAACAATAGTAATTGTTATAGGCTTATCTTATTTATTTTCTGCTCTCAAAGTATTTTCAATCTTTAAAGTTAATAGTTTAAGTCTAACATAGTAATTTTTTTATTTTGATCAATGTCTGATGACATTTTTAACACTCACAACAGGCCAGCCAGTAAACCTTTTTTCAATTTTAAACTTGAACATTCTTTCAAATGGACTTGTTAATGTTTCCTACTTTCTCAGGCTATTGTTAACATTGTTTGAAAGTTTAGCTGTTATCCATTGAGTATTTGGATATATAGTGCCCTAATACTGATGTCAGTCTGATAGGACAGTTTTTTAGAAGATGGCTTGTTTTTGCAGGTAGTTTTATAATTTTCATGAAAATACAATCTGGCTCATTTTCTTCTTTCTAAAGGTATTTTCATATTTAAAGTTTATTTTCAAACTGCAAACAGATGTTTTTCAAAATTTTGTGTTTTGGGATAGGTTCAGGACATATTTTTATCAATAACAGATCAGGCAAGGCTTAAAAACGCGTGTAGAGCGGGTCACAGGTAGCGATTTCTATCGCCAACCTTAGATAACTCGTTAGGCACGGGGTTAGGGTCTTTCTTGTTTTGGGGTTGATTTCAAACTTTTGTGTACACTAAAGAGATACGACCCACCTGCTACCCGATACGTAAGTCTGCAATGTATTGTCTAGTAGTTAAAATATGACATTTGAACTCGTCCGTTGAAAGTCCAAGGTAGTATTTGAATTAGTGGCAATTAGTGTAAATATTTTGGAAATTAGTGTAAATATTTTGGAAATTAGTGTAACTACTTTAAGCGATGTCTGAAAATGTCAGCATTTACTTTTACAGTCATCATATTTCAGTCTCCTAGGTTTCAAATGAATTATCCAAGTAGAAACTGAGATGGCGTTCGAAAGTAAGAGATTCTAGTTTAGTTCAAGTTTAATAAAAATATTTCAAGAGGAAAGCTCCTCAGAATACAAAATACAAAGTATAATTATCTGTACATCAAAACTATTGAAAAATCAACAAAATTTCCAAAAGATCCTTCTAAAAGTATTAAAAGAGTTAATAGTAATCAGTTCTTTGGTCATCTTGGATTCTGTGAATGAAAGAAAAAACTTTGGTTATTCCGTTTATGGACGATTTGCACACTCACTTTACTGATAGAGATTATTTCCTATTTATTTTTTGTATTTCAAAAACGGGTAGATGACCTCTTTGAAGACGTAAATGTATTTTTAAGACATAAATTGTATTCCTGGGGGGAACTGGGCCTTAGTTGCTAAAATTTTAAATATTTCATTTTCGGCTATATTTGAGAAACTGTAACTTAAAAAAAATTGCAGCAATAACTGAAACATATCATTACAATGTACACTGGCAACCCAACTACCTGCGATATTGTAAGACTTCGTCTTAAGCTTAATCCAAATTTGAAATTTAGTGAAATTTGAAATTTCGTTAAAATGTTTATAGACGATTTTCGCGATGCCATTACTTACTTGTTGGAATTGTTTCCAAAATCCTTTTCTCTTTGGTTGGTAAGAGAGGTGTATCTGGTGTTACTTTTTTTCTTCAGGTTGCGCCATAGAGTCAGAACTGCTGCTGCTTCTTAATTCTTTTGTTTTTTTCGCCACTTTCCTTTTGCTCGTGGACGGCAGATCTAGGAATTTTTATACCTTAGTCAAAATGGTGGGGTACACATATGTACAGGGGCATTCTCCCCGGAAAATGTTTGAATTTGGGTCTCCAAAATGGCATTTCCCACGATCTGTGACAGCACTTTTGAGCATTTGTTTTTTAAACATGTTTTTATGAAACATTTTATTATTTTTTATAAGTTTTTTGTCCAATTCGAACTTTGATAAAACATGAATTATTTATTCTCAACTTCCTGTCAAAAGCAATGAATAGCCAGGTCGTATTTCACACACCAGACAACGAGGTTCAACAACAATAGGTCAATATGAAGTTTAAACCTTTTTAAAGTCAATACGAAACGCTTAAATATAGGTTACATGGAACCGGTAAACTCGAATCGAATATAGCTCAATCTTAATCGTCGTTTTGTCGACGGTATATATGTAAATATATGTTATATGGTAATTGAGCAACGATTACGGCCAGAGACGCACAATTCGCAATAGCAATACTAGATTATCAATACACTAGTTTAAGACTAGTAAGACTGTAGTTTATCAATCAATATATACATTTACGTGATCGCCATGGCCTGTACAACCCTTGCCTTTCCGATCGCGGACATCTTTTGGATTAGTTTCTCTGCGCCAAAATTCCTGCTAAGAAAGCTTGAAGTGCTGTTTACCGCACTGAGTAGTTCGTCGACAGAACTCTTGTGCGAAACGTTGATTTGCCTCACCAGATCATCGTACACTTCTTGCAGACAATGTTCATCGTTTCTTTCAAACCCTGATAGAACAGTTTCGTAAATACCGCGAGCCATTGCTGAATAATACAGTAAACTGATGGATACCACACGTTGTGAATTGGTCAAGATCGGTCAAATGGAGTAGCGAATAAGAACACGGTATTTGTCTGAATTAACCAATCAGGTGGCTAATGCATGAGTCCCTGATCACCAAGACCGGTCAGAACGCCCTGTAGATCGGTCAAATTGGCCGATCACCATGGAAATCGGTGTATTGACCAATCAAATAGCTGGAAAATGACTCAGATCGGTCAAAGCTTATGCAGAAGACCGCTGAGAAGAAGAAGACTGAAGACTGCTCACATTGTTATTTGTACCTTCTCTGCGGGCGAGAGAGCCTGTGCCGTCAGTGCCAATGGACCTTGTTGTAATTGCGCAATTTTTACAGCGACCGCTGAAGGTTGATTCGGAATTTTTTATGCTAGCAAAAAATTACATCAAGTCGCATGGCTGGTTTGACCTACGCTAAATCCGCCCTTGGGCCCATCAACGCTGCTGTCTGCTACCTCTGATTTTGGGGAACTTCTTTCTGTTTGCCTCTTTTTATTTTCTGTGGGCCCATAGCATGAATACAACTCTTCTTTTAAACTCCTTTTCGTTGGTTTTGGGAGCCAGACTGGAGACAGATGTGGTGCATGTTGCGTTCAAGTATTCTGTTAATGCCTTTACGTCTCTTTTTTTTTAAGGAGTAGTGGCTGCATCTGTTGCAACAGTTTTATCTGCAAATTCCTGTGGATTGGTCATGAGATTTTTGGCAACGAGAAAATGTATGCCGAGGGAGAACATAGCTCCGCCCATTTCTACCATGTCCTCCATGGCTTTGTGTAGTTTGCACTCCTCATCGTCGAAAAGTGCATCAAGGACAGGCTTTATGTCCGATGGAGTGGACTCAATCTCATTTTTAGTGTTTAGCCGTTTTAAAGATTTCAGCATTGGCCGCATGGACTTCTTCAGTTGTACGAACGCTGGCCTACTCACTAATGGGCTCCGATTTCGATAACATTTCTACGTTTTCCACGATTGTGGCTGCGAATTCGCTCATGGCAATTTTCGGGCGTTTTAGCCATTCACAACACTTTGGAGTTAGACGTCTCATGATCGTGTCATGGTTGGGGGCTTGACTTGCCTGCCCGTAGGGTTTTAAGAAATTTGACGGGAAATGGTCAAAATAACCTCCTTTTGGCGAATCTAGGCTTCCCACCGTTTTTTTAGTTTGTTTGTACATCTGCAGAAAAAGAGACAGTGTAAGTTTATAATTGAGAGAAAAACGTTATAATTATAGTAATCTCGGTTTTGTGGGTGGGGTCTCTGTAAACAACGGAAACCGAAACGACCGAAACCGGAAATCGAAATGACCCATTGACAAATTTCGTTGATGTCATGCCTGTTGGTCACAATTCATTGGTACTGCTATTTGTAATATTTAATATGTAGAATATATAATGTATAATATTTATTATATTATAATTTTTGTTGCAAACATTCGGTGCGAAATAATCAATTTTAGAAGTTTTTCGCGAGATTTTTAGCGATCATTTGCGGTTTCGGCGATTTACCGATTAGGTCTCGGTCGTTTCGGTTTCTGTTCTTTACAGAGACCCAATTTTTTGTTCTTTTATATGACACTTGAACATTAGATAAAAAAATGAACAATATGTTATTTATATAAGTGAATTGATGTTAGTATATATTTAGTTGAATGATTTTATGTATAAATAAGAAGTAAACTTATTCGCTGTTGAACTAGGAAACGGGATTAAAATGTATATATGTATATAATATATTATATATTTGATGTAATTTCTTTATGTATGTCTGGAAACTATAGTAAACGCCCAATTGGCATTAATTATGATTTGTAGCTTTTGCGATAACGAAGAGTAATAAGAGTGTTGGTTACAAAAGAGCGAATGTAAAATATGAATAAAAGACAATTTAGCCACACTTAGTCAAACTGTTTGCAATATAGAAATGAATGTCACAATCAAATGTATTGTAAAAACTGCAATTGCTATTCAAGTATAAAGATTTTCACGTAAATAGACAACAGTGTCAATCACAGTTAGTTGGTTGCGTTCAAAAAACAAACACAACGTACAGATATGAACTAAAGAAATTACCCACTTTCTGTAAGATACAGATGGATATTGCTATTAAAAATATTGTAAAACCCACAATTTATATTCAACAATGAACAATCACGTAGGAATACGAAAGAATATCAATATTGACTGAATTCCTCTTTGTTCTGTCAACAGGTGGGAAATTGTGCAAATTACGGAAATAAAAATAAAACGGAACTTTGCCCACTTACTTAGCGTTATTTCTCAGTTATATTTCGACTTGAAGTATACTTGTTAGTAGTTTGTTCACAGAAATTCCCAATGGAAGATAAAGAAATGTTGAAAAACACGCTGGAGGAAAACACGTCAATCACTGTCAAAACACACCTTTGGAAAGAAAGACAACAGAGAGACGAAGAAACAAAATGGCCGCCACAACGCTATCGAATTATAAGTGACTGGTTCTATTGTTAATAGGCCGTAGAAAATGATAGTAACTGCGTTTTCGATGTTTAATTTGGAAGAATCGCTTAGATTTTGCTCCCCACTGTTAATAAATAATAAAAACAGTTTTGTTTTCGTTTGCATTAAGTAGACACTTTATATTAAATATATGTGATTTGTTATTATACACGTTCATTTTTTAATGAAAATGTGTCGGTTATTATTATTGACGTGAACATATTTATTTTAAAGCAATTTTATTTCAATTATAATATAGTAAAGAGAGCGTTGCATAACGAATAATAATTATATTTATGTGATAAATTGTGGCTCTATCAATGTCATTTATGGCCAAAGTATTGATTTTTATGGGAAATGTGAACTAGAAATTTCTAAATATAACTTCAATTTGCACGAAACTTTCAGCAATCCATCTCACTAGCATGAGAAACATGTATGTTAAACAAGTGTGTTTGTAATTGATTTTAACAAAAAATTGTGATTTATGGTGAAAATATTGAAATTCATCAAAAAAATATTGAGATTCATCAAACATTGCAACTGGAAAATTATAAATATAACTTCAATTTCTATCAAACGTTTAGCAATCCATCTCACTAGCATGACAACCATATATGTTAAACAAGGGTATTTGTAATTGATGCATTATTGAAGTTTTAGACAAAAATTTCTGATGCAAATTTATGTAATAATTAGTTTGTGTTTTTCAAAATTTACAAATTTCTCCTGTTTTTTTTTTAAAGAAATATGATAGCTGTACAGTTGGTAATTTTTTTCTAGGTTTGTATATTGAATTGGAGTCTGAGTGAAGTTTCATGATAAAAGATGCATTATTATGGATATTAGTATGCAATTTGTGATATATATTTTGAGGTAATTAAATATATTGATTTTATGTTTACAAGTGTACGTTTAAATATTTGTTTACGAAAGTTCTAGGTCTTGGTTGGTGGATAGAGATGGGCATTGTTGCCAAGTTTCATTGCCATAGCGACAATAGTTGCAGAGATATAGATGTTGGCAGCCATCTTGAATTACTTATATTGTTTTGTTTACAAGTGTGCATTTAAATATTTTTTGCGAAAGTTTTCAGAGATATAGATATTGGTGGCCATCTTGAAACTTCAATATTTTGTTTTCTTGTTTACAAGTGTAGGTTTTAATTTTTTTTCGCGAAACTTTTATGTGGTAGTTGTTTGCGGAAGATGTGCAATCCTACCAAATTTCATTGTCATAGCTAAAATATTCGTCAGATCTCACTCGGCAGTTTTTAGTTGGACATTTGTAGTGTTATTACTGTTATAATGGCATCTGAAAACACGTTTTTCTCGAGAAGTAGCTTTTGCAATTTTATAATACTTTCAGGAGGTGAAGAGCTCGACTTACTTCATTTTTCCTTGAGAGATACAGTAAGGTTACATGGGGTCAGAAAAGTTACAATAACTATAAAGATATGAATCTTCATAGGAGATAAGTAGGAACGTGATTACTAGCCATGCTTTGATCAACTCCATCATTTCCATCCTATGAAAGAGCAATTCCACTAACGGTGAGTATCAATAACACACGGCTTAGGTCATCGTTACTTCCCAACCCACCCTTCCCCTTTTATTTTTGGATATTCTGTAGCGATGTGTTGATGGTGACATCCTCGTTGTTTCAAGTGATTTCCTTCATGCGGTTATCAGGCGTGTATTATGATTACGTCACAATTGGCTAGCTGAACTTAAAATATTTGGGTCTATTGGATTGTTTTTCTGTGCTCAACTGTTCATACGTCAGCTGGTCTTGCATGTTCAGTCAAGACACTAGTGACCAATATTAAGTTCTCTAGACGTTTTATTCGTGAAAAAGCAACATATCCTGTCCCAGGTGGTACCGTTCTACAATCAAACCAGAGCACAAGTTTTTTGAGTCTGACCTTGAGACTTACATATCGTTAAAGAATAACATGGCATGAGCAGGTAGCATGTAAATAGCTCGTTCTCTTCGTTTCTACTTGTTACTGGGTAAACATTAACAATTTTTTTGTTTGGCAGTTGCAAAAATACTGTAGCGTTTTGAACTGAATGGATAATGGTTTCTTGCTCATTAACCATATCATTTTCTTTATCGCGATTTTGGGTTATTACGCGCATGTTCTTATATATCGATGTTGGCTCCATCTCGTTGTCGCATTTCACTGTAGCCAAATGGTATTGAATCGGCAAACATCAAATAAATTACCGTTATTTACACGAGCCGAAGCCCTACGAGAAACTGCCAAAACGTGGCATCCGGGTGTTCAAGGATGACCCTAACCAACTCCTCGTCCATTGGATTTGGGTTTTGGCTGATGAGTTTGTCATCCTGAATGGTGTCGAGAAGATTTTGTGATGGTTGCCAATAGCGTATGTGGTTGAGAAAGCGTTCGTAATCCTTGTCAATAACACGGTATTGTTTGGTTAGTTTGTAATGGTTTACTAAAGTGTAAAATTGCCTATCTTGCAATATACTCTCTACTTGTGTAGTTTTGCATTCAATCGGTTGTAGCTGTCGGTCCTCCCCAGCAATCACTACTATTGGTCATACAGTAACTTCCGATATAGTGCGTATAACATGCTGGAAGATTTTTTTAGGAATCATTGAAACCTCGTCGAGAAATATAATGTCATAGGCACTAATTTGCCAGTTGCGGATTGGACATGGTAATTAAAAGCACTATGCACGGTATCATTCGTGATTTCTCCATGGAAGGTAGCACGTTATTGACCTGCTAGTATTCCAGTTGGCAAAGCAACAAGAATATTGCGGTTTTCATCGATGCGTTTTTTAATGGTTTTCATTAGTTCAGATTTACCCATACCAGGCTTAGCTGTAATTAAAGTGAACTTTCTCCAATCACTTGCTTTCAAGGAATCACAGCTGCTAGAGTGCCTTGTGGTAAAATCACATTCTTGTGCTTGGTTATCTGTGTGGGATTGAGCATCATCACTATCACTGATGTCAGAATAATTGTCGTCACAATTGAAGTTGCAGTTTGCTTTTCATCTAGCTGCATTAATGTCAGTGATGTCTCGGTCGGCAAGAAATGAGCAGCAGTAAAAATGTCACAACGCCACATATGCAAAATATTCGCTAAGCTACATATGTGAGAACACAATGTCTTGATATAGGGATCCGTGTTTCCCTCCTTTGCAAAATAAATGTCTATTGCTGTGAGGTCCCCCCACAACAAAAAGGGTTCATAGTAACAGCTGATGTATAGAAACGAATGTTTTCAGGTAAATCATGTTGGTGATGGTAAAGGTCAGTCATGCCCCTATGTGGATGATTCACCAACAAAAACTCAAAGAAATGTTCATCTGAAAATGGGGATACCATTTATACTAACGTGTTACCGTTATTGTAAATGGGGGGCTTGCTAGAAACGTGGTTTGCTGCTCTTAACCACTGTAAAAATGTGGTTTGTTACATCAATTTTGGGGCTGTTAATGTATTTTTCGTGAGTGGTGTTGTTTTGTATTGTGGATGATACAGGAACCACATACTCCTTTTTGTCCTGCTCTGTGACCACGAAAACTTTATCAAAGTCAAATAAAGCCACATTTCTAGCTCAAGGTTAAAATCGCCATCTACGCGATATGCAGCTTGATATGGTGACACATGTGGAGTATAAAGCGTCGTTAGTGTACGCATCCTTCCATTTTGATACGCACGTTATTACGTATCGTAAACTCATAGATTGAGTGCGAACGCTTCTTCTGGATGAAATAAACGCACAGCCTGCCTTTGTTGGCAAAAATTTGATGGCTCATTGTTCAATGGCAAGCAAGCAACCACGGTCCGATGGCTGCAGCTTTCGAACAAGAAAGGCATTTTCAGGATGTTCATATGGGATATCAGCGCAGATTAGTTTGTCCACCGGTTTGAATTTGAACCGCACAGGTACCCGCGAACAAGCTGCTCAAGCGTATGCATGATGTGTATGGTTTCAAACGCAGCTTAAGTGTGTTGGACCTCGACCAGTCATATTCCTGATACTTTCCAGCCATTGAGGAAAAGGAAATTACCATTCGTATGGATTGATAGTAAAAAATACTGTCGGATAACCAAATTGTCAAACCGCGTCCAATGAGCAAGCGATGCTGTTTTTTCCAATAACCGGTGCTAAACACTTTTGCATTAAGTGATCTCGCCTCGAACACTTCATGAACTTATGGCCCCATTGACCGTCTTGAAAATCCAGATATCATAATGATACTGTAGAAGCTCGTATTGTAAAGAATAATCAGGAATGTTTGAAAAAACTTTTGTGATAAAAGACATTTTGCCACTCAACCGGCTTTCGTTTCCATTGAGAATTGACTCACACCATTTAGTATAAGGGTAAAGATGGGGCCATAAACCACACTCTATACCTTGTGTATCAGAATGATTGTGTAAATTGATACACGCTTCACCAGAAACCCTTTCTGTGTATTTGTTTACAAACACAGCATACAAGCTCTCAGCAGAATTCATCAAAAATTCATATGCCACCTTACATCGAAGTTTCCGATTTTCATCAGTCAAGGCTTCGATCTTCGACAGATGTAGAAGGCCATGTAAGATGGCACATTCCGTTTTTCTGTCTGTAACCATTATTATGCCGTTTGTAATCACCGCAATGAAAGTTAAATGGTCGTAAAACACAGATATCAGTATAATCTAACCCGTTTAGTACGTCAGGGATAAGCTCAACTGTTGGAACATTAGGGACCTTGAGATTGTACGACGCGGCCGGAAGTGATGTTAACAAAACTGAGCGGGCGTCGTGAGTCTGGGACGCTGTGTTTTAGCATATTTTCGCGTCGTCGAAGATTACCTTCGGACTTGTTCACGTTCAACGCTTTAAACGGTGAGTTTCTTTGTGTTTTTTCACTTATATGTCCACTATTTGTTAAAATGTTATTGTATGGATCTTTCCTTGATCAAATGACCTCAATGCTTGCGGATTTTATGGTTTTTATAGTTTTATCAACAAGATCAGTAAACATGTCTGCCAAGCAATCACCTGTATCTTCAAAACCTGGAACTAAATCACCGTAAGTTACGTTCATCTAAATAATCTGTTATCAACTTTAAATTATCTTTAATAGCAGAAGGTTTCTTTGTAGCTTATTCGCTAATCAAGTATCAGACAAATAGTCATATTCAACGACAAGCCAGCGTTTGTTTTGCTTTATCTTTTACAATGACTTGAAATGTTGTTACCATGCAGCTGGGCTTGGTGGCATGCTATGCTTGTGTTAAACTACATCAAAAGATGTTGTCTAGAGTATAAATAGTATAAATACTTTTAAAGCAAAAGATTAAAACTATAAGGTAAAAAAATATGGGGCTTTGCTATATTTATATTATCATTAATACTTGTAAATATGCTGAATTCACAATGATTTACTGTTTGTTTGCTGTCTTTTTAGAACTTGCTTTGTTATGAAATGGACGTTGCAGCATGACATAGAATTTTGTAAGGAGGTTTTAGTGTCCAGACTTTTTCAAACGAAAAAGAAGTCTATAGAAAGAGGGAAGGTGTGGGAAGTTATCGCAAAGAAACTGGAACAAATAGAGCACTCATGTTTCCGTGTTGAGCAACGCTCTGTGAGGGACAGATTCAGAAAATTGCTTTTGCAATTCAGAAGAAAGGACCGACAAGAAATCAGTGCAAGTGGGATCTCGCCAGAGCAGACGGAACTAGATACCATCCTAGAAGAGTTAAAACCAGAGGCTGGGGGGAGAAGAAAAGAGAAAAGTGGCAGTGGATAAGGAGGCAGCTGAAGAAATGGAAAATTTGAAATGGAAAATTTATCGGAAACTAAGAGAAGAAACGAGAGTGAGCAGGGTGGGACAAAACGAAAAATTAGAAAGGGGGGCAATGCTACTTTGGAATATTTAAAGAAAAGGGAGATCGAGAAAGAATAATAAAAGAAGAAAGTTTGAAATTGGAGAGAGAACGCATGGAATTGGACAAAGAGAACAATCAACGCTTTATGAATCAGCAAAATCAAATGTTAGCAACCATGCTAGCAATGCAAAAAGAACAAAGCCAACAAATACAATCAAGTCAAATGCTGCTAATGCAACAACAGCAAGGGCAAGCATTGATGGCTCTTTTGAGTAAACTTGTTGAGAAATAGTTCATTGTTATTGACAATAAGTAATTTGATGAACTGAACTTTTAAACTTTGTTTAAACCTTTTGTATGTTCCATTATTTACTTTTGTATGTTATATTTTTATATTATATTTATATGTTATATTTCTTTTATATATATATTATATTTATATATTAAATATATATATGAAATGAAATGTTCTTGAGTGAATGAGCCCAAACCACGTAAGCAGACAACTGCTTGCCCCGTGGCTGGGTTTCGAAACCCCGCGACCTTTGATTTACTAGTTCATTTTTCTGTTTACACGGTTTGGGCTCAATATATATATATATATATTGTTCAATAAATTATTTTTGGTCAGTGTCTCTCAATTATTTCACTATTTATATTGTTATTTAAACTGTCAATGTGCATGTGTTCTGTTAATATTAAACATGTGAGCTACATTGGGAGTATATAAATATAGGTCAACATCAATAAACACTAAAATTAATTATTGTACCATATGTAATGCCATAAAACTAGCTACAAAATACAATCTAATACAGACAAAATAATGATGCTCATATAGGCTATAATTATATTAATTTAAGAAAAGTAATTTTGAAGAGAGGGAGGTTCCAATTCAAAAAATCTTGAGGTAGAGTTAGACTGTAAACAAGTGAGGGCAGCTACAATGTACATCTTCCCAACACTACTCAAACCAATTTTCAAATTCTTTTTAAAGTCAAGGAATTTAAAATAATTGACAATGTCTCCAAAGATCCATTCAACTGATACTTGGACAGCACTCATGGACTTATTGAACTCTTGCATATCTGGTGTCAGCTGCCGGTTTCTATATGGTGCTTGTAGGTGGATATGCAAAGGGTAAGCTGGATCACCATACAAACACATAGGTTGTGCATTGGTAAAAGCATATTGTTCCAACTCATTCAGTAGCCCTGAGTCCATTAGCATTGCAGCATCATGCCTTTTCCCCTCTAAAATATCAATAAGCAACAGTAGTTATGAACAACATAGTTATTTTCATATCTGATCACTATTTATGCTTCTGATCTTATTTGGCAAACATGGATATCTTTATTGGTAAAGATGAAGGTTTTATGACTCGCTCGCAAATGTCGCAAAACATCCTTTTGACAGATTTAGAGGATTCATTAGGATTGTTGATACACTATTGATCTACCACCGTGGTAGGGCATTCGTCATTCTTTGCATTTGACCCACTGCTTTGACCCCAGTGTGGTGAATTTTCTACCCAACCCAAGGAAATTTTAAAATAGAAAAATTAAAAATTATGCTATTATTTGAATGATACATTAAAATTACATACCTAAAGGCCCAAACATGTTGGCAATGATTCCATTTGGTAGGGTAATGGATTGAAATTTCAATGCATGTACCCTCTTGTGGCCATTGTAAACAGCTCTTTGCATTTGACCTGGACGACAGATCTGTCTTACTGTCCCATCAATGAAACCAAAGCAGTTTTCCAAAGCAGCCCCTCTTCTGTGTACTGCATCTGCGTACACTCGCAACAACCCAGGGCTAAGAAGTTGATGACTCCACCTTATTATTTCACCATGTCTCTGGTAGATGAAGTCGACAACTGTATTAGTAATCATACTTTACTCAGGAATGGGTCTGCCAAATTGAGGAACCAAATCGGCGAAGAATCATGCATAAAGCCTCCACACCTTCACAAACCGTTCCCTGTTGACAAGTAAACTCATCAGGAAAATCCAACACTCGAGCAAGAATGGGAATTTCATTTTTCTTAAACCGAAAATGTAGAGCACATTCAGCTTCGTCAATTTCTTCTAGATTAAAACCTGGGTATTCGTGGTAAGGTAGCTCTGGGTTCTTCGAACGACAAACATCGTACAGTGCCACAAACTCTTCATCATCGATCAGTGCATTATCGTAAGCCACCACAACAGCATTTCTAGCTTTTTTGAAAGAAGACATTATCGAAGGCAAGTTGTTTGCGTCCTTCAAAATCTTAACAACTTTTAAGGAAGTTCGCGGCTCGTCCCAGTCTGTTCGCGGCTCGTCCCAGTCTATTCGCGGAAAATCGACGCGTCGTACATGAGCGCGCGTCGTCAAATCTTAAGGTCCCTAATATCTATTTCCTGCACAAACGCACTTTTTCACATGTTTTGTTTCCGGTCGTTTGCTATAGTTTGTCAAGATTTTTTGTCTTTCAAGACTGAAACAATTTGCGCAATAACTCCATGAAGAATTGCGAAGCCAAAATTGTAAATCCTCGGAAGGTGAACTTACGGCATGCAGTTGTTCGATGAAACGGCCTTCATTGCTGGCTATAAATTGTGCTTTCTCTAGCGCGATTGACTGTTGTCTATTACAGATATCGGCCTCGATTTTGTGTCTCAATTGATCATCTGTTACGACCAAAACGCATTGGCGCTACCCGCAGGCCACGGATTTGACATTTTGAAACGTTAATTCCTGAGAGAAACACTGAACAAACTAACCTTTTAACGCCCACTGTCCGATATATCGGACACCAATACAACAAAGACAAAACAAACAACAAAGAAAAAGATGTGAAGCCTTAAAGGTTAACTAAAGTATTATTAACTGCAACAGAGTTCTTAAAAGAACTGCGTAACAAAGTACGATGGACTGTTGCATATTAACTACCTATTTACTGTGTTGCTTATGCAGCACTTGTAGAAAGCTATCTTGTGTTAGAGCAGCCTCGTACCCAGGCACTTGTTTTGCTTTGCGCGGCTTGCGGGGGCTGAGCACGCGGGGGCTTTTGGGGAGGACGCAATGATAGACCAAATCATCCATTGACACCAGAGTCCAAACTCCAAAGCTGCCACAGACTCAACTGAGTTAGAACATATTTTTGCTAATCATGAAGATTCAGATGTATATGTCAAACAGTCTTTGTTGATGGATTTGCTTGATTTAACATCCAATGACAAGAATATTCTCACTCGAGCTATTAAAGCACTTTTCCAGATTCAACTAATGAGCATAATGATTGAACGTGAAACAATGTTGTACTGTATGCTTTTCAGAATCACCCTGTTTGAAACACATTCCATAAAAATAGGTCAATGAATGGTATATTTTGCACTACAATAACAAAATTGTAAAAGGAACAAATTGAAAAAGAAATGAAAGAGATGGAACATATCTGCTTCTTTGGTCTGAAAGGATGTAGTGATATGGGAGGTGTATATTGGAGAAGGAAATTTTCTGTGATTTGTTACATAATTTTGAAGAGAAGTGCCCACTATTACATAGTGTTTTTTTCTTGTGGCTTCTACATCGCATGGTTTATTTCCTTTGCTATAAGAATTAAGATTCCAGCATAATATAGCAACAAGCAAATAAATTGCAAAGCTTCACGCTCGTTGTGCACAGCACAAACCAAACTGCATCCACATGAAATTACAGTGACATCTCGGTAGCCTTGATTTTAATATTACATATAAAAATTAAGCTTAACGTTTAAGGAAAAGTACAAAAATATATAATATTATCCTTGTAAGTTCTTTATTGTAATTTCAATATAATATAATACAAAAGAAAAGCATAATTTGTCATTGTACACATAAAATGTGCCCACGTTTGTTCTACGATATACATCTTTTCCACACACTCTTGTTTCTTGTTCGTGTTATTCTCTGCTGATTCACAATGATTCGTTCTGTCAGAAATGCTAAATTCTCGATTGTTTCTATTAAATTCGGAAATGATAAACAATGCCATTTTCAAGAAAGAATTATCTTTTGGCAGTGCATTCATAATCTGGACGCACGATTTCTACAACAATTCAACGATTTCCTCATTTACATTTATGAATGATAAAACGTCTGCCATGTTCAATTCATTTTCTGCCAGGCGCTTCCTTCCCTCGTGTCCTCCCCAAAAGCCCCGTGCGCTAAGCAGGGGTGGCGCCAGGAATTCCCCGACGAAGGGGCTAAGGTCCCCGACAGGGGGGCTTACAGGTAGTGGTAATTTTTCCAGGGGGGTCGGGGGCATGCTCCCCCGGGAAATTTTTGATTTTCTAAGCCACTGAAAAGCTATTTCCTGCATTTTTTTCTAACAAATAAAATAAAGTGAAAATCATGATTTTATATTCCGTTTTTCCTTACTGTATACGAAACTAACTCTAACAATAATATTCACGCAAAAACTAGATGACAATGAGCGCCGAAACAACACAGAGGTGATAGATTTGTGGTTTAGCGAAATGTTTGTTAATGTTTTAAAAACTTTTACGATTCTAAGAAAACAAAACACGAACTTTTTTCTTATTTTCTTCTGGCTAGTTCCCCGACGAATTGTTAATTTTTCCCCGACAGGGGGGCTAAGGTTCCCCGACGAGGGGGCTGTAGCCCCCTCTGGCGCCACCCCTGGCGCTAAGCCCCTGCAAAGCAAAACAAGTGCCTGGGTACGAGGCTGGTGTTAGAGTGTAGCACACCTCAGCATGTATACACAAGAGTCACTTTGTCAGCTAGCCATAATATTTGGAAATGTATATGATACGACATGTGGGATTGCAGTGTGCATTACGTAAATTTTCCCACCAGATTTTTCCGCCAGCATTTTGGAAATATCCAAAAGTCCGCCACTTACAAAATCACATCCGTTAAATTTCAAGAATTCAAGCTTAAAACAGCTAGTTATCCTACAAATATGAGATGTGTAAAATAACATAATAGAAACGGGGTAACAAATCGTTCTATTATTGTTTAATCACTAACCCACAAACCACCAATATCAAAACTAAATTATGTACATGAACAGCAGAAAGGAACAATTCTGTAATCTCTAAAAAGATATAAAGTAATACTTGTTTGTTTACCTTTTCTTATGTAACAGTAAACATTTCAACAGATTTACAAGTATACATACTGAATTTAAACACAACTGAAATATGTGATTACGATGCAACAATTTTTATCTTAGAAACAGTTCAAGAATTTTAAATAAAGAAATGTTTATGTACAGTACATCTTGTATTTCTTTAGACCTCATGTATGGATTGTTACATGAGCTAAAATTAGTGTGGATCGTCTCCATGGAATTGGAAAACAAAATTACAACAGAAATGGTAGTCTGGAATGTGAGTTTTCTATTCTATCAAGTACTTTACTGTGTCGACATGGATTTCCATTGCCAAATATCGGCATTACATGCTTCTTGAGGCCCTTGTCTTTGCAGCCTTGTATATACAATTCAGAAACTTCTCTAACCATGGTATCACTATGTCGCACGTTTGGTAAACTCCAATCAAGTTTTGCCCTCAGACAGGTTTTCATTCAGCTGCCCTCCAACTTGTTGCTGGGACTTTACTGCAGGGTAGTATGACTCTACCACAGCCTCTGGGCCACCTTTGGCAAGAGCTATGTCGATGATTAAGCACAACGCTTTACCCAACATGTTGAAAACATCTTTATCAGTATATATCGATCTAGTCACAGCAGACTCGTCGATCTGTACGTGATACTTTTTTTCAGTGCCAGAAAAGGTCATGGAAAACTGGGCATCAAGCGCACTTGGGTTGGGAAACAGAGTTAATGTTTGCAGACTTCTGGCAGAGCTTGGTAACTCGAGAGCTAGGGACACTGGCTTCGAACCACTTCACCATCAAATCTTTTTTTTCCCAGATGATTTGTTTTAGGACCTGTTTTAGCTTCCTATGAAGCACATGACTCAGACCAGGTTCCAGTTCTAACACTCCATCACGAATGGCCAACTGAACAGGACCTGACCTTGACGACAAACGTATTCCACGAATCGTTTGAAAACAATCTTTGCCAAATTCTTCCAGTTTTACTTCATTTAAAACTGGCTTCCCATTCTGGTGACTTCCACAAAGAAGTGCAATGATTGTTTCAAAATCTAGGCAGAGCAAAGTAGTGCACATATCAGCAATTACACATGCATTGTATCGTGCATCAAGTGAGTTGATCATATCCTCGACAAATACATGAAAATCTTCCTTGCAGTCGGAAACATCTCACATACCAGCTGGCAACGTTTTCATCATGGGAAATAATTTTCCACCCATCGACTAATGGCTGCTCTATGAACTTTGATTCAGTTGTGATTTTCTCAATGTACTTTGAAAGATTTTTCCATGATTGTGAAGGCTTGCTTTTGGCCACCAGGTACAAATCTTCCAGCACGGTTGTGAAAGACTTTGAACTATATTCTTTCATCTCGTTATACCCAAATGCCCTAAATGCTTATGCGTACACTTCGAAGCCATCCAGGATGTTTAGAAATTGGCGATACTGGGATGACCAAAACCTCGTGGCGCAGTTTCCTTGTGTCATTTTCAATTTGACGCCTTTGGACTGGAATTGCAATTGCACTGCTGAGCATTTTTCCTCGGCTAAACATTGAATGAATGTTTTTTGACCTGTTGACAACATCTCGCAAGAAGCAACTGGAATGGCCAAACTTCTCATCTCTGATATCAAGGATTGCGAGATTCAACCAGTGTGATGGGTCCCAGATGATTGTTGAGAACTCTGGATCTGCGTTTACATTCAGCTCCCTATGAAGTGTCCCTCCAAACGCTCTTGCCTGGTATTGCCCATCACAAGAGGTTCCTTGCCACGAAGATCTTAACCTGAACTCCACGTTGCTGCCAAATGCCTCTTGAATACTAGAAATAACTTGTTTCGCAAGCTGATCAGCATTTGCGCCAGGCACCGTCTCTGCCGTTGCCCCATTCTTGGAGGAATATACGGTTGGCGAATTTACTGGAATTGCGACTCTTTCGCCATCCACAATTGGGCAAATCAATGGCTTGATTTGTGAGACGTTGAGGTGTGCTCTTGTCAGCTGTGATGAAGAAGTGAGGAGGGAAACCGTTTGACAGAAGTGGTTTAGCTAAAAACGATGCAGCCCATCTATCAACCCATATCTGCCAGGATTTCGTTAAAGTGGTTTCTTGAGTGGCCAAAGTCACCAAGATCACTTCCTGTGCAAACATGTGCAGCAATTTGGGATTCAAAATGTCGTGCAGCAGACTTTGATTTTAGAACTGCAAGGGCAATTTTAATCAAGTTGTTCACAACTTTATGACCTCTTGCTTCCCTCTTGTTCATCGCAGTCTCATACTGCAAGGCCTCAAAATGAAGCTGAGAATGATCTCCAGCACATACCAAGTGATGCCTGATATTTCGCTTTGAATGGTACCAGTACAGATTTCCTCCATTGACAAGAAATTCAGACTTTTCTGGGGATAGAACAAGTCCAGAAGACAACGACCCACCATATTTTCCAATGCCCTTAAGAGCAACTTTGGCTGGATAACTCCAAGTTTTTCCAGAGAAACGATGCTGCAAAAGATGATAGCAGGTTTCGCATCTGAGAATAGATGGGGTCTTCGTTGTTGCATCACCAGGATAAAAGCGCATTGATGGAATTTCCTGTGTTAACTGGGCTATGTTGTTTATTTTCTTCCAGTCAACATTATCAACATTTGTGCAATCAATAGACTTCAAAGGAGTCAGTGATGGTGATGAAGAAGCCTCATCGGGTGGTTTGAGTTTCAAAGATTTTATACTGTTTGCCAGACCATCAATCTTCATATTCAAATTGTCAAATTCTTTTTTAAAGTTGGTTGCTGGAACGTCTTCAGAATCAATGTGTGATCTGTCTAACGAAGTTCCTTGACTGACAAAAGAGACTTCATCTGGCTTGCTTTTGTTGTGGGGAAGAACTGCACTTTGACTGACATCTGACACTTCACCCTTCATTTAGAAAAAAAGACAGAAAAGTCATCAGGTTACAGACACATATTTTACATATATATACATCTGTATACATGTAACATGGTAGTATAAATACTTTACCTGCGATTGAGAAACTGGACTAGTAGTGGTTTTATTAGACATTGTGGTGATGAGTCTTTGTAAAGACTTCTTGACTGGTTTTCGTTTTGTAGAAGCTACTTCATATTTAACGTCATGTGTTTGCAGATACCTTTCTTTTGCATCATTCAGCTCTTTCCCAATGCATACAAAGTTGTAAATTTCAATTTCACCAATGGTTAGTCCAGGGGTCTCTTTAAGTGTCTTTCCTTTGTATGGTTGTCACTTCTAGACATCACATACACACTGGGCTCTATTTAATTTTTAAAACGTGATACAGATGCAACGAGTTTCGCTAGTTGCCTTTGATTTTGATTCATTTGCCTTTGGGATCTTACGTTTTGGTTCAGCACCAGGGGGGTACTTTATGCACCAGGTACTGCAGGTAGTTGTTGTTTTTTCACTGGTGGTTCATCTCCAATACAGTTTTTACATATGACTTTGGAGCCATATCCTTCGTCCATTTCACTACTGCTAGAACATGTTGAAATTGCATGGGTTACCTTTTTACAAAGTATACAATGATGGGCACCAGTGCTTGGCCCATTACACACACAACAGAATAATTCTGATTCCATCTTAAAATGAAAAAGGTTTCAATCCATAAATCCCCAAACCAGGTGTAATTTTTGCATGAAACCTGCAAGTATTTAAGTGCTATATTCTTATGCATTGTAAAATTGGCTATTAACTATAAACAGCAGCAGCATTGCCAGTTAAAAAAGAACAAATTAATGTTATTGCATATACAATATAATAACAGGACTACTCTAACAGCCAACCAAGGGTTAGTTTATTATATAAGAAGAATAAAATGTACAATACAAAATACATCCTTTAGTTTCCCCTAAAACTATACACTAACCCTGATTCCATAACCTAACACAAACCCTTAAGCAATTATGTGGCTCTAACATGAAGTAGCACCCAACTCCAGAGTCATAATTTGTAATTTATACCACAACAGCACAAGTCACAACTGGTAAATATTCTGAAGAACGAAATATTTAATCGATATATTCTTATTAAGACTAACTTTTGGCTTTAGGGAAGTTCCATGGCGGATATTAATGTTTATCAATAGCGACAATAAACATGTCAGGCAAATTAGAACGTGAACTGCAAAAGATGACAAAAAGTTGAACAGTTTACAGTTATAATCACTTGAAGCAATATTAGTTAATTAGTAAAATAGTATTATGACTTACTTTTAGGGACGTAAATCCTGTCATCACGCTCCATTGCCCATAGCGACCATTAACGCGGAAGTGGCAGAACGCTTGCTTTCCTCGCCGGAAAAAAGCCATCAATAGAATGCATCAGCCGTCATGCGCTTAAAATTACGTAGATTGATCGCTATTCCACAGTGTCCGTCAAAGTTACATTGCCGCTAGCTTGCCATTAATTTCATATTTTTAAAAATTCCATGAAATAGTTTGCCGCGGGCTACTCTGACTTGAAACCATCAGCCAATAATCCCTGGTGGGGTTTTGCCAAAGGCAGCTTCCCGCCACATTTCTCCGGCGGGAGGTCCTCGGAATGCACACTGGGTGGGATTGCAAACTTTGCGTTTTGCACATGCGCAATTGGCAATAACGTTCGTTTTCACGAGTTTCACCATGTAAAGGCATGTTTTGAAAACGAATTAACAATAATTACGAATTTACATCTAATATACGTATGCCGTCGACTTACGGGCGCCCACGTTGCATTTTCATTGTGATGCACAGTTTAGTTTAATGACATGGCGGTAACTTCGGACGGTTTTAGGCGACATTCTACTGGAAAGTATGCAGGCTGTTCCCAAACAAACAGATAAAATAGACTCAAGCAAACGGATCAACGTGGGTGGAAAATTCGTTTCAGTCAATTTTATTGCCATGTATGCCTTAATTGAAAGAGATTTAACAGAACGAATATTGGTTAAAATAATTTTTCAACACTACGAAAGCT
This sequence comes from Chrysogorgia sp. JL179-B06, assembly GCA_035772405.1. NCBI lineage: Eukaryota > Metazoa > Cnidaria > Anthozoa > Scleralcyonacea > Chrysogorgiidae > Chrysogorgia > Chrysogorgia sp. JL179-B06. The sequence continues at coordinate 834,058 of JAYKKM010000297.1, read as the reverse complement.
CTTCAATAGATTGCAATTTATTTCTTCTGCGCTCATATTTTATATCAATCGTCCTCGTTTTTTAGTATGACCACATGATTCTTTTTATTTACAGACATTTTAGAATGGCAAAACGGGTTACTGGTTATAAACGAAAGCTGAAAACGAAAGGTTGTTAAAAACATTATGACAGTGACTGGCGATGCAAAATTACACAAAATAGGAAGTTCCTGTTATTGCGGTAAGTTCTGCCAAATATCACACACAAGTTAAAGTGTATGGCTTTTAATCGGTATATGGTGGAAATGTGCACATGTCATATTGGAGAAGACAACAAGTAAGAACCCCATTCAAAACAACTGGAACAATTTTATTATTTTACATTGGAGAATGCAGGAGCAAAAGTTTATTGAACAAAAAAATATGAATCTAAAAGGGCATATAGCGTCTGGGGATTTTTACAAATTTGTAATCTTTGGATTCTCTTGAGAAAATTTGTAATATATCTTGTCGACCAAAGTTTTCCTCTTCATAGCCTTTTTTGCTGTAAAAGTTGACGGAATTGACGTCATAGCGGGAATCTGGAAAGAGAGTTTCATATACACAGATTCCCACTATGACGTCGCTTCCGTAAATTTAACGGCAAAAAGTGTGAAGATGAAATTTTCGGCCAACAATATATATTACAATTTTGTCAGGATAATCCAAAGATTACAAATCTGTAAAAATCCCCACAGACGTTATGCCCTTTAGCATTTTTGTTTATGACAACAACATATTTAGAAGGTTATTTAATATTTTTCCTCCGTTTATTCCTTATTGCTCTTCTTTGAGGATTTCTTTTTCTTTTTGGGTTCTTTGCCCTTCCCCTTTTTCTTTTTTTGCGTTTCTTCGGCCTTTTCCTTCTCGGTTTCTGTGTCCTCCGAGGAACTCTCTAATTCAGATGCTAACGATCTTTTCAGGTGCTTCTTTGCAGTGTTCCCAGGCACGCAACACTGTGTCATGAAGGCCTTCAGGCCTTTAACAGTTGGATTAGGGGCAAACTAGCGGCATATTATTTGGGATGCCGGAATATTATTTGGGATGCCGGAATAACGCCTTCGCCATAAGAACATTTAATGGCCATTGTGAACAGGTTTGCACCAACGATAAATGCTTGCTCCACCACCTTGTCAACTTCGTCGTTGTCCTCCAAAAGAAATTTAACTGCCTTCACATCACGAGGAGTGCTTACCTCGGCCGTATTTTTACTAAATGGCCCCAGAGCCTTGGTTAATGGCAGCAACTGCTCACGGAGATGCAAAAGGCCATTTGGATCCAACAACGTTGACTGCAGCTGCTTCAGATGCTCCACAGGTGGCTGGACGGATGCAGCTAATTTTTACATGCCAACCTTTGGACGTACCAGAAGCTCGCAATTGTACGGTTTACACTGTGCAAGCAACGTTTCATCTAGTGGCGCTTTGTCAGTGATGTCGTTCGGACGAACGAAGTTTCTGGCAAATTGCTGCAAAAATTGAATTCCAGCAGGAGTGCGACGCCATCCTGGAAAGTAGAAATTAATGGCAAATGTATTAGAGATGTACGGGAAAGCAAAGAGATACAATGGAGCAACAATACAAACATCACAGTATTAACTGCAGACTTCATCGAAAAACCATATTTACTTACCGTTGTTCTGGAAAGAATGGCCGTAAAATGTCAAAAAAATCGGGCAGCACTTCGTGAACACTATCTTGCGTTAGACTGTAGCACAGGTCAGCATGGATCCGCATACTCACCATTTCGCTTGCTAATATTGCACGTTGGAAAATTGATGTAACATTGTTTTCCAGTAATTTGTCAAACAATATTGCCCTGGGTGGCATGTAATAACCAAAACGATTTACTAAATGTTTCAAAGGCCATGTTGGTTTGGCACAAGAATTAAAAATACGTTGCAACTGCAATTAATATCCACGTGCGGGTGACTACTTACGGGCGTCCATATTGCATTTTTATTTTATGACCTTGACAGGTAATTTCCGACGGTTGATATTTAAAATACTGCAATACGTTATATTATGCAATATAATAAACTGAAATGAGAATATTTCTGAGATTTCGGAAAAGTCGTTTTTGCCAATTTACGTGCCCGTGTAGCTCTAATTGAAAGACAGTTAACTTTGCGAATTTTCAATCAATGTAGTCATATTTTCAATATGATACTGGAAAGTATGCAGGCTACTCCCAAAAGAATGGGTTTTAGTTGAAACTGAAATGGGAATATTTCTCAGATTTTTAAATTGTCAAACGTCATTGGAAACTCGCAATTGAAATTGACCTCCCCGGCGTTTCATTTCTATGTCGTTAACATTTGTGAATGAACTTCAAAGTTGATGTTGTTGATGGTAAGTTAGTGACAATTAAAATTAAATTTCATCAGAAAAGTTACAATAACATATATATATATGACATATATGTTAGTGTCACCGCATTGTTGGCCACATATGTAGGACATCAATCTTGACGGTACAATCTCCGGTCATTTGAGTCATGGCAAATTATTCTGTAAAATATTTATTGCCATGTATATATAAATATAGGTATCCATCAACGGACATCGGTTGTCTTGGTTACGATGACGAGGACCTCACGGGGCAAGTGAGTAAACTATAGTTATGGATATTTATTTACAAGGATATGTATCTATGTCGTGACCTGGGAACATTTTGTGATATTATTTTCCAAAAGCGATTTTATTACTGTTTGTGAATTTAAACAGCATTGGAAACTCGAAAAAACGTGAAATGAGTAATTTAAATAACGAATGGCAGGTTGAAGCTGCACGAGCAGAGGAGAACGAAAGGGCCAACAGGAAGTAAAGTCCGATATTGCCTGTGGGAAAACCAAACCAACAACAGGTATGGTTACATCAACAAGGTCGAAAGACTGAACAAACGCGTCGAAAGACTTTGAACAAAGGCGTCGAAAATCGCGAGTAGAAACTCCATACTATTAGGTCAAAAGATCGTGAACAAATGCGACAAGTTTGGTGATGCTTACACAGACAAGTCCAGCTAGGTAAGCGAAGTCAGGGTTGGAGAGATCAGTAAAAATTATAAACAAAACGACGAGTAACGAGCGCATTGTTTGGACCAGTTTTACAGCTCAATCTTACTCTAGCAAATTTGAGCAAAACACAGCTATGAACTATGTAAAATGAACTATGCAAATTTCAATAATTTTCGGCTGGTTTTGTTTTGTTCGATTCGTATGTGTTGTTGCATTTTGTGGATTCTTGATTGATTTGAAAGATGCATGGTAACCACAATCATGTGAAGTGAAAGACTTTTAAATGTGAAAGTAAATGAAGCACAAAGAAGATGAGTGGAAGATTAGAATATATATATATATATAATATATATACCATTTATATATACCATTTAAATATATTATTTAAATATACCATACCATTTAAATATACCATACCATTTAAATATACCATACCATTTCAATTATGTGCTTTATTATAATATTGCAGAATAACAAATGTTAATACAAATTTTTAATGGCAGATTTTATACTTTTATTTAAATTATCCATCACCATTGTTTCACTCGGTCACTTTGCAACCTCATCCACAATGGAATAATTGCAATACTTGATCATACATACATACTTTATTGTGTTCCTTAATAAGGCTTTTCAACACTAATTTACATTGGATAAATAAAAATTTAAAATAACTTCAGTTAAATGGTATTTACATTCAGGAAATCTATTTTATAACTAACAGTAAAAATTGTTTAACATAAATTTCATTAATTCTTTCTTAAAAATTGTCAGAGGGAACCAATTTTATTTCGTCCAAATTGTTCCACAATTTGACTCTATATAGGAATGTTCTCTGACCAGACGTGGTATTAAAAAGTGGGATTTGAAGAAGCTCCCGATTGCGCGTGTTACATTCGTAGATATTTGAACGTATTTTTTATTTATTACATAAATAAGGTGGAGCTAGGTCATGGATGCATTTATACATCATAACTGATTCTTTAAATAAGAGTTGTTGTTTCACTGGAAGCCAATTTAATTCTCGTAGTTTTGGTGTAGTGTTCAAACTTTCTAGTATTTGTTACTATCCTGCAAGCGAAGTTTTGTACCGATTGCAGCTTATTGATGTTTTTGGTGGATGTATTTGACCAAATAGTTGAACAGTAAAGAAGCTTGTTCATTACCAATGCTGAGACTAAGAGGGATAAAGTTTCCTTATCAAAGTATGTTTTAACTCAATTGATCTGCATCAATTTTGCCATGCATGATGAAGCCAACTCGGTGGTGTGACGATCATACGTTAAGTGAGTATCCATCATTACTCCCAAATCTTTAGCTGCGGATATTGGGCTAATAGTCTCTGCCATAAAACTAAGGTTCATATCTGAAGGAAGGTTCTGTAGCAATTGTCACGTTCCTATGAGTAGATATTTGGTTTTCTTCGGATTAATAAGTAAATGATGCTCAGAAAAACAACTTGCCACCTGAAGGAGATCTTCCTCGAGTTGTAGTTTAGCCTGGCCCGCGTCTTTAACAGGGAAAGAAAGGAACATTTTAGAGTCATTGACATAAGATTCAAGACGGGTGCGGTGTCAGTGGCAGGTCATTGACATAGATGCTAAACAAAAGTGGAGATAGAATAGCACCTTGAGGTATCCCATGAGTGATGTTAATCGGTGATGATACTGCTGCGCCAATTCGAACAACTTGTGATCTTCCAGACAAGTAGCTTTCGAACCATTTCACTACTCCAAGGGATGCCCCAATTCGGCTTAGTTTGTTAAGCAAAGTTGGATGACTTATGCTATCAAATGCCTTTGATAACATCGGTGCAGGAGGCAGGCTTAAATTTAAACATTTCAGGTTCAGCAAATGTGGTAACGGGAGGCATATCAGGACAAAGATTATTATGTTGCGTTAATTGAGTTGATTTCATTGCTGCATTTATTCCAACGGTGGAGAAGAAGTGGTTAAACTCTTCAGCGACTACTTTTGGATTTTTGCTATAAACCACAGAATCTTTTTCTTTGTACGCGACTGTATCTTTGATGATTTTCCACAAGGATCCTGTGTTGCCTTTTTATGTTCCCTTACTTGATCAAGGACATGTTCTCTCTGGGCATTGACTAGTGTAATTTTAACGGCATTACGGGCTTCTTTGAAATTGCGCCGGTCGAGACTATGACGTGTCTGCATAAAGATGCAATGTAGCTGATCTCTCGTAGCCATAAGTTATTTTATTTGAGGTGTCACGAAGCGACATGGTCTGCCACGGAACCTTTAGGGTCTTTACTGTGGCGTGAGCATTGAGTTGTTTGCAGTACTTCGTCAAAAATTTGAAAAAAGTTTTTTGTCTACATCGTTGACTGAGAGATACTAAGAAGACGGTCGGATTTGGATGCAAGATCAGGGTTGTAATTCTTGTAACTATGAACGCAAAGGCTTGGTAGACTTTAATTTAAGCGTAACATAAACAGGGAGGTGATTGCTGATTGAAATGTTAAATACCCCACTGTCACGTACAAGTTTAGGAGAACTAACTAGGATTAAATCAATTAGAGACTGGCTTGTATCCGTGATACGGGTTGGAGAAAGGATAATCTGTTTGAGATTAAGTTCTGATGTCAATTCAGTGAAAGCTTTAAATTCAGCGCTGGTTGTCTTAAGCATATTGCAGTTTAGGTATCCGAGGATGATGATCGGTTTTCCCAAAGTAAGGGCTTGGATGTACGAAGGCTTGAAAAAGTTTTCAAAACAGTCAGTGGAACAGTCTGGGGGACGATAAGAGACGCAGACCAATAAAGATTTGGATTTCTTGTATTGCAAGGTGATCCATAGTTGATGAAAACTATGAGATCTGAGTAAGATCCTTAATTACAGTTGATTTGATATCCTTCCGAACATACGTGCAGACGCCACCTCCTTTCTTATGCAATCGGTCCAGGAGATGTAATTTATATCCCTCAATTTCTACTTCTTTATTTGTTACTGTGGTATTGAGCCATGTCTCCGATACAGTAAGAACATCTATTTTGTTGGTTTTAGTGAATTCTTTTAACTGTAAGAAATGAGCAATATTCCTCAGCGAGCGAATGTTTAAGTGGGCTAATTTCAATCCTGTAGCAGATGTGTTATCATCATTTAAAGTTGAATGAGTTTGAGAATTTACAGTAATTGCTTCAGAGTTTAGCATTGAATTGGGTTGAATGTGTAGTAAGTTGCATTGATTAACAGTTTTTCGCTTCAGTTCACTTGTAACGGTTAGTGAATCCATGGGGGTTAGGTAGCTTTGCTTCATTTTGGTCGGAATTTTGTTATAATTTCTATTAGTAATTAACACGGAGATGTTATACACTCTTGGGGTGGTTTTTACCGGTTTCGTGACAGGGATCTCAGAGGTTATAATGCCAGTGTAAGACGGACAAATTCTAGGTAGTTTAGCCACTCCGCCTTCTGTTTGATGTGCGACCGAAAAAACTTGCGGTTGGAATTTCCCGTTTCGTTCTTTGCGGCAAAACGTGGATACGGCGTGTGAGTGAGGGTATTATTATCTATCGCCATGGGTAAATCAATTAAGGGTAGACAACTCATCCAATCCTGGGGTTGTGCCCGATGCTGAGATGCTTTTGGTAATGGTACCTTATTATCGTTAATTACGCGTTTCAGGTTTGTTTCGTGCTTCCTTTCGCTTGGTTTGACTTGCGACATGCCGTCACAACAGCTTGTTGATTGTCTTGGGGTTTCCCCTCTGGTAAGGGTCGCTTTTCCTTCACTTGAATTTACATACGAGATACTATTGTTTTGGCAATCCTGTCTTTGACCATGCATTTTTGTGTTTTTTGGATTCGACGGTCAGCTGACATGTTTTGGCACGTTTGATTGCAGAGTGTCGGGTCTTCATGCACGGATTCTATATTGGTTGCGGTTATCGCCGTCGGTTTCACAGCACTGTTGTTTATTTAATATTTCAAATCGGTTATGATGATTGACGATTGATGGGTTGACGTTTCCTTTGTCTGCAAAAATTTTATTTTATTTATATGGTCGCTTTGGTAATTCCCAATTCTCCGTGGTTGTTGAACTTCTTTGTTTTTCTTCCTGGGCTGAAAGAAAAATACTATTTCTTTCACTCTCGATAATTTCCAATGCTAATTTCAGGGAATCGCGTTCTTCTTCGACACTTTTAACTTTCTGCTCCAAAGATGTTATACTTTCTTTAAATTCTTGGACTTCAAGGTTTCGTTCTTTAACTATAATTGACAAGTCTCTTTCTAGGTTTTGGCAGTGAATTTTTGTGTCCATTAGTTCTTGTTTCAGACTTTGTTTATCATTATCAACGTTGACGGGTTTATCGGACATTTTAGATGTACGAAGGCCTTCCAATTGTTTTTGTAAGATGACAATATCCAATTTTACACCTTCCAATTCAGCAGTGTATTCTCTACAAGGACAATCACACTGATTACGGAGAGCCGACGAGTCAACATGGTGGTCAGCTGGCGTTTCACCGTGGTTCCTTTTATTATCGCATATTACTTCTTCTTTAGTTGTTTCTTTCCCTTCGACAGCATTTATTAGATCGTCTTTGAGAATACTACCTACTCCTCCTTGGAATAGTAGAGTAATTTGCTTTTTATAATACCACGTTATTACGATGTCGAAGTTTTCACATTTAAATATTTTGGAATTACTGCCAGGTGACGACCATTTTCCTTTGAAGCCAAAACCATCACTAAATAGACTTTTTAAAGTGTCTAAATCGCTCGTCCATTGTAATCGCTTTCCTTTAAAACGAAGATTTTCCAAGAGAGGATCATCTTTCGGTATTATTTCGGTATTATTTCGGTATTATTAGAAAATTAAATATGCTAAGAGAACTAGAGAATGTGGACTGGTCCAAGATAACAAAATATGATCAAGACCCTGATGAGATGATTAAACAATTTTATGAAAGTCTCTGGCCGAGATTCGAGAACAATTTTCCACTGATAAAAGTCCGAACCTCGTCACGTGATCCACTATTCATGTCCCCTCTTGTAAAACATTTGTTGAAAAAAAGGAAGAAAACTGTAGGCGTAGGTGATGAAGAATCTACTTTTCGTCTACAAAATCAAATTAACACACTAATTCGTGCCAATCAACTTAATGCTGTTCAAAAAGAGAACCAAAAACATAAAACTGGAACAAAGAAATGGTGGAACAATGTTAATAACATTACTGGCAGGAAAGAGAAAAATTCTGCACCTGTTAGCTCTCTGATTGATCCGAATGTTATAAATGCCTACTTTCAAACTATTAACAGTGACCCTAATTATTCAGCTCCTCAGTTACTAGAAATTCCAGAAGGAACTAGAATTCCGTTTCTTTCTATTGATATTGTCTATAACTTCTTAAGAAAACAGAAGCGTTCATCATCTGGCCCGGACGATCTACCATATTGGTTCTGGAAGACATACGCAGCTGAATTAGCTCCAGCTATAACAGAAATATTTAACGTATCTCTGAAAGTTGGAAAAGTCCCTGAAGTATGGAAGAGAGCAAATGTAGTTCCAATACCAAAAGAAAATGTTATCAACTCAAGTTCTCAACTGAGACCTATCTCACTAACAGATATCATAATGAGACTATTTGAGAGATGTATATATAAAAATGAGATTGCAGATGTTATATATTATTCAATCGATTCTGACCAATACGCATATAAAGTAGGACACAACTCAACGATGGCTCTAATTAAATGTCAACATACGTGGTTGAAAGGGTTGGATAATGGTGCCAAATACGTGAGAGTACTATCATTTGACTTTAGCAAGGCTTTTGACAGTGTTCCACATGACATACTATTTGAAAAAGTTAAGAAATTGCCTTTTAACCCGTACATCATAAATTGGATGATTGATTTCTTAAAAGATCGCAAACAGAGAGTAACAGTTGATGGCATCACAACTGAGTTCTTGAAAATTAATCGTGGCGTGCCTCAGGGAACTGTTCTAGGCCCGATACTATTTTCAATAATGGTAAATGACATTAAATCAGTAAATCCAATTAATGAACTCTGTAAATTCGCTGATGATATAACAATAGAAGTCCTGGGCTATGATGAGGATGATACAGGTACAGAAGAGGTAGAAAATATGAAATCATGGTCAGATGAAAACCGAATGGTGCTGAATATGAACAAAACATATGAAATGATTGTTCGTGGGAGAACATCGATACCTCTACCCAGTTGCATTCCGTCCATCAAACGGAAAACATGGCTCAAGATACTTGGAGTTACCCTTGAGGAAATACCAGAAAATTGGGATAGACACTTCGAAGAGATGCTCAAAAAAGCGAGTGGAAGAATGTACATTTTACGAGTGTGTAAATATTATGGTTTTACAACAAAGCAGTTAGAACTTCTCTTTCAGAGTTTAATAATGTCATTATTCACCTTTGGAATTGAACTTTGGGGAGGAGCATCCTATACTAAATACATCAGTCAGATTGATAAGTTTGTAAATCGTGCATACCGTAATAGGTACGTAACAGAGAAATCTAATTTTAGAGAAATAATAAATAAGAGAGACAAGAGGTTATGGAATAAAATATTAGATGATGGAAATAATGCATTAAGAGAACTTTTACCCAACAAATTAAATCGAACTTTAAGGCAAAGGGGACATGACTTTGAACTGCCTTTAGTGAAAACTGAAAGATTTAAAAAATCTTTTGTAAATAGATGTCTTTTCAATTTTATCTAGTGTATGATATTTTAATAATTTTTAACAATACTGTAGAATTTTACTAGTTTTATTAAATTATTGATGTAAATAACTAATGAAGAAAAATAGACTACATACCTTATTTTTTATAATTCCATGTAAACTCGGACGTGTGTTTCGAGTATTGATTAATAAAGACTATTATTATTATTATTATTATTATTAAAACTTTATTAATTGATTTATCTGTTGTCGATTCTACGGAGCTCGCTGAGACACGTCTAACCGCCATTGTTAATATCGTGAGTACAGATTATAGCTGTGTTTATACTGCAAGTCTATAGGACTAACCAGGACCAACCTGGCTGGATGCCACCTTGGGCCTGGCTTACATTTTACTGATTTTAATAATGTAAACATGCACCACACAGGTTATAACAATCAGTGTTTATATGCTCATTTGATGGCATGCTGGTCTGGCCAATGGCTTAGTGTGTCTGTGTAAACACCTTTGTCCTGTATTATAGGCTTAGACAATGCCAGTCGTAGGCTTGCAATGTATATATTTACACAGCTTTTGTAGGATATATACTGTATATAGATACTGTATAATTGGGTAGGTTAACACTCACTGTGTCAGGGGAACACGTTAGGGATTAAACAACTGAAGGGAATTTCATCTTGAATTAATTATATATTGGTGAAACAATTAGATTAAGCAATGTTGTTCTTTGTTGCATATTATGGCTTTTGTTATTTCATCTTTTTGAAATTGTGTTATCGGTACTTGAATACCATTGAAATACTGGTACATGTATGTGCATAATTATATATTATTAATAAAAGAAACAGAAGTCTTCTAAAAGAATAAAAGGTTTATCAGGCTTATCAATTTGGTCTAGGATAAATTTAGGTATTGAATCTTTTGCTATCTGCTTATACTGACAATTAGACAATAAGGAACATGCAGATTACATTATTACAGTAGGGTACATGTATGTATAAGGTCATGCAGTCTCGTGAATACAATTGTACTTTGAGTAAAATCATGAGTATGCCACTGTTACTGTAAATATGCATGTTCAAATTTATTATGAAAACCATAACTGACATAATTAACTTTAATTATGTAATATATAATTAATAAAATTATTATTGAAATTAATAATTTTTAAAATTAATTATTAATTTCAATAATCAAGAGTTACACAATTGGTTTCTAACACTGCCTGTGAGACAATTTAGTGTTGGCAAACTTTCCCACTTGTGTTGTGTTCAATGCACTACCGACAAATTGCACCCAAAAAATAAGCAGTTTGAAAATGTGTTCAGATTGGCAATATTAAACCCTCAAACAGTAAGTGGGCGAGGGGTTGTTGCGTACACGTATTTCTAGTTTAATAACACACAGCTTCTATACCATTACCCACCCTGATGCACACGGAGATGACGTACTTGGGAAAAGGGACCCTTGGGTGTTGGTCATGCATCATCATGAGTTCTCGCAGCTGGGGCGTTGGGGATCGCGTTTTTCGATCTTTCGCTGGATTTCGCGTGTGCTCCCTTTTCGCATCGCTGCGGTGTACGATTTGTTTGTTTGCGCGAGCGGCAAGCAAGCCATCCACTGGAGTTGAACCAATGCGCTCCGTTGCTTTGAAGAGCGTAACCGTCGATGACAAGTGTTCGTCCATGTGCATATGTACATGCTTTGGTCTGTGTGAAGTGCTGACCATGTTATGTTGTGTGGTTTTGTGTTGTACCCTGTTGTTGTACCCTGTTGTAGTCCTCCTTACAGGTTCTGTGGGACGACTGGACTGAAGTGGTGGATCGACAGCGGTGTGAGGAAGGAGATGTCTTTGAGAGACCGGACTCTGGAAAGGGCGACGTAGTCGGATACGGGTGGCAAAGTTGCAGTCGAACCAAATGACGCACTTGTCTAGGGTCTGTCCCTGTGCTTTGCAGATGGTTGTGGCATAGCCAGGTTTGAAGGGATACATAACCTTCCGATTACGGATTCTGTTCGTCGTCGTCCATCTCCTTGCCCTGCATCCAGACTACCGGCAGAGTCCAGGGATGCACATGCCGTTCGTCAAGCGCAGCACAATGGTATTACCTTGTCAGTGGTGAACCGTGGCAGGCTGGCCGTTGACGACGCCATGTCGTTTTTCCCTGTTTTGGGTGATGGTGACACGCATGTCCTTGAACACGTTGGTAGGTGGTGCATCATCGTGAAGCTGAATGCAGCCAAACGAGTTTGTTTCGTTGAAGAACGATCGAAGGACTACTTTGTTCAAACGAGCGGTGGCGGCGACTCTCGAGCCTGTGACGATAGTTGCCATCGGCTGTTCGTTTATGGTTTGGACTATCAATTCATCGCTGACGTAAGTGGTGGTGGTGCAGAAAAGCATCTGTCAGTTTCCTGTGTCTGATGTGCAGTAGGATGTCCCAGTAGATTTGACTGTGGCACAATGTTGTTGACGCAAGGCGAAGGAGGCACATAGACTGGGGTCGGAGTAGATGTTCCCTGCCATGCGCGTGCGGCCGTCCGCGGTTTCGGTCGGTTGTTGCCATCGATCTCCACTAAGGAGCACTATAGGGCAGGTGGGTAGCTGGTGTAAGGTCTCTAGGATGTGGTGAAAGATGCGGATGGGAATCATGGATATTTCGTCGAGTACCACAACGTCGTAGTTCGCCAACGACCAGTTCGTTCGTCCGAGGCAGTGAGCCATCGATTGGATAGCAAAAAGAGCAGTGAATGGTGTTGACGTCGATTGCTTCGTCGAACCTTGCCCTATACATAGCTGCCAGGAAGCCAGTAAGTGTGGCAACGAGGACCCTCCTTGCATTGGAAATGCAGTTGGTGATGCAGGTGTTCATTGTCCACATTTTCCCAGAACCTGGAATGCCCATAACGTTTATCAACTTGGTCCAATCGTTCAAGGGGTTGTCCTCCGGGTAGAGCCTTTAGAACATGGGAATAGCAGGCCGATGGGGCGGTGGGCGAGGGTCGTTGTCGATGCTGCCTTTGTCATCGTCGCTGTCATTGTCGTTGACTGAACCGGTGTTGGCATGTACGACGGCAGTGACGCGTAATGTCGGCCCCGTAGTCGCAAGAAACTGTTCATTTTGTTCAGTACCAGGGTTTGCTCTGTGTTTAGTTCGTATCGTCGTTGTTGGTCGGGAGGCAAGGGGTCCATGTCTGCATTTCTGAGTACCTGAATTTGCCAGAGGTAGTAGGTCGTTCTTAGGTTCGCTACGTGGGCCGAAATGTTGGCCACATAGTGCTCCCTTCTTGATGAAATAATTTTGTAACAGCGTCCGCGTCGCCTCACAATTCACGCTGCAAAACCATTGCCGCGACGAAATACGCGAGATCTTCGGGCAAGAATTCATGGTCTGGGTGCCGGATTTCTTGACCGGTGGTGTGGTGGACGTTCAGGAGGAGGTACTGGAAAAAGAACGCCGCCTTGAATGCGGACACGTATTTCACGTCAACGAGACAAACTCCTCCCTTGTAAGGGGTAGGGGTAGCCGTATTTGTTATTGTCGTATTATAACTTGGTAGACGTTGGCCCATTTTACTAAACTTATGTGTGTGTGCAGTGGTGACCCCGTTGTGTGCGATTGTTTACATTTTTTTAGATTTTCGTTTTTTTCTTTCTGTATTTGCATTCCCTGTCATTCGCGTCCATCGCCTTTCCGCCTTTGCCTTTCTTTCTTTTGCGTGCACCTTCTTCGCCTTCCTCGTCGTCGTGGTTCCTCTTTTCGCCCCGTTGAACAGCCTCTACGTCGATGGCGTCTTGGATGACTACGACGTCATGCCATTCGGTGATCTGTGCATCGTCGACGTTGGTTTGTCCCTTTGCACTTGACTGTGCACCGTCTTTGGTTAAGGCCCCAATCTGGCTTTGCACTGCACGAGCAATGCAGGGATTGTGTGCGCTGGATGTTGTCGGGGGTGTGCTTTAGGGCACAGTGAGTGGCACCACTCACATGGTTTTAGACGTAGAGGGCAGTAGGTTGGGTTTCGACCTTCCTGGGTTCGCAAGGAGGCTGCCAAGGTTTCTTCTGGCTCCTGTAGCGGCTGTGTTTGTGCTAACGTTATGTGTCAACAGCGAACGTGAGCATGCCTTGCAAATACGGGATTGTCTTTGCGTTTTTTAACGCCAAGGCCTCCGGATGGTCAGAAGATTTGTCCACATGATACCAGCCTTTGAAAATTACGCTGTTCATGCCAATTCTGCCGACACCAAGGCAAAGGTTTTGGGACTATTGAAGAAGCTCCGCAGTGTGTGCGGCACTTATGTTTTGCGACTTTCATTGATCTTTGATGAATCGAGATGACCATCAGCAAGACCGAGTGGTGATGGTGTTGATTTGGACAGAATGCTTTTTTCCATTCAAATCAAAAGATGATGGTAATGTTGTGGCAGAGCATGCATATTGCAAGTCTGGTCATGAGAAACACAAGGCTCATAACAGAGAGTACCACACCGTTGTATTTGATAAAATCGCTGGTTTTAATGATCAGTCTATCGTTACTGCAAGCAGGAAGCTAAAAGTATGGCATTGAGAAAATACTTTCTCTTTGCGTTCATTTCAAAGTTGCACTTGAAGAATGCGGTTTTGATGTGTTGAAAGTTGAGAAAGAATGGAGGCAAGTGAGAAAATTCGTCTCATCGCATTATTTAAAGCTTGGCGATGACTTCACCACGGCCACGATTTGGCAAAACATCTTGCGATATTGTAGAAATGAGTATCCAAATATTTGCAAGCTTCTTTCCCTTCTTGTGTCAGCATGTCCGGATCGTATTCGACGGTAGATAGGGCATTTTCAGTCCTTTCATCTATCTTGTCTGACCGCCGTCTTTCCTTGGCACATGTTGATCAAAGCCAATGACTGACGTAATTGAAGGGGTTCTTGACATTTATTTGTCCAAGAGGCAAGTGAAGCAGATTGATGAAGTAGTTGTACCCCCACATAAGGTCAGATGCATTGAAGCGACAGTGCATGTTGTTGCAGTTGATAGCAGCAACGATGACGAACTGGAAGACAACGAAGATGAACAATCCATGCCAAGTGTTTCATCAATTAGTGAAGAAGAATATTGACTTTTGTTTTAGACCGTTTTATTTTTAATAAAATATTTCATTTTCATGCAATTTCAAACTAGTAGAAATGTTTCTTCAAGAGACATTTTGACTATCATCATCATGGAAACAATAAGTTTATTTTCAAGTTAAGTTTTATTGTTCACTGTTTAGTTAACTGTCAAGAATTATAATATCAGGCATTGATTTTTTGGCATTTTCACGTTTTTACACTGGGAATATGCAAACTGGATGCGAGGCAGAGTCTGAAACAAATGTCCACCAGCATTTGTTTTTATTTCCACAGCTAGCTGCCACTATTTTCACCAATATCTCCTCGGTTTTGTTGTCGAAATTTCGTTCTCTGTTCGATTTCTTGATGCGAAACCATGGCGTTCATGTAAACGCAAACATGTCATTGCCGCAACTACATCTCTCTTGCAATATTGTTTCATTCTAGCTACGTACGTGGAGGCAACACCGCCGTGGATTTGGCATACACGTGTTAGGAGACCGTGAAAAAGATGGCGTTTCTAGGCTCAACAAGCAGAGTGGATACAGCTTCTGGATGGTTGGAGGAGATCCAGCTCCAATAGCATGTACTAAAGTTGTTGCAGTTTAAAAGTTTGTTGTTGAATTTTGGGGTGGTGGTGCGGTTGGTCAGCCTGCAAGGTATGTTACTGTCCATGTATATAACACGTCACTGTGATCTTGTAACTGACCATGGGGGTTTGAGAATCGTCTCATGTTAAATGGTACTGTTAAGAAACGAAATATCGGATTTGTAATGAAGTATCAGTTGATATGTAGCCGCTGATTTGTAAAGATTGGGGGCGCTTTTATAATGCAATGCTTGAATATGCTTGATAGGAAAGCAAAGTCATTATGTGTTGATGTATTAAAAACCTGGAAATCGTATTGTCTACTGTGTCTATATGTATTAAAAAGTGAGAATTCATGACGGTTCTACCTACGAGAACAGGTACCATATTGTCTTACCATACCAAGCAATACAATAAGTGGGAGGAGAGTCCACTGGCGAAATACCAATACTCATCGTTTTTTTACTTATTCATAGTATTAATGTCCACATTTTAGTCATAAGATCGCTCTTTTCCGGTCGATCAAAGCCGAAGACACTATCAGGTTGGAAGTTTGGCTGGTACAAAACGACTGTCAAATGATAATGCAGGTGTCCTAAAGTGAGCTCAATGAGAACTGAAATCTCACAGAACAAAATGGTAAAAGGGCACTCGATTTTGATTTTCAGTATGAATACAATAAATGCATGGCCTTTCTATCGGTCCCAAAGTCTTTATACAAGTTTTAAACTAGGGGTGTCAGAAAAGTTACCACAGGAATAACACGGCTTCCAATCAATCTTACGTTTTCTATCCAACCACATCAATATCCACATCCTATTTCTCAAAGCTCGCAAATCATACTGCTCCCTTTTTTGGTCAATTCGTCGCAATTTTCAACGCAACAAAAATAGCCTTTTATTTATAAAGTATGGAAAAACAGCTAATAAAAATAGCTAATTTTTAATAAAAAACATAGCTAATTAAGATAACAAATGTACATGATGTTTCAAGTGTTTCACAAATGATGTTTCAAGTGTTTCAAATGTCAAGTGTTTCACAATTTCTTTTCATCATTTTGCCTGTTTTTTCGAACTTTTTCCTTCCCGTGGTGTTGTTGTTGTTTCTACTTTTTTTTCTTCTGGGGTTCTTTCGCAGACTCGGCCACCGGCTCTTCTTCAGAGCTCTCCAGTTCTCTTTTTTTTCGACTCTGTCTTGCTGTCATCGGTGACGACAATTGAGTGCAGGTAGGTCTTTAAATTGGGCTGTATTGGCGTCGCTGCACGTGAGTTTGGCAGCATAGCTTTCTGGATCATTGAGCAGATGCTTGGCAACCATAAATTGTATTGCAGTGGTAAACATTTCTCTGCCAACTTGAAACATCTCTTCCATGGAGTTGTTGAGGGTTGACTCATCATATAACCCTTTTAATAGGGTTTTAACATCTTTCTCTGATGGCTTGTCCTCGGTTTGGGTATTCAGGCGACCCAACGCCTTCATGAAAGACTTTTGTGTTCCGTCATTCGTTGTTCGAAAAGCTCTTTGTTGATGAACGCTGAAGAGCAAGTTTGCAGCAAGTCCATGTTGGCCGTGTCGCCGGTTGTACCGCTCGCAACAGCCACTGTTTAATCTGCGTGTCAGTGTCTCCCTATCTGGAGCTTCTTTTGCCAAACCATATGGCGTAAGGAAATTAGCCGGGAAATGCTTGAAGTAATTTATCCCTTTCGGGCAGTTGTCTTGGCTTTTGCCATGTTTTGTCTGTTTGTACATCTGACAAAGATTTAAAAAACAAGATTAGTTTAAAGTCAATCGGCAAGCTAGAAGCACATTTTAAATATGACGAGTTTATGGCAAAGTGGCCAATTTGTTCAATTTGTGCACTTTACGGTTACTGAACACATTGTATTTTCTGTATAATGAAACGATTATGCCATAACAACGTTTGAGTTTAATGTTGTTGAAATATTAATAAACCTAAGACAAAGGATTTGTGCACCTTCGTGTGCCCCTCAACATGAATCACAGTTCGTTTGCTAGCCCCTTTGAAGTTTGTCGCGTTTCCAGACCATGTATTTCCATTGACTATAAAAGTCATTTTTAAAGTATTGCTAAGTGAACAAATTTAAATATATTATACAATACCGGTTGCAACAGGGGTGAAGAATGTCGTTCTCAAAGGTGTTACAAAAAATATATATCGTCAAGACGTTTTAAGCGTGACAGAGCAACGTATGCAGTACCAGCTGGTATATTAGGCACATCGAACCAGAGGGCGACTTTTCCCAACGTTTGACCCTGGGCTTTGCACATGGTGTTCGCGTAAGCCATCCGTATTGGGTAATACGTCTTCTCACGCCCTTCGCACATTGTTGTCACTAAATACATTGCTGCAACGTAGCCGTTCGGTAATCTGACAAACACCGTGTTGTTCTGAACTGTTTCAACAATTGCCAGTTGACCATTTACTATGCTGTTTGCCTTGTCCCTATTTTGCATAATGGTCACACGCATCCCGCTGTAGATTGCAGTGGGCGGCATGTTGTAATCCATCATCATCATCATCATCGTGCAGATGCACGATGCCACTGGCTGCGTATCTGCAAAAAGCGTTTCGCTTGCAAGCTCATTTATGGTGTTAGCTGCTTTGTTGGTAAATGTGAGCAGTGTGAGGTCTTCATCTGTCTCCATTGCATCGCGAATGTGCTGTGCCATGATCTTGTTATCTTCACAGATGACGCGACCGCGTTGAATGTCGTCAAGTGCACTTTGAGTCGGAATCCAGTTCCTGGTGTGATCTAGAAACGCTAGATACTGGACATTCCCCACACGCTGTTGTGCTGTCAAATTGTACCGATAGCTATTGTTTGTAAATTTTGCATTGCTTAAAACGCTTCCCACTGGGATTATCCCTCTCTCTGTCGAGCGAAACTGTTGTTGCTGACAGGCGTCGCCACACAACCAACACGGGTCTGAACATTAATCTATTTATCGTGGCCATGACATGATCGAAAATTATGCTCGAAATCATGGATACTTCGTCGATAACGATGAGATCGAAACGAGACAATGCCCAGTTCATTGTTGGTTCATTTTCCGTGTCGACAGGATAACGGAAGGCTGCATGTACCGTTTCGTATGTGACATCACCAAGTTGAGCCTTGAAAACAGCGAACAAAAATCCAGTTGGACTGGCGACAAGAATGTTAGTGTCGAGTGGAAGAAGATGAGCGATAGTCGATTTTATTGCATGCAATTTCCCCGATCCTGGCTTTCCAGTTATCAAAATAGGCGTTTGCCATTTGAAATCAGTTTTGCAAGGAGAACGCAAGAGAGTGCGTAGCAGCCGTCTCGTCAACGTCTTCCGATTTGGAATCCGTCGCGTCCGATTCGGGGTACGAATGACCTCTGTAATGTTCCGCATGTTTTCTCACCACTTCCCTAATGTGGTTTTCCACTGCCATTTGTTGCCCGTCCAGTGCGTACTTGTCGATATTGTTGCTCGGCACGACGTGGTGTGCAACTGCGACGAAGATATAATCTGTTTTTGCCACAGGTGGTAGAGATCGCGCAAGCTTTGAACATAGGAGCGTATTGTGGCAATGTGGCGAATCAAGGTGTCCTTGCATCTGCAAGTAGCACGTCAAACGTTCCTCGTTTTTCCACAATTCAGGAAAATGGTAAAGGCATGCGGCAAACCATTGCAGTGTCTGCAGTATGCTCTCGTGTTGTGGATGCATTACGTCTTTAACGTTCATGTGCGGTCGGTTAAGTAATGCGTACTGAAAGAAATATTCCTTAGTGAATATTGACAAAGTTTTGACACCAAGTAGCGTTGTTCCCGATTTATAAGGCGCGTACGCGTTCCCGCGCTGATCATTTACCGCTCAAAGCCATTCAATGATGTTCTGCGTTTTGTGTGCTGTATCGCATAGCCAGTATTTTCCGACGATATTGTTGCTGGTAACGGAAACACTTGTGGGTTACCAACACTTGAGCAGGCTTACCAACAATCAGATGTCTGATGGCGGTCTTGCAGTTGATGCGAATATAAGCTGTCTATGCTAATTGCATTGTGCATCTTTTGTGACATATGAAGTTACGTAGCGCAGAAACATCGACTTGCCATCAGTTGTTTGAAAATCCATCGAACATCTCAGCGTTGGCGATACCGTGGCGATATACGCGCGCAAGTTCAATGCAAACTGCCTGGCTGGATGTTTCAGATGTAATGTCGTTTTACCTTCGTTTGTACGGAAGTGCGATTCATGTGGCTGCAGATTTAAGGAATGCGCATGTTTGTTGGTGCGTTGCAGCTTGTGTACCAGGAAAGCAAGATCTTTGTTTGCATTTGGTATATCCGCTCGTATCAACCCATGTTGTATTTTCGTGATGTCACGAAGTCAAACAAGCAAGTGCAGGTACACAGTGCCTCGCTCTTGAAATTCGAAGCAGTAAAAATATGTATTCACGTTCGATGTAGACGCAATCCTGTTGTAGCTGAATACGTGTTTCGACCAGCGATTGCAGTTACTGCCGCAAAGATAACCCCTTACTGTTTGTTCCAGTATGTGAGCAATATGTACCGTTTCAAACGCGGCAAGTTCCGTGGGACCCCTTCCTGTTTTTCCCCTCACTTGCTGCAACCACTTTGGAAACGGGAATGACCATTCGAACAGGGCTCAATGTAACAAACACATCTGGCCAACCGAATTGATCAATGGCATTCAAAAGAAAACGGTGTTGCCATTGCCAGTAAGTTGGCGAGAACGTTTTAGTGTCCAATGCGCGAGCGGGTGAGCAATTCGAGAAACGTGCAGTCTTGATAGCGCCACTTACAACTTTATACATCCACCTGTCGTAGTGGAATTGAAGTAAGTCGAAATGTTGTGAAAAGTCTAATACTTCCAACATCACTTTGGCCATAAAAGCTACTTTTACACTAAGGCGCGAAGACATTTCTCGCGGGCCGATTTGCACGTCAAGGCGCTGATTTCCGTTTCTGCGCAACGGAAAGCTGTGCCACATTCATACCTATCGTGCCCGTCTTAACCCTATAACCGTGCTGTTCCCTCTTATATACACCGCAATCTAGGTCAAACGGACGAAGCGTCAGCACGTTCTCCCTTGACAAATTCCGTAGTGGATCTGGAATAGAAGCGATGCGCGGAACGACGCAGCGCCCTGTCGAATATGGACAAGGTACGGTACGTTTAGGAGCGATTTTATTGCTAAATGTTGGCATTAAGTTAACAGAAGAGAGCAAATGGCAGTTTTCGCAGTGAAACCACGAACAGTTATAGCCCAAAAGGTCAGGTCACTTGAAATAGAAGTTATACTATCTCTGCCAAAAGGATCATTTCGAGGGGGATCAATGTTCCACTCTTGCAAAAAAGACTCTAGTTCATGTAGTTCTCTTTCATTCTTGTCATAATTGTTCCTTACACAATCAGCTATTTTAGCATCCCGATTGGAATCACTAAATAACAAATGGCTAACCCTCCAGTAACTTAATGCGTCTTCGTCACACCATGACTTAGACATTTTTACCGTACTACAATATAATGCGAAAATCACACTAACTGTATTACTGTTTCAGTCGCTTTTTAAACGCTACCAGTACGTTACAGGATATCTGAAATGAAACGATAACAGTGTACGTCCTAAAATCCAGTAATAAACACAGGCTTACTTTATTTGAAGTGCCTTAACTGAATTCTAGTAGCCTTTAAAATGCTATCAAACCATACAAAACGTTTTGATGTCTAAGTATAACGTTTAACAAAGACAAGCTTTCCAGAAAAAGGAATGGAAAACAAGAACTCATCCTTAGATTTTACACAAAGCCTTAAATGACTTCTAGTAGCCTTTCTATTGCTAAAATGTTATTAAACCATACAAAACCTTTAAATGTGTAAACCTGACGGTTCACAAAGACAAGTTTTCCAGAAAAAGGAGCGGAAAACGAGTAATCGTCGTCAGGTTGTACACAACACTGTTTTGAAAAAAAACACTTTCACTGCCAATGTATTCGTGCTTTTCACAGCGAATAAACAATTAAAAAACTGAAAAACAACTGTAAGCAGCACTCGGAAAGGTTACTCAAAGTCAACAAACCTCCTCTTTGTACTAAAACATTGCGAAAAGCAACTAACCGTTTGTCCAAATTCACTGGAAAGCTCTCACCAAGTATCGTAAGAAAACACGAACTTTTCCCCACCAGAAAATAGTCCAAACAACTCTTTACTACGACTACACTTGTTAAAAGACCAAGGAAATGCCACACAATGCCACAGAAAACTCGAAATAACCGTTTAAACTCCACAAAAGCCTCGAAAACACTCTATAACTCGCAAAGACAACAGAAGAAGAAAGAGCGACAAAAAAGGCAGGGAAAATGGAGCAAAGTCAATCCCTTCCCCCCCTCCTAGGGCATCTCACCAAATTTTATTAAAACTACACGGTAATTACGAGGTTGAACAAAGGAATGCAGGAAAGTAACTTAGAAAATAAAAATGTTTTTAAAAGCACACGTTTTTGACGTTATTTTGAAAACTAGTTCCCTGGCCAGCACCCTTCCCCTCCCTTAGGGCCCTCGCGAAAATATCGGTAAATCATGGGGGTTAACAACAGAATAAAGGAAAATAACTGAGAAACTGAAAATATTTTAAAATGCACCAGTTTTAAACGCTATTTTGAAAACTAGTACGCAGGCCTACTCAACCCGCTCTCTTAGGGCTTCGTGGGAAATTTTGATAAAAATATCGGAAAATCACAATTTTCGAACGTATCTAGGCAAAACAAAGGGTATTAGATCATATGTACCACCTATTTTCGCATAACTCTCAGATAATTAACCCTATTTCCATGCAAATTTTCAAAAATCAAGATGGCTGCCATTGAAGCATTCATGGTAAATTTTAAAATTTAAATCTCCATAAAAATAAAAGCGTTGGATTAAATTTTTAAAAATTTGCAGGCAATGTATAAATGGATGCCCGCTTTACGTTCGTGCCATTGGCTAGATCCGAATGACCGTATAACGGTATTTTAACAAGTTTAAAATTTCGCACTTTTAAAGATGGCGTCCGTAGACAAAATCACTGTTAATTTCAAATGGCTATAAAAAAAATGTCGATTGCAATTTTTTTTAATTTGCAGACATTGCATACATCGATGCCTCTTCGATTTAAGTTTAAAAAATAGGGTGTTTGCTTTCACCATAAAAGTTACAATAATATTAAGCTATGCGTTTTCTGATAGAATAGCTTCCTAACAAATGATGTTTTTATTAATTGGTCAAACTTATATACAAATTTATGCTCCTAATGCGTACGTTCATTTTATAATAACCCAATCCTTGTTTAATAATCCAGAGTTTCTAATCCCAACCCCTTCCCACCCTGTTTTTTTTAAATTAAATAATCGCTTCCATGTCCTAGCTTGCACAATAAAGAAAAACCATTTGGTAAAGTGTTAGCTGGATTTAACATCATTAAGTTTTTAAATTTAAATTTATCATCATACAGTCATTAATGTCGTTTCTTTTCGTAGTAAATCATGTTGGAAAGTTTAAAACATTTTGCAATAATTGTATGTTAAGTTTTCTGAAAAAACTTTCCTGACATGAAGTTTCAAATACGAATTTAACAGATTATTTAACACAACAACAAAATCTGCTGCAGAAATAGTGGACATAAAGGGAAGCTGCCAGTAACTGCATGTTTAGATTATGCCGAACAATGCCTGCTACTTTATGTCAAAATTGTATTGTTCCCTTTCTGTCTACTATTGCCCTGCATAATGAACGTTATAATAATTTTTTTAATGTTTTTACAATCTTTTTTGGAATATGCCATATATATTGGCAAATACAGTGGACATTGAGGGCAGGGCGAAATCACCTATGAACTTGTCTGTTTGCTCTCGTTCTATACTTAGGTTTGTTTCGAATCTCGCAACTTGCAATTTAAATGAGCATCCAGAAATATGTTAACTTCTTTTTTTGATAATTCCATCATGCCCTCTAAACATATTTTTTTTGGTATATTTTTAAATATGTTAAAAATAACATTTAACAGCTGCCTTTGAGGAACATCCTCCTTAATTTCATTGAATTTCGTAGTAACTTAAGTGAAAAGTTATTTTCTGCATTTTACTTTTATTTTTAAGTTTAAAACGTTCCGGACATGAAGTTGCAACTATGAATTTAACAGAATATTGAATACACAACTATGTGCATAGTATTTAATCTATGCAACAAACGTGGCAATAAATAATGGACATGAAGGCCAAATAACTGTACTTTGAGATGAGTCTAGTGAAACATGCAAATTAGTATAGCAAAACATGCATTCTTAATGTCAGAATTGCATTGGGTCTATTATTTCCCTTCATGTTATGCTATACATCATTGCCAATAATTGTTTTACATCGTCCTTAGATTTTATTCAAACGGTTTAAACTTTGAATGGCTTTAGTGTTTACACCCTCTCTCTCGCCCACTACTTTGCTCCAAATCTCACATTTTCTTCCAAAAAATTTAAATTTTCGACCATTGTCGAAGCAAATTCGTTCATGGCGATTTTTGGCCAAGTCAACCACTCGCAACACTGCGGGTTGAGGTGACAGAAGGTTGTTTCCTCGTCTGGCAGGTTGTTGGGGGAAATGGCAGAATAAATTCACTCACCTAGCAGCCATGGGCGCTTGAGCAGACTGGCTCTTACTTTGTATATCTACCGGGAAAAAATAACGTGTAATAGTCAATATATGAAACAATATATCGTGAAACAAATATTGTGAAATTTCAGGTTTTGTCGTCATTCGCAGCGTCTCAGTCAATTAAACTAATAGTTATATTATGTTCATAATCATATATATATTAAGAATTCATATATAGCAATTATTACAAATTATTAATAATTAATATATATTTATAATTAATAATTGTCATTATTTTAATAAATCACTAATAATTTGTCCTGATTAATATTTGATAGATGTCGTTTGGCAACGTGATCAGGATGATACAATCTGGTGGCGAACAGGTCGAAAATAGGCAGGTTTCAAAAATGTCAAAAAGTAAATATCTTGTGTGGATTTTACACGTGACATTGCAACGTAACCAGTACCCTGCGGAATGGCGTCAATCTCAAACCACAAAACCGCTTTTTGCAATGTTTTCCCCTGCGCCTTGCACATCGTTGTAGCATGCGCAATGCATAACGGATCAGACACCCTGCTACCCCCCATCATTTTCCTGAACAGTAACAGGATAAATTGGAGCTATACCCCATCATTTTCGTGAACAGTAACAGGATAAATTGGAGCTGTAGTGTTGTTTGAAAGCTCAAGCAGAATTGTGTGATTTTGCACGCATTCAACTATGCCCACTTGCCCATTGACGATGCCGTTTCTTTTTCCCTGTTCTGCGTTACCATTACTCTCATACCGGCATAAACAGGAGTGAGTTCACGTTCACAGTCTAGCTGTGCAACAGCTAAAGGCGTGTTTCGTTGTCAAACAGCTTTGTCGCCATGAGATCGTTAATGGTGTCCGACGTACATGTGGTGTACGTTAGCAACGTCGTATCTGGGTGCTCCTCGAACGCTCACAGTATGTCGTCTTCAGTGTCTTGACCAGTGGTCGAGATGACAGGAGCATCCTGGATATTGTCGAGAAGTTGTTGCTCGGGTGTCGAATATCGGATGTGATCCAGAAATGCGAGATAATCCTCGTCACCAGTTCTATGTTGTCCATGTAGTACGTCTGGTTTAAAAATTATGGTTAGTCATCGGGCTGGAAACATTCACCATCTTGTGAAAGTGGGCTTTCGAGAATGGTTCTTGCTGCACTGGGTCACCACCACACACCAGTAGGATCGGTCTAAACAGCAACCTGTTAATCGTGGACAACACGTGATTGAAGAAAATGCTCTCTGCTAACATGGACGCATCGTCGACAACGACGACGTTGTATCGTGAGATTTCCCCAGTTGATATGCAGGCTGTCTTCGGGAATGACCGGACAGTGTTGCAAATGACAACGTTGTGAACTCGTTCTCGGTAGCCACACGCCAGAAAACCAGTTGGTGCCACAATAAGCACATTTGCTCCCTTACCCACTAGCTCGTAAACAATGGAGAAGATAACATGAGATTTTCCAGATCGCAGTTTTCCCATCACCAGAATTGGTCTTTTCCAGTAAAGCTGTGGATCAGGGAGATGCTGACTGCTGGTCGTTGCCTCAGGCACTGATTCCCTGTCGGATGAGATGTACGCAAGGTCGTCAATGTTGTATCCTTCATAATGACGATCTCGCATAGACCGCGCTTGAAGAACGTGCCTTTTCACGACTAGCTGTTGCTCTTCCATAGAGAACGTTTGTTCAGCAGAAAGTGGACTGGCTGGCTGGTGTCAAGTTGAGGAGCCTGAATTATTTTCATTTGCCATCAGAAGAAGATGTCGGATATACTGGCAATGTACGACAATACGGTTTGGATGTAGTGATCCCTATGGCCTTGGTGTTGCAGATACGTCATTAGCTGTTCAGACTTGTTCCACATGTTTGGAAAATGGTGAACAACGGCACCATACCGCTCCAGAATTTACGCATGCTGAAGTTGCTGCAGCTCTACAATTTATCTGTGCGGAAAGTGCATCATGAGAAATTGGAAAAAATGTTCCACGTTGAAGATCGGCACAGTCTTAAGGCCCACTAAGGTGTTGTCATCTTTGTAAGCCTTAGGAACTGGATTTTGGTGATCATAGGCATGGAGCCATTGAAGGAATGTGAGATGGTTCAATTCACTAGATCTTTTTACGTATTTCGCATGCGTTTTGTTGTTCTCTGGCGTGGCACTTCACGGTACAGAGTAACGTTTGGTAATATTCAGTATGAATATAATGAGTCTAATTGCACAGCATCGTGAGATTTTGCCACGTACGACGTGGCATATCGCAATAGCATCGCCCTGCCGTCTGTTTAAAAAAAATGGAACATTTGAAAGCCGTCAAAATTGTGGAGACATACGCTCTCAAATTCAAGGCAAATGCATCGACATGGTGCTTAGAGGTGAAGCACATTTCTTGAACGTCACGCTCAACACTTGTATCTCCGTTTTGCAAAGTGAAAGACAGTGATGGTTTGTCAGATGGTTTTAACTTGCGTGCACGAAAAGCCAAATGTGGGTTATCTCACGGGAGGTCAGCCCTGATGAACCACAGTTGAATGTTCAAAATGTCTTTCAACCAGACCACGAGGTGCAGATGTACTGTGCTCCTCTTCTGAAATTCCAGTCGATAAAAGTATATTTTGACATTTCGTTGCGGTTCTGTTGTAACTGAATAGGTGGCTACTCCATTTATTGTTGTTGCTCCTGCACAGATAGCCACAGGCAATCTGTTCGAGGCAGTGAGCTATGTGCATGGTTTCCAAACTTGCAAGTTCCGTTGGTCCCTTGATGGTTGTCCAATACTGTAGCAAGCATACGGATCGTTAGTTTCGTGAAATTTTGGTTACGGTCGGACAAGTCGTTTTGTCATTACGACTCGTAAAAACAGAGTATTGAGCCGTAGCGACTGTATGATGTGTTGACGATCCGTAGAGTTAGAATGTCTATCTGTACGAGTCGTAACGGACTGTGTGGTGCATTCATGTTCCGTAAATATAGACTGTCTATCGGCACGAGTCGTAACGGACGGTATGCTATATTCACGATCCGTAAATATGGAGTGTCGATCGGTACGAGTCGTGACGAACCGAATGCTACATTTTACGATCCGTAATTAGGCTAATAAGTATTGTGTGCCGCTTAAGGTAGCCCTCAAAAAAGTTGTCGATCCGTATCGTGTTTTAACGGATGGTGTGCTAATTCACGATACGTAAATCTGGAGTGTCAATCCGTACGGGTCGTGACGAACCGTACGGTACATCTCACGATCCGTAATTAGGCTAATATGTATTGTGTAGCTAAAGAAGCCCTCAAAAAAAGTTGTCAATCCGTACGGGTCGTGACCAAACGTATGCTACATTTCACCATTCATGAATATAGGCTAATAAGCATTGTGTGTAGCTAATGTTTTTTTCTTTCTCATCTGGATACTAAAATTTACTTTTATGTTTGTCATTTATTTTGCAGCTCTTATTAGGATTTTGTGTTTCTTTCCCAATAATCACAGGGCATTAACCAGTGAAATATTATTCAATATTCATAGACACAGTTGCCATAATGTTCTATCCAACTTATTACCTTTATCAACCTTGTGATTAAAATAATATAGATCAAGAATTGTTTTTCTAACTATTAGTATATCAATTATCAATAATACTGCACCTTTATAAGCAAGCGATCTAAAATCCTGCACGTCATTAAACTTGTGTCATGCATTATACTACCGTTTTATTTAATACGATACATAATTCTATAAAACTTTGCACTGTCCTTGAGACCCAGTTAAATAAATAGTGGCAGCCAATGGCTGGATTGCGTATTTACATGATAATAATAAAAATAATACTGCTGACAATTCTAATAGTGCTCATGAAAATATATACAAATTGCTGATAGCATTCAAAGTGCGACAATGTTGAAATTCTATACTAAAATGTTTTGACATAAGCAATAAAAACGAATTTGCAAGACGATTCGTCTTGTACCTTGTAAAATTCCTAATCTTTCTAATATTGTAAGCTGGACTCCTAGTTTCTGGTATTAGGTGGTGAAGGTTGTGATTTGAGTCATTTGCAATTTAATTGAATATTTTTGTGAAAATATTATCATGATGACAAGACAATCTCTCTGTTTAAGATTTCCAAGGATTCATTATACTCCATATTTGGAAATATAATGCCAAGGGCATGCTTCTGTATTCTTTCTAGCTCTTTGCTAAGATAATTAGGTAAAGAATAGTGGAATACTGGAACCGTGTAATCTAAGATTGATCTTATACAAGTTATGTAGAATAAAACGAGGTTGTGTGGTAATACATTGGCTCTCTTTAGCTGAACTAAGAAGTAAAGATGTTTCGATGCCTTCTTGACAAGATCATTTATGTGAGTATTCCATTTAAGATCATTATTGATAGTCAAACCTAACAACTTTGCACTTGTTACAACTTCAAGGCACTTACTATTCACTATAATAGGACTGAATTCCCAATGTTGTTTAGTGAAGAATATATGTAGTTCTTTATATTTATCTAAATTAAGCTGCATTCTATTTGATTCTGACCATTGCACTACTTCGTCAGCTATTGATTGTGCTCTACTCACTTTATTTTTACTTATTACCTCCGAAACAGTCGTATCATCAACAAATTTCCATACACTAGTGCTTGGAATAGCCAGGTCATTGATCATTATCAAGAATAACCAGGGCCCTAATTTAGTTCCCTGGGGTACCCCGGATGGACTGATCCCCACTCGGAATGGCAGCCATCAGCGAGTTTGATTCTCTGTGACCTGTCATCTAGGAAATCGGTAATCCAATTAATAATACTATGTGGCAAAGCTAACTTGCACAATTTATGCGTTAAGATCTTATGATCAATAAAATCGAAGGCTTTGCGATAATCAAACAGTATGGCCCTAACCGCTGTGCCATTGCCATCAGTTCCTAGTGTCCAGTTATGAATCATGCTTAATAACGTTTGCGTCGTCGACGACTTTGGGATTAAAGAAATACCTAATGGTTTTCCGTGTTTGGATATTCTGATCCAAACACGCGGGATGTTGCGAGTTTTAAAAAACCCGTAAAAAAAAACGAACTGCTAAGCCAGTGTTTTTAGCTTTTCGAAAGTCGAGCAACATCCCAAGTGTTTGGATCAGAGTATCCAAACACCGAAAACCATTGGGTATTTATTTTATAAAATAACCACAGAAATATCACTAAAAGTTATTAATATAATTAGATCAACATTGCAATTCACCCAAAAACCGTCAACTACCAATCAGGGGTGGTTTTCTATTATGATTTATGATGCTGATGACAGCAACAGCCAAAAATAAGTTTGAAGTGGTAAAAACATCAGGAAAACATGCTTAGAAAGATGAAAAAGATATTTCCTGATGGATTTAATCGCGAAAATACGCCGTTTAACTTTGTTGGATTGCTGCAGATGTAAAGTGATGTTGTGACTTTGCCTAGCCTTCATATCCTACAACACAGAATCTTTTTTGTGGTTTTCTCTCACTGTCAAAGTGTTGTTCGGTGATTTTTTGTTGGCTACAAGAATAAAATGAATGGTTTCTTCGTGAATATCTTGTCCGACGAGAGGTAAAATAAACATTTTACACCATTTGCATGTTCTGGTGGACTATATCTATAAAAGTGTTGTGTTTTTGTGTTTTATTGAAACTTTCAATAAGGTAAACGTCGCCCTCACAAATTAAATGGAAATTCTCGTTAACTTTTAGCGTTGCTTTGTCCACTGTAAACACTTATAATTTCGGTCTATTTTTGTAAAATCTTGTGTAAATTAACAGGGAAGATTGCTATATTTTATTTATAGTTATTGTGCATATGTAGAGAATGTTAATAAATGTTTAAAAACGATGATGGGCGGCTGGATTTTCTTTTTGTGTGTACATGTTATTTTATAAAGCACCATACGGGTTTGTATCAACCATGGTCAACACTGCAGGCTTCACGTGATCATTCACCACAAACTCCTGTGCAATCTTGGAGATGCAAGGTGTCAAAGGTCCTTCAAATCCTCCACTGGCTTTTTCTTTGACAGTGGAGCAATGTCTGTGAGTTTCCATGCTTTGGGGAGGCGTTGTTCTCTGTATGGCGTATTCAAGATCTTTGCAAGCAAAACCGAGAACTCCCTAAGGAGCCAGTTGGATATCCCATCCGGGCCACAAGCTTTGTTGGAGTTAAAGTGCTAGTAAACCCCGAACGTTTTTTTTCATTTATCGCATCTCAATCATGTTAATAGTCGTCCAAACCATTAAATATATCAAAATCTCATCATTAACCCCATGAAATTCACATTTGAAAACCCAATGTTTTGGTAAAAAACCGCGTAATGAGAAGTCTGGGTCGAGTCTGTCTGGTGACGTAGATGCCGGGACGAAACACATGTCAATAACAGTGAACGCACTTATGTTAATAAGGTATCGAATTGCGTAGCCGAAGTTAAATCGATATATTAAGCGTTTTATAAGAGCATGTCTGATTCCACTGTGGCCAGTGTTACCTCGAATGACACTGAAACAAGTACGAGTTACAGCAGCGCCGTTGAAACGGATTATGAAGCGGAGATCGATGATGACATCGATGGCGCAGTTAATGTCGATGTTCATGAAGATTTGTGGGACGATGAACCACTAGCGGACGAGGAATGGATGGAAAATTATCGAAGAAGAAGGCAGCAACGTGCTGAGGAAGACGCGCAAATGCAACGTCGCCTTCGAGGATATGAACCAGTGCAAACTTGGTAAGTTTTATGTGTTTGTATGATATTGATACGATGATTTATACTGGCAAGAAATACAATATAATATATTACATACTTATATATGTTTCAAAATTATGTGTTATCACTGTAAGATGTATCATCTTTTATAGGTGTCAATGTGGAAACTGCAAAGTTGAACTCGTAATAAACGCATAGGAATGTTCATGTTGTGCGGAAATAAAGGGCTGTGGAGTAGCACTTAACGACGAGAAAGTCGTCAAAGAAGTTGGTGCTGTTCAAGGATGTATAACTTTACATCCTGGTTTCAGACCAATATGCCTGGAAGCATGGGCTTTACGTTTTTCAGCCGATATGTTTAAAACGAAACTGAATAAGCGTTATCGAAAAAAAGACGATGAAAATGCGTAAGTGTATATAATATATAGTATTTTTTACTTGGAGATTTAATTCCACCAGAGCATTTGATAAATTAATTTGTCTAGCAAAATTCATGAAATAATATTCTTTTAATTTTGTTCGAAGATTTCTACGAGCAGTTGCTTATCGTTATTTTACAAGGATGGTGCATGGAAAACTTGGAAGAAAACGGATGGCAATTCCTGCATGTGCGTATGATGCAATAAGAAAAACGTTCCCTACAGATGTTGTAGTTGGCTACCAAGAGGAAGATGAATAGAATTAATTTTAGTGTTTATATACATGAAAATAACGTTAGTATCAAAACCATCTGCTAAATAGTTTTGTCATATCGACCTGAACTTGTCACAGAATAATCATAAAATAAATACTGAACCTTGTATTGGATAGGATTTTTTTTTATGCCGTCAACCCCTAACTAAACTAGTGCATCTTTCAATGACCATCTCAGCATGGTAGCATTTCAGTCTGTATTGGTTTTATTTTCTTTTGGTTGTTGTATAAAAAGTGGCCAGAATGAGTTTGAAAAATGGTATATATATATATATATATATATTTCAGATGAAACAAGTTGTAGCAGACCAGTTTTGAGGTAAGCGAAAATCTATTATTTGCTCTAACTATATGTTGTTGAGCACTCTTTGCATTTCGTAGACCAAAACCTACACGTATATATATATATATATATATATATATATATATATATATATATATATATATATATATATATATATAATATATAATATATATAGCAAAGTGAAAAGGTGGTAAACTGCCAAGAATTTAGTGACGAGATACTGACGTTTCGAGCGGAGCCCTTCATCAGAGTAAGACGAGATGAAATAAAATAAATAGGGCTTCTATAATGCCAAAAGGGTGTCACAGGTAGAAAGTAGCCAATCAAATGCACGGGAAATAAACTAACTAATAATTAATGAGATGGGAAAAGTTAAATCATTTGCTATTTTTAAAGTCGATCAATAAGCAGACTGAGGGGGTGGGAAAAATGACAGGTCCAATATTCAAGGGGATTAGGCGATAATAATAGAAGCAAAGACTTGAAAAGCAATGGAAGTGCATAAGCTAATAATAAAAAGTTCCAAGCAAACTAAAATAATAAAAAACTTTTAGGAAGTTAAATAAAAGAAAAACGTTCGTTAAGACCAAGAGGATGTGTGGTGCCAAGTTTAAAAATGAGACGCTTTTCTTGCCGCTTGCGGTTATCGTTGCCACCGGAAATGGGAAGGATGGCACAGACTTTCATGTCTGAAACCAAATGGTTGGAGCTGTTGAAATGGCGGGCTACAGGTTTGTCACCATCATTGATCCTCACGGAACGAAGATGTTCAGCAAACCTGTCTGAAAGGCGTCGCCCAGTTTCACCGATGTAGATTTTAGGGCATTTATCGCAAGAAATGCAATAAATTATGTTGGTGGACGTGCATGAAAAAGCATGACGGATTGTGTGGTCGAATTTGGGGGCAGTAATAACTGTAGTGGGATTGAGAAAAGCGCATGTGTTACAGCGGGAACGGCCGCAAGAAAATGTTCCCGCTGGTGCCGAGGTATTTTGTTTAAGGGCACTATGTACTAAGGAGTCACGAATGTTTTTATTACGGCGAAAAGATACCAAAGGGTTGTCGGTGAAAATGGCTGACGTCTCAGGATCATTTTGTAAAATGTGAAAATTCCGATTAATAATATTTTTAACTTTAAAATTGAAAGGATGAAATGTTAGAACTAAAGGAATTTTATTGTTTGAAACTCGTTCCAAAGATGGTTCAAGGGCGTCTAAATGGGGGACGAGAAAAGCTTTCTGAACGGCGAGGTCTAAAAGGTTGGTAGGGTAACCACGTTGGACAAAAAAATATCTCATTTCCATTGATTTGACTTGAAAATCTTGGTCGTCGCTACATAAGCGGCGAAGACGCAAGAATTGAGAGTAAGGGATGGATTGCTTAGTGTGGTTGGGATGAGAGGATGAAAATAGAAGATAACTATGGGAGTCAGTAAGCTTGTACGAGAC
This sequence comes from Chrysogorgia sp. JL179-B06, assembly GCA_035772405.1. Classification (NCBI taxonomy): domain Eukaryota; kingdom Metazoa; phylum Cnidaria; class Anthozoa; order Scleralcyonacea; family Chrysogorgiidae; genus Chrysogorgia; species Chrysogorgia sp. JL179-B06. Next base: position 800,802 of record JAYKKM010000297.1, on the reverse strand, counting down.
CGACGTTTTCAGCGAATCACCATTAATCGAAATTAAAATATCAAGGAACGACACAGAGGTCTCGCTGATTTCCCACGTGAACTTCAGAGCAGGATGAAAATCATCAACAAAGTTGATGAACTGCTCTAAAAGGACACGTGAACACGACGCTGTTCCTAAACAGTCATCGATAAATCTTCCGAAAAAATCAGGCAAGGGACCCGTGTATTGTTCAAAGATCTGTTTTTCAACATAACCAACAAATAAGTTAGCATAGCTTGGACCCATTTTGGTGCCCATCGCAACACCACTTATTTGTTGATAATGTTCGCCATCAAACGAAAAATTGTTAAGGGTAAGCACTGGTTCTGCTAAGCGGAGTAACGTGGTTGTGGAGGGTTCTAAATTAGTGCGCTGATCAAAGAAAAACTTCAGAGCTTCAAGGCCATCACAATGGGGAATGACGGTGTATAAGGACTTGACGTCCATCGTGAAAATAAATTTATCGGAACTACTGAAACGTAACTGGTCGAAAATTTGCAAGGCATGTTTAGTATCTTCGATATAAGAAGGCAACTTCTTAACCAAAGGATACATAACGTTGTCTAGAAAACTGGAAACGAGCTCGGTGGGGCAACTACAAGCAGAAACAATCGGCCTGCCAGGATTGTTAGGTTTATGGATTTTAGGTAGGAAATATATGACAGGCGTTCTGGGGGTTGTTAGTATAAGGTTAGATGCAGAGGCAGGCAATTCACCGGCTTGGATGAAATTCTTGATGGTAGTTTTGACGGATTTTTGGTGAGATTGAGTGGGATCGGAATTTAACTTAGTATAAAAGATGGTGTCGCTGAGTTGACGAAGAGCCTCTTGTCGATACAAGTCCGCTCTCCAGACAACTACAGCGCCAGCTCCAACCATTTGGTTTCAGACATGAAAGTCTGTGCCATCCTTCCCATTTCCGGTGGCAACGATAACCGCAAGCGGCAAGAAAAGCGTCTCATTTTTAAACTTGGCACCACACATCCTCTTGGTCTTAACGAACGTTTTTCTTTTATTTAACTTCCTAAAAGTTTTTTATTATTTTAGTTTGCTTGGAACTTTTTATTATTAGCTTATGCACTTCCATTGCTTTTCAAGTCTTTGCTTCTATTATTATCGCCTAATCCCCTTGAATATTGGACCTGTCATTTTTCCCACCCCCTCAGTCTGCTTATTGATCGACTTTAAAAATAGCAAATGATTTAACTTTTCCCATCTCATTAATTATTATTTAGTTTATTTCCCGTGCATTTGATTGGCTACTTTCTACCTGTGACACCCTTTTGGCATTATATAAGCCCTATTTATTTTATTTCATCTCGTCTTACTCTGATGAAGGGCTCCGCTCGAAACGTCAGTATCTCGTCACTAAATTCTTGGCAGTTTACCACCTTTTCACTTTGCTATATATTCAAAACACTGTCTACGCAGCACTCTACTTATATAATATATATATATATATATATACGTGTAGGTTTTGGTCTACGAAATGCAAAGAGTGCTCAACAACATATAGTTAGAGCAAATAGATTTTCGCTTACCTCAAAACTGGTCTGCTACAACTTGTTTCATCTGTAAAAGAATCTTCAGGCAGTGACAATATCGAAAGGGATGACCGCTTATTTATAGGCTTTCTGCCGGAAAGTGGGGGCGTATGTGGGGGACAAAGCATGAGGTCATGGCTTTGTTTGCGTTGATTACGCGAAATTTATTACGATGACGACACTGTGAAATTATTTCCGCTCTTGTTGAGTAAACTATTCTTATTTTTTTCTTTTAAAATACAAAATTTTTCTTCTGAACATAAATTGCATCGTTTTGATCCTCCTGTGTACGAAATAGAATGTTTTAGAATTTGCCAATTAATACTGAAATCTTTATTGTTTTCTTTCAATGTCCAAATATATTTCGAAAGTTCGGTGTCATTTTCATGTTTTTTATGTTGAAAAGATTTAGTGTGGTTGGCCAATCGCTCTTTGAATGTGGTTGCAGTCATACCAATGTAGTGTTTTATTTCGTTTGTGATGTTTACTGTCACTGTTGCTTTGTATACTATGTCTCTAGTCATGCATTGTTCTTGAAGCGGGCAAATGGTGTTCTCTCTACAACTGCAATTAGTAGCGTCCCTATCCTGCGGTTTGATGTTCCTAGCTATGCGTGCATTGTGCTTAGTGATTATTGACTTAACATTGTTCATGCAGCTGTAACTTACTTTAACTGTATTTCTGTTAAAAATCTTATGGAGCTTGTGGTGCGGAGGGAAATGTTTGTCAATTAGGCTAAGGAAATTACGTCCTATGTTAGTGCTGACACTCTTGCTAAATGGTGGGTTGAACCAAATGATATTGCGTTGCCTATTCCTACGTGGTCGTTGCGGTGTATCATGAGTGTAGCTAAGTTCATGATTAAAGTTGCTGTGCCAAAACGCGTTCTGATATAAGGGTGCAGATTCCTGAAAAGTTTGCTCATCTGACGAAAGGAGTTTAATGCGTTTGTTAATTGATGCAGGTAGTTGCCTTGTTATGCTTGGTGGATGGTTAGAGTGCATATTTATGTATAGCGGATCGTCATTGGGCTTCCTATAGGGCCTATAGTTTCCATTGTTAAGGTCGAAAGTTACATCTAAAAAGTTTACTATACGTAAATTTGATTCGGCGGTGATTTTTAGGTCAAATTGCTCGAAAATTTTGTGGAGATCTTTTCTTGTTTTGTCTGCTAAACGTGCTGATTTACTTTTTATGATAGCCAAACCGTCATCTCTATATAGGCCGATGCTTTCTTTGCCAAATTTCTTACTTAGGTGGTTTAAAATGTAAAGGCCTACAAGCTCACAAATTTCCGCGCCGTCGAAACTGCCCATGGTAACGTCGAACAAACTCTTGCTATCTTTTTTTATCCATGAAATTCCGCTATTGAAAAGGAGAGATTTTCTAGCGTGTTTTATTATTGAAATGTTGTTTTGAGGTATAGTAGCCAAATTTGAAGTCCAGGACAGAGCTTGGTCCAATAGTTTTTCAGAAATAGATGGATAGAAATCGACAATGTCAAATGAAATGAAACTGTGTCTGTCCTTATCTTTTATATTGCCAAACCACTCAATAACTTGTTTTGTATTTCTCCATTGATTTAAATTCAGTTTTTGTCTCAAATTAGAATTAATTTTGTCCAAAATAGCTTTGCTTAGTTTTCCGGTTTCGCTTTTGGCGGGGTTAATTAATCGACATTTTGGGTTTTCGAAATTTTCTTTGTGGTCTTTTAAAGATATAAATGCTTCGCGTTTTTTCATTTTTTCAATTCTGTCGCCGATTCCTAAATTGTTCGAAATGTCTTTTAGTTCTGAGTCAATTTCATCTATAGAGTCCTCGGATCCATGCTTATATGTTTTTGTGATGTTGTCATGTAAGAGATTGTTGTATATGTCGGGCGGGGTTTCATAAATATTCCGAGTTTTGTCTGCAAAAATGAAAATGTTGGGAGACGTATTAATTTTCTTTAAATCGTTAGCCAAAGATTTCTGAAATTGGTTCCTATATGGCCGGAATTGTACATTCTCGATTAGTTTTATAAGTTCGTCTTCGAAGGGTTTCATATCTGGAATCGAAGGAGGTGTTTTGTTGGACGCAAGGCCGAAATGGTTCTTTTGGTTCTCACTATTTTTGTTTTTAAGAAAGAAATTGGCTTTCCATCTCATACGTTTTAATACACTTTCCACTTTTTCAATCAAATTCTTCAAATAAGCGTCCTGTGATGGTATAGGGATATTCTTTAGCGAATAGTCAAATCGAAATTGCCGCATTTTAAGGTTAGATAGGAATGAATAACGTAAACAAGAGTGCACAACCGATATACGGGTGCAAATATACGTGTAGGTTTTGGTCTACGAAATGCAAAGAGTGCTCAACAACATATAGTTAGAGCAAATAATAGATTTTCGCTTACCTCAAAACTGGTCTGCTACAACTTGTTTCATCTGTAAAAAGAATCTTCAGGCTTTTTATATATATATATATATATATATATATATATATATGTATATGTATATGTATATGTATATATATATGTATATGTATATGTATATGTATATGTATATATATACATGTATATGTATATGTATATATATACATGTATACATGTATATATGTATATATATACATGTATATATATATATACATGTATATATATATACATGTATGTATATATATATATATATATACATGTATGTATATATATATACTGTATATATACTGTATATATATACTGTACGTGTATATATATATATACTGTATCAAAATAATGACGAAAAGGTGGTGATACTGCGAATAACTATAGAAATGTATAGCTATTAACGTTTTGAGCAAAAGCCCTTCATCAGATTTGCTTTGCTCAGATGAAGGGCTTTTGCTCGAAACGTCAGCTATACATTTCTACAGTTATTGGCAGTATCACCACCTTTTCCTCGTTTGATCTTGTATTTCACACTGGCTACGCAGCACTCTCTCACTATTGGTTACTATATATACTGTATATATATATATATATATATATATATAAAACATATTTTTTCTATCATAAGATATTTTTTCTATCTTCTATTTTTTGGACAGTCAACATTTTTGTGTCCTTTTCGTGGATTTCCACATGTCAGGCACTTTGGCTTGGCCCTTTGTTGGGGGTTTGGATCACCTTGATTTCGATCATTTGTTGCTTCTGAAATAAAAGTCATCTGTTTAGTATAATATAGATGTATATTAAATCATATAATATGTCAGTAACATGTATCATTGTGAATGTACTAACCAGGTGGTGGTGTTGTTGGTGGAACCTCTTTGGTGACCATTGTCTTTCGGGTCCTGTGCTTTCTAATGGCCTCATCTCTGCTTTCTTTGTCCAAGGATGCAGTCATTGGTGGTGGTGGTGTCATTTCTTGCAGTTGTCTTCTGCTGTTGCTGACGTTACCCTCTATTAATGCCAGCTCAATTGTGCCATACAAATGGTCTATATATTCTAAAAAAGATACAAATTGAATGTCATTTATAAAGTGACAATTTGTCCCAATTGTTTGCATAAATGTTATTAAATCCGTACTTGACATATACACTGTACTGTATAATATAATTAATATCACATTATTATAACTAGAAAATTAACATTTATACTAATATATTGTATATAATTTTTCCCACCAGATCATACCTGTACAAGATAAAAATTAATAATTAAATGAACATAAACAATAAATAATCTAGAGAAACCATTGATCATTCAAAACCTTACCAAATGTTTGGAGTACCGTTTCATCTCTAACTGTTGCTTTGCCATTTTTAAACTTTGGATAAGTTACTCGGACTTGTGTGCTGCCATCTTTACTCAACTTGGTTTTTCGTTGAAGATTTTCATTGAAATGCAATATTGATAAAATATGCCGAAATAGGACACAAAAAATTATCTAAATGATGAAGCACCATAATTTCTGATTTGGTAGCAACATTTTTTCCTGAATGAATTCAATTGAAATTTGGCATAAATGGGTAAGGGCATGAAATTCCCAATCTCATTCTGTAGATTAGTGATTCATGATCACATAATATAAAAACACAATCAGTTGAACATTTCGATATATTATGTCTTCAAGTAATTTTGATGGAATTTCTTGATCAGTTATGACTTCAATTCAATGTCAGATAAATTTCCTTTTCTTTACCTGCAATGCATTCCAACAAATGTGAAACCAATCATCTTTGGTGCAAAGTGGTTTGCCACGGAATGAAAGCCTTCAAGGCTGCTGGTTTGTGCAATAGGGGATGCTTGTTTGATGCCACTGATGATTCCTGGTTTTTCAAGGGCTTTTTTCAATTGGTCATAGACAGGATCATCTAAATTTGAAAACAAAACTGATGCAGATCTTGAAGTTGCAAGAGAACTAAACACTTTTATCTAGTAATATAGCAAAGTCATTAGACAAATTTTATTGAAATTTATGTTATGTATTCAATTAAAAAGCCTGCTTAAGTTGTTATCTTGATTATTGTAATCTACAGCCTGTCACAGGTGAACAGATAAAACAAGTATATGCATGCACATACATTAAACCTCATGGTGCATATAATAATACCAATGACTTCTGATAATAATTATAAATCCTGAACAAAATAGCTATGCTGCCATGCATTTTGGCAAATGTGTTCATCCAACCCTACAACTTACCCTCTTCTAGCCATGTGCGATTTTTAATTGTCTCTGAGTGGTGGCATTTGTCAAAAAAAGGATTTTCAAAATCTTTGTGAATATCTCTCACATGCCAAAGGAAAGATCTAAATTTGGCCCATATGACAGCTCCATTACCCGATGGTGTTGATACTGCACTCCAGTGCAAGTGATTTGTACATGGCTGTATCCATTCAGTAATCTCCTCACAATTTTTCAATTTGGCAATATTCAGCAAATCTTTTTTAACCTCTAATAAGTGAAAGAAAATAATTATAAGGCCACATAAAACATTATATTCCTTGATTCTCTTCACTAAATTTTGTATTAGAATTCAAGTATTATAATTCTCCTCTGAAAGCATACTTTTTTTCAAATGCCACAAGTCAAAATAATGTATCAGCTCCTTCATCTCCTCTCTCATGTACTTGATAATTTGATTGTGACGATCAGTAACAAATGTGCCAAGATTAAGGTTGTGACCAAACATGGATGCAAAACAATTTTTGAATCCAGCAAACTCCATAGCATTGCTGCTTCCAACTTGATTACGCTAAAATCAATACATATAGAACTGCTTAATTAATCTCAATTAAAGGCAAATTGCCAATTGTATACACATACATTAGTTATGAGAAGTAGACTGTATATACCGGTATAAATTTGTAAGGCACGTACGGTACCTATATCAATTTATTTAAAATATGGAAATTGATGGTACATGCATGCACGTTGCTTTAGAGTTGCTAAAAATAATATTATTGACATACCTGAACAACACTAAAGTCTATTATGCGAGAATTGTCACAACAGAAGATGGTGTATACCCCAAATTTGGCATTATGACCCATGCTGTCATGTCTGGCATCCCCAGTGATGACAAGTTTTGTGCTGCTTTTTTTCAAATTTTCCAGAAGATCAGATTGGTATGTTTTCCAGTACATTTGAATAGCAGGAAATAGTATCTCCTTTAAAGAAATAAAATAATTATACACTTATAAATAAATAAATCGAACATGCCTGGCCTGGTTAAAAACTGAGTGGAGTATAACCTAGCATAACATCATACATATTCTTCACTCACCCTTTGGTGTTTGAAGTAGGTAACCAGGGACATTGCTTCCAAGCCAATGTGCTTGAACATTCGTATCACTTTGCTGGCAGATAATCCTACAGAAAGAATTCCAAATGACAACAAAAGGTTTCCAGCAGGGATTTGTGTTCCAGGCATGTCAGGTTGGCTACGCCATATATGGTCTGGACTATTGCATTCCCCATTATAGCACTTTGTCCTTATTTCAAGCATAGTACCAATTTTGCGGGATGAAATTGCAGTATTCTCAGACTTGCATGACGGGCAGAACGAAAAAAGCTGAAGTAGCTGTGATATGAACACCATGAATTTCTTCTCTGTGCATGGGTTATCTCCAACAAGGCTGATAATAGGAATGAGATGTATATACAGTAATTAGTAGAATGCTAACAGACTTAAAGACAACATTATTTTTTACTTACCATTCAGTTATTTCATCTTCACTTTGAACTGATTCTTCCATATCCTCCTCTAGATCATAGTCCATATCATCATCCAATTCTTCAAAAAGATCATCTTCAGCAATATCATCTTGAGGATAAACATCATCACCTTGATCTTCTCCTGTAACACACTGTCCACTTGTACCAACTACCTCTTCATGGCCTGTTTTTACCGCACGATTCAATTTTTTGACACGACCTGTTACAAACAAAAAACTGCACTAAATAAATGCAATCACAAATTCACCACACCATTAAATCTTGGATGACCTTTTATTAACTGCCAAAACATAATTATACAATACATAATACACTAAAATAATGGCTCTATTTCTTGATACACTGTATGTACTAAGTAATATATACATACCTGAAATTTTCCTTATTTTTTTGTGAGCTTCTTTAAGTTTGTGTTTCATTCCAAGCCAGTTATTTTTTAATTTCCGGTTTCGTCTTGCTAGCAGCTTGCATCTTTCACACTCTTCACTGACTTGGTATTCAAAATCTTTGGCCTGGAAAAATTATAATTACATAATAGAGTAGATTTGGTTATGTTATATAAAAGAAGCATAAACTACATACGAAAGTGGATAACTAACCGTATATTTTCAGTAAAAATTATAACAATCAGTCTACTCACGGGAACATATGGCTGTTCATCACAATATAATTCATGCTGCGCAAAGCCAGGCTCTGGTGATTGCTCTGGTGATGATACCACTATAGCTAACGACGAGTCACACTGGGCAATGGTTTGCTTTTGAGCAGGAGTCGTGATGTCACGAATAATCTGGAAAAGAAATAAAACATCACTAAGAAATCTTAACATGTCAATTCGTCAAGAAATCAAATGATCAAATCGAGAAAGTAAAAACGCTAGTCACCTTCCGATGTTCTCTTGATGTTGTTGGTCTATCTTCGGCTATTACGGCAGTCTGAATGGTTGGAACCACCAGAACTCCGAACTCGTCTCTTTTTAAAGTGACTTTTAGTTGATCCTCAAATCCAGGCAAAGAAACTTTCGGTCTCTCGAAGTCTTCCACTTTGAAGTGTTCACAACAAATAACGGAGTATTTCGATGGCTCCCATTTGGCTCGCTTTGTTCTAACGAAATCGCACCACAACTTTCTTCGTCTTTTCGCGATTGGCCTTTCGTCCTCAAAGAATGGAATTTTGTGCTGAGAGATTCCTCGTTCTTTGCAGTCTTTGTTGTTTTCGTTCGTACAACCGTAAACAATGCAGCGATCAGGCATTTTAACTTTTTGCTATGACAATAGCGATTAACTATTACTATACCTTGTTTTATAATCAACATAATTGGCGCTTCCGTCCCGGCATGTACGTCATCAAAATATCGCCCAGGTCTTTCCAGGTACGCGACTTTTCTTTGAGAAGCAACGAAATTGGGTGACTTTGAACCCTCACAATTTTCGATAGAGCGCAGAAATAGCGATAAAAATTACAAAATATCATTCAGTCACATGCTTTTAACCAATTTATGAAAAAAAACGTTCGGGGTTTACTAGCACTTTAAGCTTTGAAAGCACTTTGTAGACCCTCTGTTCCGACACTTTGAGGAATGCTGGCAAGTCTTCGAGAGGGAGCCGACTTGAGGGTTCGGGTAGACGATATTCCTAAGGGGCTCAAGGAAAGCCTTGTTTATAACATTTGCCAGATTTATGCCGACAAATCTTCCACGTCCTTCACATTCAACTGGTTACGCAGATTACGTGTATGGGAATGCATACCGCTTATCCGCTTAATCTCCCTACATCTTGGACTCTGGACTTAAATACTTGGCTCTATATTCCTTCCTTTCCTGTAGAATTTGAAAAGGCTGGAGTCTGTACCATACTTGGCAAAGGCCTTTTGTCTCCTAAGAACGAGAGCTTTCAGCTTGTCGGTCATCCACACGGCATCGTTGGGATTCACTCTAACACGTTTTAATGGCATAAGTCGACCAAGCCCTGTGTGAATTGCTATATGGAAGACATCTAAATAGCCTTCACAACTCTCCAGGGACAAAAACAGCAATGGCCAGTCAAGCAGGGTGAGGTACCATCCCATGGCAAGCTTGCAACTAGCACTTCGATCTCTTTTAAATTTTGGGAATACCAAAACTGTATTATGATCGGACACACCCAAAGTTGGGGCTGTTGTTGGCATGTCATAATACTCGTGTATGTTGGTGAGAAGAAGGTCGAGTGTTACATCCTTACGAGTTGGTGCCTTAAGACTTCTTTTAGGCGGAAGTGACGATTAATCCTCATAACATCTAGGTGGTTAAAATCGCCGGATACTATGAGGCCACAGTTGGGAAACGTCCACTAGGCAGTGGCGAGAGAATGTAAGAGGTGGTCATGCATGGAGTCCTCATTGGCTCCCGAAGTGTGGTATAGAGACATGAGAAATCCCTACGAAGATGAGCAAGTCTTAAATGGAGCCACAAAATCTCATTTCTTGACAACAGGTCAGCAGATCTTGAGCAACTTTATATTTAAAGATTCCGTCCTTGATATAAATGTACACACCGCCATGATTGTTGGTAGATTCTACGTGCAATTGAGCAGCCAGGGATGTCGATAACGCTGTCCACTACTGCCCCCTTAAGCCAGGTTCATTATAAATGCCAGGCTGATGTTGCAATTTACGAACTTGCGTACTTAATGTGATTAGATGCCATATTAGTGAAAGTAAGTACGGTTATGTATCTCCCACTGAGTGTTGTCCTGTTAGATTATAATGGTAAGTGGGAAGACAGTGTTTATTATTCAATGAATTGCTTACAGTCACAGTACGTTTCCCGCTCTTTTCAAATGGTTGTTGTTGTCCAGCGTCTCCGCAAACTATAAGTACTAGCCTGAAAAGTAATCCATCAAGTTTGATAATATGTGACGAAATAATGTTTCTGAGACCATGTACAATACATCAATTACCACTAAATCAAAACGGGAGATCGACCAGTTTGTTGTTGGTCGTTCATCTGGATTTACCGGAATGAAAAATGAAGCATGCACAGTATTGCATGTTACTTGTTCGGAAACCTTGGCATGAAAAGCACTAGACAACAAACCAGTTGGACTGGCTACAAGGATATTTACACCTTCATGTGTTAGCTGTTCAACAAAATGACAATGACATGCGATTTTTCTGATCCTGGTTTACCAGTAATTACATTTTCTTGCCATTGCATATCAGATGCCTGATTTGGGAGTGGTTGACGTTCCAAGCTAACAATTTATTCATTGCCACTGAGGTCGTTGTCTGATGGGTTGTTCTTTCAAGGGTGTAGTTAATTTCGTTATGTGGCAGTTCTGTTTGTAATTGTGACGCATTTGTTATTTCCATTTGTGAAAGATAAAATAAATCAGAAAGGCTTTGTATATATGCAATTATAGTTGAAACATACGAATCTTTGTCCTTTAATTGTTAGATGTTATTTCAAATTTTCGTTGTTGGCCCATAAATCTGTAAAGTGATGTATTGCCTGTGACCAAACTCATCAGTTTTAACGTGCAATACTTTTTCAATACATCTTCTTGCATGTTCCACACTGAGCTATTAATGAAATACTGCACCCTAATCACAACAGCCTCCCTGAACAATTACGTTCATATGCAGCAGCGGTACATCACTTTCCATGGTTGTGGTGCAATGAAGATAATTTGAAAGCACACTTCACGTTGCATGGTCATAGACAGAGATATATAACAACCATCATTTCCTACGTTCGAAGATTAAGGGACTTGTTTTACTTAACTCAAATGCAAATCATCAACGCCTCGACTAGACGCCCTTCAGCCAACACACATGCAACAATACTCTCTTGACGTATAAGAAACTACTATTTTCCAGGTCAGGGTGAATAGGTTCTTACATATTTGATGCATAAGACAAAATAAGCCTGTTTAGGTTCTTTTAAATAGGTTCTTATTTTTTCAAAGAGTGGTGCAGGTCATGAAATTTTAAATACTGATGTATAAATAACATAGGTGTGATGTGAAAGTTACTAGATTTTAGACATTATATTGATGAAATACTACTTAACAGTGATATTGAAGAATGTCATTTGTTTTGTTGACGATTTTATTATACCAGTAGAAGTTGAAAGTATAAGTGCTGTTTCATATAAAGTCTGAAACACTTTCATGAAAGTAAATTTTGCAGTCTGAGTTTAATAATACCCTGAAACACATTTATATGGAACTGTATAAATCACTGCCAAGCCTTCAGTCTTATTTCTCATCCCATAACTATTACGTGCCTACCAAATAAGAACCTTTTCCAAATTTCAGGCTGAATTGGTTCTTATAAAAATGGGTGTCTAAATGGCAAATTTCAGGCTGTAGGTTCTTAATCCACTAGGTTCTTATACGTGGGATTTTACTGTATTACGTTGCACGAAATCAATTAGGCCGTAATCTGTGGTCGATTATCGTTCAGTTCCGCTGCCATCGGTTGGGCACTACTTTAAAACTGCATAAATAATTAGGATTTTACTTAAATACAAATTCAGTTGTTGTCACCTGCAAAAACCTGCAGTATTTTCAGATTTATGCTTTTAATATTCAGGAAATTACGTTCTCTACCTCGTTTACCGCTATTTGTTATTGCGTAATTTCTCTAAGGAATTCATGTAATATATAATATATTGACTAACCCCAGACCCTTTTTAGGGCGGTAAAACAGGTTCTCATTCAATGTCAAACTAAATGGCACATTTTTCGCAAGGTGAAAGCATGAAGATCCGGGTAAAAGACAATCAGGAGTACTCAACTAGATCAAATTAATGCAGAAACACGGAAGTAACACTGATATTTACTGCCCCCTGCGCATTTGCCTAAGCGCCTATTTCTAAAATTTCCTCGATATTTCGTCCAAGAAAACATGCACTGCAATATTTATTATCCATAACTACACATGTTTTGTCTCGTGGGGTGAACACGGTATTTTTTTCAACAAAAGGTTCTTAATACTCTAGCACTAACTACAGTGAACTCTCTTTCTTGGCGGACATCCTTAGAGGTGCCCGTTTTAGAGAGAGCTGATGTAACCAAGACACCCAAACGACAAAACTAAAAATAGAATATTAATTCGCTTGTGTGTCTTCTGCCTAGCGTTACAGGCGACAGCGTGACACAGCGGTTGCAGGCTCCGCTCGAAACGTCAGTTTTTATTTACTCAATTCTTGGCAGTTTACCTCTTTCGCTTTAGTGATATCCCAAACACTGCATACGCAGCACTCTACGTTTACATATCTTGTAACGTCAATTATTTTATCAAAAGAGCTGTCCTTAGAGGGGTCTCCGCTCAGAGAGAGAGTTCACTGTACTTCTTGCTCCCATACTCTAAAACAAAGTTCCGCTGCCCCAAGCTGCGAACAGATCATCGTGGCTCTTGTGAAGTCATGGTTTTCACCTGTCAATAGCATGTTATTTAAGGCCTGTTTGCAGGTTTGGTATTAAAAAATTACAGAAAAAAGCTGTGAATAAATCTGTACATGATCATCGTCATTGTCTAAGTCAGAACCACCATTTCCTCCTTCAAACTGTTCTTCAAAGCCTTCTTCAGTTTCTGCTACATTATTCAGACAATTAGTACATGAACAAAGGTCAGTGCATTTCAGATTTTCCTTCTTGCAAGAACAATGCTGTGTTTTACACCCTGTCTTACATGAACAGTTGACACACTCAAGCAGGGAATCCGGTGCTGGAGTATGCGTCATCCACACCATTTCCAGCTCGCCATTTGACAGATGCCATCCATTGTCAATTGGAGAAGGGAGCTGTACTTGAGCAGCTAGACATTGTGACAAGGAGGGAAAGTATTTCCAAGTAAGGAGAAACTAATTTGGGATGGTTTTCCAAGCCTTTTTTCTCCCTTTGCCATGGAAGGAACTTGTGCAATCGCACCCTAATAAGTAAAAGCGCAGTAAGATAAGATATTTGCAAATACATTTTGAGTTCTGTATTACCATAAATTAACTAACCATTATTTTAAAGCTTCAAACAACACATTTAACCATTATTTCCCATAAATTGTCGAGTTACCTGAAAATGCATGGACACCTGGCAAGCATCGGCAAAGTTCCTCACCCAAGGTATCAGAAATGGCAGTTATAGGTATGCAACAAAATTTGTTTCCTGTACCAGTCATCATGAAAATGTTTTTTCCAATGGTCTGCTGCATTGCAATGCAAAGAATAAAGACATCCGTGTCTGGACTTTTGATAATCACTCTATCGTACGTGGTCGCTGCATGTTTGCCATGCAGCAACAAACGAGTGTCAGCCTCCTCGTGATTGCTTTGTAGTACAGATAGTTCATTACTTGGAACAGGGTCATCTTCGGACATACCAGGGGGGGAAAAACGTAGCATATTTATTTTGAGGACACGTACATACTTGAAATGCCAGCCAACTGCGATGACTTGTAGGAACTCCAGTGCTCGCGTAAAAATATCAGCAAGGATTCTTTGTTCTCTCGCAACTCGTGTACTTTTTCCACTGTTTTGGAACACTCTGGTCTTTTCTAAAAATGCGAACTTTCTGGACTCCTTTTTCAGCTCTTCTACTTTGCTCCGTATTCTTTATACTTAGAGCAGGGTACCTATCTGCTATGTGTGACCGGATCAACCGTCATGCGTTTAATTATTATTATGATCACGTAGTTTAACTAGATTTAAGTTGTTTGTTAAGTTAGTTACTTGCTAAGTCATCTGCATTCTCTGGTTTCCTTACACACCTAGCTGTTTGTCGATTAGCACAGTCATGGTCTATGGCAACGTACTTGCTTTACCTAAATCCTGTTATTGTAGAATATGTTTTGTCATTTTCCTATTTCAGCTTTATTGTGGTTTCCCAACCCAGAATTGTGACCTTATTTGGTTAAGTATACTGTTTACTACCTTTCTAAACGTTACTATAAATTAGGAGCAGTGAACCATGAAAGTTCAGTTATCACAGTTGATTCAGTTGATTTACGATCGCCAGTTCTCCAGACTATAGACGAGCGCATTATGTTACAAGTCAGTCTACCAAGTTCAAGTCTTCTCTAACATTAGGTATTATACTATATATATTTCTTTTGATACATCTTAATTACTCTCAACTTAGTTTACTCTATATTGTTGCGCAGTTATTCATATTATACAGACTATATACTGTTTTTTAGTTTCCTTTATTGTCATTTGCGCTTTATTTGTGCATGACCTGTAATTGACCTTTATGCTTACTATTAGCTTATTAAGTATTAGCTTCACTTTTATCATTATCAGTAGATATATGTAATCACTTAACTTGTACATATTTAGTCTTGTATACTTATTATTTCTTTTTTGTTTACTTTGTTACATTAGTGTTACTCGTTCCTGTTTTTATTCCTGTTTTATTGTTATTATATTGTTCGTTTATGACTATTAAACTTCTTTAAAATCACTTGTATCCATTGCACGTACATCGACCATTTGAGCCGTCTTACATTTTGGTGTCAGAAGTGGGATACGAGTTGTGAATAAGGGTTTAAAGTTATATAAAAACAAAACAGGAACGAGCTAACAACTATATAGGTATGGCCTTAGAAAGCTGTTCAGGTGCTGACCGACAAACTGAAGGAGTTGGAAACCCAACTTGTGCAAGCCCAAGCCAACCCTCCAACTGGTTCAATAACAGTGAAGGTTCCCAGGGAGAAGAAGCTGTGCAAATTCGTCGGGACCCGTGATGACAACGTCCTTGAAGAATGGATAGCTGACGCTGAACGTGCTGTTGTTGGCCATACTAACGCAGAGGCCGTTGATTTCCTGATCTATCACCTAGACGGGGCTGCCAAAGACGAGGTGAAACTGCGACCCGCTGGTGAGAGAAACAACGCTCATGCAGTATTCAAGGTTCTGCGGGATTGTTTCCGCAAAGGACTTTCGAGTACGCAGGCCATGCGCAAGTTATTCGAGAGGAAACAGAAGGACAGAGAGACAGTGACAGATTTCTCCCATGCCTTGATGCTACTGTTGGCTCGAGTGGAACACCTGGATGGCACGCCTGTCGCTGGTAAGGACCGACTGCTTCGCGACCAGTTCCTAGAGAACCTCCGTGATCCTCAGCTCCGACGAGACATCAAGCGCTGGGTGAGGGACCATCCTACGAAGACGTTTCAGGAGATAAGAGACGAGGTTCAGCACTGGATCAACGAAGACGAGAGCAGTGGGTCTGTGCGTGTTCGTGAGGTGAAGGAGTCGGAGCAAGCTACGTGCGAAGAACTACAGGGGACTGCCTTCAGTATCCAAACCGTGATTGGAGACCTGGTTTCGGGCCATTAGACGTTGACAGAAGGTCTCCAAAGGCAACAGAAGTTACTGGCCGATCACATCGAGCAGCAACGCCTGACCTTCGAGAGACAACAAGAGGCCATTGCAGAACTGAAGTCACTGGTGGCCAACCGACAATGGCGCCCTGGTTGTTTTGGTTGTGGGAGCAAGGACCACCACCGGAGAAAACTATTTGCCAAATACTTTTCAACCATCGATTTGGCGTCCGCGTGAAACCAGGTAGAAGTGTTTTAACCCGGCCGACCGACATAAGTCTGCCTTTACAACGCCATTTGGTCTGTTCCAGTACAATCGGATGCCGTTTGGATTGTGTGGCGCACCTGCGACATTCCAGAGAGTCATGCAGACAATCTTCAGAGACGAACTGTTGCAAACATTAATCGTTTATCTTGACGATATTATCGTGTTTAGCCAAGATGTTGGAGACCACCTCAGACGTCTTGAATTGGTATTCCAGAAGCTACGCAAGCACGGACTCAAGATAGAACCAAAGAAGTGCCAGTTCTTCTGTCCCAAAGTAACTTACCTCAGACATGTGGTGTCGTCGGAAGGAGTGGCAACTGAACCAGCCAAGACCGAAGTAGTGTCCAGTTGGCCTGAACCAAAGACTTTGAAGGAACTCTGCTCCTTCTTAGGCTTTGCTTCTTACTATCAGAAATTTGTTCCAAGTTTTTCGCAAATTGCAAAACCATTACATGAACTTGTTTCTCATCTCTATGATGGTGGTAAGCATGGAAAGCAGAGAAACAAATCCATTGGGGGTTTGTGGCAGAAACGGTGTCGAGATGCCTTTGCTAATCTCAAGACAGCCTTGACCAGCCAACCAGTGTTGGCTTATCCAATCTACACGAAACCGTTCATTGTAGAAGTAGATGCTTCCAACGATGGCCTAGGCGCAGTGTTATCGCAAGAGCAAGACGGTAAAGTCCGACCAATAGCCTATGCCAGTTGTGGTCTAAGAGGAGCTGAGAAGAACATGGACAACTAGAAAGTTGGAACTCCTCACGCTCAAGTGGGCTGTAACTGAAAAGTTCCGTGAGTACCTAATCTCCTCGACTTTTACTGTTCTTACTGATAACAATCCACTGACATACCTGCAATCTAAGGGCAAGTTAAAAGCCGTAGAGCAACGTTGGGCATCGGAGCTAGCAAGTTTTAACTTCAGCATGAAATATCGTGCTGGTAAGAACCATGCTAACGCCAATTCACTCAGTCGCCTCAACAAGCCTGATGAAGAAACTTGTGATGTCGACTACGTCGAGGCAGCGCTGGCTTTGTCCCTTGGCACCACTGCAGTACCTGAAGAACTCAGGCTAGACTTGCTCAATTCTGCTGTCTTCCTTGCTGATCACCAGACTGTTAACGCATCGCAGATCACAACAGATCCACCTCTACCAAGCACAAGCGCCTTGCCTACCTGGGATAAAGACCAAATGAAAAGACTTCAAGAAGAAGATGCTGTCATTGGACGTCTTATCCACTATCGCAATCTTAATCGCAAGCCTTCCCAGCAAGAGCGTAAGACTGAGCCTAGAGAGGTGAAACAACTGATCCAACAATAGGACCGTATTACAGAGAAGAACGCAGTTCTCTACCGTACTTCAACAGATGATCGTGGTTGCAACTACCTACAGCTTTTACTTCCACGCAGTATCCTCGACAAGCTACTTCATGGCGTCCACGATCAGTGTGGTCATCAAGGACTAGAAAGAACAGAAAAACTGGTTCGCGAATGATGTTGGTGGCCCCTACATCGAGACGTCAAGCAATACTTGTCAGAGTGCGAACGCTGTGCCATCTCAAAGGGACCATACCTACCCGTCAAGACTCATATGACCAGCATCGTTGCCACACAACCATTGGAAGTGCTGGCTGGATTTTACACAGTTGGAAAAAGCTTCCGATGGCAGAGAAAACGTTCTGGTACTAACTGATGTATTTTCTAAATTTACCATTGCCGTACCAACCCGTAATCAGAAAGCAAGTACCATGGTTAAGGCCCTGATACGAGAATGGTTCTTAGTCTATGGCGTGCCGAAACGAAGTGTTATGCTTATAATGCTATGCCGCATTCATCTACAGGTTACTCTCCTTACTTTTGGTATTGACCCAAAATTACCAGTTGACCTCTTGTCGTCACACCAGCACCGGTTGCGCGAAGCTCACCAGAGAGCACAAGAGAAACTTAAAGCAGCAGCTACGCTTCGCAAACGTCAGTTTGACCGTCGTGGAAATGTCGTCCCCAGTGAGATCGCTATCAGCAACTAATTAGTTGTTATTCGCCTGAGGACATGACGAACAAAAGCAGGGAGGAATGTGACCGGATCAACCGTCACGCGTTTAATTATTATTATGATCACGTAGTTTAACTAGATTTAAGTTGTTTGTTAAGTTAGTTACTTGCTAAGTCATCTGCATTCTCTGGTTTCCTTACACACTGTTTGTGGTTGATTAGCATAGTCATGGTCTACGGCAACGCACTTCCTTTACCTAGTTTAGTTTAGTTTAGTTTAGTTTATTAGATTTATCACTCTACCCCAACAGGCTAATAACTGTTATTGTAGAATATGTTTAGTCATTTTCCTATTTCAGCTTTATTGTGGTTTCCCAACCCAGAATTGTGACCTTATTTGGTTAAATATACTGTTTACTACCTTTCTAAACGTTACTATAAATTAGGAGCAGTGAACCATGAAAGTTCAGTTATCACAGTTGATTTACGATCACCAGTTCTCCAGACTATAGACGAGCGCATTATGTTACAAGTCAGTCTACCAAGTTCAAGTCTTCTCTAACATTAGGTATTATACTATATATATTTCTTTTGATACATCTTAATTACTCTCAACTTAGTTTACTCTATATTGTTGCGCAGTTATTCATATTATACAGACTATATACTGTTGTTTAGTTTCCTTTATTGTCATTTGCGCTTTATTTGTGCATGACCTGTAATTGACCTTTACGCTTACTATTAGCTTATTAAGTATTAGCTTCACTTTTATCATTATCAGTAGATATATGTAATCTCTTAACTTGTACATATTTAGTCTTGTATACTTATTATTTCTTTTTTGTTTACTTTGTTACATTAGTGTTACTCGTTCCTGTTTTTATTCCTGTTTTATTGTTATTATATTGTTCGTTTATGACTATTAAACTTCTTTAAAATCACTCGTATCCATTGTATGTACGTCGACCGTTTGAGCCGTCTTACATATGAAATCCAATCTTGTGGCATTCCAGTGTCGTGCAAGTTTGATCAGACTGCTGAAGATCGAATCGGATAATTCACCAAACGTTTTCCATTTACCCTTCATTACTTGAAGAACTGCCATAGCATCTACAATAAGACCGATGCGTTAAGCGGTTCAGGGGGGGTTGAACGTCGGATTTTCGGTAACATTTTGCGCACGTATTTTTAAAACGGTATATCTAAAATTCTTCTGATTGCAATTTTTTTAAATTTGCACAGAAAGCAGTCCCAAATGAAGACTTTACAATAAGCAAATCAAACCACTATGTACAAATCATTGGAAAAGTTATAATATATTTTACATTAAAAGATGTGGATATAATACGATAATAGCATACAATAAAGTAGGTAACTTAATTCTACATTGTTACACGCCTTTACGATGTAATCAATTATTACCCACCCATATCCCACCCTGGTTCATTTGTTTTTTCTCTATTCGTATTTATGAATTTGGAAAATGAGTAGTGGGAATGACAAATTGCATGCGAATTAATGATGAAACCGTTGTTCATATTTATACATATTCATGTCGTTTTTTACATGTTTCATTTCTATGTAGGTAAGAAGTTTAATAGCTTTGACAATAGTTTGCTTGCGAAATTTTTGCATGTTCTCTCTGTTACGTTTTTCTTCATGAATGAGTTTGATTTAATTTTTTTTAATGTTTGTTTGTGGGGGTTGTAAAGGAATTTTAGTCAGCTCAAGACAACAACAATTTGGAAATTGAACCCCCGTTTAATATTTGTTGTTAGCCTTTTTTTTAATTTAGTGAAACTTATGCCTTACTTTTTTTGCTCTTTTTGGCCATTGTTTCAGCTCGTTTTGGTTCACTAGTGTCTTGAGCTGTTCTTTTCTTTTTTTTCTTCGTCTCATGTTTTTTGTTTGTTTTTTGCCCTCATCCTGTTCTTCACTCTTTCCTTTTCTTTTCTTAGCTGTTTTGGGTAGTGGCGATTTGTCTCTGTCACTGTGTGAACTGGTCAAGCAGTCATTTTGCTGTTGGGGATGAGCGACTTCCTCATGAGTCTCACGGCGATGAGTAGTAGGAGCAGCAATATCATCGGTTTCATCGTCATCTGTAGATGACTCAAGGTCGACAAGTAAATGACGACGTGCTGCTGCTGGTGTTGGTAATTGGGAAGTACTAGCAGCAGTATGTGTGTCGTTGGATTCCACACAAGCTGCCACCATGAGGTCGAGCAGCGATTTCATTGACGCATGTTTGTGAAAATCTTTGTCTTCACCATGGTTGCAGGCAATGTACTGAGAGTACAATTGGGGATTGCGGAAGAGTGTACGTGCGACGATCATGTGTGGCCATGGAAAACAAAGCTTGACCTGCCTCAAAAGCCTCATCTATGAGACTGTCCAAACTGTCATCTTCTTTTACGAAGAACTTCAGCACGTGTTTAACATTGGATGAGGTAGCGGCCGTGTTGCCACTGCTGGTGTTGCCTTTGGAATTTAAAGCAGCAAGGTCATCTAGCGGTGATTGCATCTTGGTGGTGGCCACTGGATCGAGTAGGTCGCATTGAGTGCTGCCCAAGACATCAACATTTTCTATAACGGTTTCTGCCATTTCAGACATACTGTCGAGAAAGACAACTATTCGGTTATATCTTTATTGGTTAAACGGAGGAAGAAGTCCTCGATACACAAAACATACACATAATACAGTTAAGCTTCGAACGTACAGAAAAACGTCAACTCGTGTCTTGCCGCTGACACAAAATGTACAAGTACGTCATGTAATATCAACATTGTTACTTCTAATTCTCCACATCCTCCGGCGGGCCACGAAGTGCGTCAATCCATTTCGAGATTCGTTGCGACGCCTTCTGAGCAGCTCTTCTTATTGGTCTTCTTGGCATCGGCGGTTCAGCAACTTCCTCGACAACTGGGGTGTCTGACGTTTCATTAGTGGCGGTTATTTCCAAAGGATAAAGCTTAGTTATCGGTCGATTTGTCTTTCCATTGCTGGTTCGGAGGTTTACAGCGCGTACCAATCCATCCGCTCCTCGTATTAAACTCTCTATGACAGCCATTCTCCAGAAAACTCTCGGTTTGTCGTCATGTATCAACACCACGTCTCCTACTCGAACTGATTGTTCGTTATTGCCAGTGTGCTTATGGAATTCACGGAGAGATGTTAGATATTCTCTTTTCCACCGCGATTCAAAATGTTGCAGCCGTAGCACTTGCGATTTTGCTCTTCTCCGTACGTCCGATCCATCCATGAAATCTGGATCTCCGATTTCATCGTCATCCACCTGTGGATATGGTAATGAGGTTATCCTTCTTCCATAGAGTAGATGGGCTGGAGTGAGAGGTTCCGGGTCGTTCATGTCGGATGACATATATGTAAGTGGCCGATCATTCAGGACAGCTTCAATTTCGGTGACTAGGGTTTGAAGGTCGATGAGACTTATTCTTGCTCGTCCTAGCACCTTCTTGATGACTGTCTTCGTCATGCCAATGAGGCGTTCCCAAAAGCCTCCGTACCAAGGCGCTCTCTTCAGTATGAATTCCCATTCGACACCCCGGTTGCTGAATGCTTTCTTCAATGAAGGTGATTGAAAGAGCTGTTTGAGTTCATTTGCTGCGGAAAGGTACGTTGACGCGTTGTCTGATATCATTCGTTTTGGCAATGATTTCCGACTAGCAAAGCGACGGAATGCTTGGATGAAGGTTTCTTCTGTCAAATCAGTGACGACTTCGAGATGTATTGCTCTTGATGTTGCGCAGGTGAAGAGGCAAATATTGTTGGTTTTACGCAACAAGTTGCACAGTTACATTATTGTGAGGCAATATGTACATTTAATAGAGATGAAAGATATCGTGACAAAAGCACTTGCACAACAGAACCAACAATATAAAATAACACAAGGCACTAAAACGGATACACCAAACGTTCGAATAAGAGTGACGTCATGCTCGCATATACTATTTTAACACTCCTTCTCAATCGCAGTTCGAATGTTTTTCAACTAGGTTTCATTTTGACACCTATTAGTTCACGCAGTTTCTTAAATTGTACCTTTGGAATGCCCTTTGTAAATAAATCAGCTAACATGCTGTTTGTCGGACAATAGAGAACAGTAATTGTTTTCTTCTCTACCTGATCACGCACAAAATGATACTTTTGATGTCTATGTGCTTAGATCGTCCATGGAATTGCGGATTTTTGGACATGGCGATAGCTGACTGATTGTCCTCATAAATGGTTAATGGTTCTTCAACATTTGAACCAAGATTGTCTAACAATTGTATCATCCACAATGCTTCTTGAGTAGCTGCAGATAACGCAATGTACTCGGCTTCTGCCGTTGATAAAGCTACACACGTCTGCTTTTTGCTTCTCCAGCTAACAGTAGCCCCACTCATCTGAAATGTATAACCAGAAGTTGACTTCCTGTCATTCAAATCACCTGCCCAATCCGCGTCTGAAAATCCAACACAATCTGGATTAGCATGCTCCAAGTAAAGTAGCCCATAGTTCACAGTTCCTTTCAGATAACGAAAAATTCGTTTTA
The DNA here is from genome assembly GCA_035772405.1 of Chrysogorgia sp. JL179-B06. NCBI lineage: Eukaryota > Metazoa > Cnidaria > Anthozoa > Scleralcyonacea > Chrysogorgiidae > Chrysogorgia > Chrysogorgia sp. JL179-B06. The sequence continues at coordinate 777,930 of JAYKKM010000297.1, read as the reverse complement.
CAGCAATCCAATGTTCTTTCGTAGGATTTGCGGTGAACTTTGCAACATTGTTAACCGCAAATGTTATGTCAGGTCATGTTGCGGATGACAGGTATAACAAACTGCCAACTGCTGACTGATACTTTTCTTGGTTAGACAGTTCACTGTCTTCCGTGGCCTTGACAAGCTTCGCACTCAGATCAACAGGAGTTTCAACTGGTTTACTGTTCTCCATACCATATTTCTTTAAAGTATTCTCTGTGTAGGTAGGTTGACCAACCCACACTGTACCATTCTTCTGAATTACTTGTAGACCAAGAATATATTTGAGCTCTCCCATATCTTTCACTTGAAATCTTTGTGCAATACCTTCTTTAACTTTAGCGATCTCTTCATCCGTTTTACCAGCAAGGATAATGTCATCGACATGAATCACCGTCCTCTTCTTTCACGTAAATACAAGGATCACTTTCCATTTGTGTGAGACCGATTGACTTCAAATGCTCATCCAAAATCGAATTCCAGCATCTAGATGATTGCTTTAAGCCATACAAGCTCTTGCTCAGCTTACAAACTAGATGCTCCTTCCCTTTAACTTCGAAACCTTCAGGCTGTTTCATATACACTTCATCCTCTAACTCTCCATTCAGAAAAGCAGCAGTTACATCCATTTGATGCAACTTTAACCCTTTCTGAACAGACAATGCTACAACTGTCCGTATCGACTCAAAACGCACAACTAACAGGAATAATGTCTCATCGTAATCCACCCCATGTCTCTGAGAAAATCCTTGAGCAACAAGTCTAGCTTTATGTCTCTCAATTGAGCCATCAGCATTATGTTTCACCTTGTATACCCACTTGCTTCCAACTGCTCTCCGTCCTTTGGGCAGCTCAGTGAGCTCATACACATCATGCTCTTGAAGTGAATCAATTTCTTGTTGCATGGCTTCACGCCATTGTTCTGCATGAGGACCACCCAATGCTTCACTTACTGTTGTTGGCTCAACAACATCTTCACTAGCGATAGTTACCCACTCACCGAGACGATCCGGTGCACGCCTTTCCCGCGCTGGCAGCTGCTCATTAACCTCGACATTAACTGCTTGATCATCCTCGACATCATTGTCATCTGACAGTTCGAGAGTTACAAGTTCATCAGCCCGAATTTCATTCTCTCGAAGCTCCTTCTGAATGCCAAATTCTCTTTCATTGAATTTAACATCGTGACTGTAAATAACTCTCGAACTCTGAGGATCATACAAACGATATCCCTTGGTTTCTGTTCCATAGCCAAGAAGTACACATTTCTTTGCTTTTGGATCAAGCTTCTTTCTCTCATCCTTTGGAATATGCGCATACACAGTACATCCAAAGCTTCGCAGCTGTTTGACATCCGGTTTCACGCTAGTCCACGCTTCAAACGGAGTCATGTTGGCTACCCCTTTCGTTGGGCTTCGGTTATGCAGATACACAGCAGTTGCGAGTGCTTCAAACCAAAATTTCTGAGCTAGGTTAGCTTGAGCTAGCATAGCTCGAACAGCCTCAATAAGTGTCCTGTTGAGTCGTTCAGCAACGCCATTCTGCTCAGGAGTTTTGGGCACAGTTAACTCATGCTTTACTCCCTCTGATTTCAAATAATTCTCAAATTCAGCTGAAGTAAATTCACCACCATTGTCAGTTCTCAGAGTTTTCAATTTATGGCCACTCGATCTTTCAGCAACCGCTTTCCATTCTAAGAAACGACTGAACACTTCGCTCTTTCGCTTTAGTGGATACACCCACACATAACGAGTTTTATCATCTGTGAAGGTTAGAAAATACTCAGCACCACCAGATGACTTAGTGTTTATCTTTCCACATACATCACTATGTACAACACCAAGTGGCTCATTAGCTCGTTTCGCACCAGTATTTGGAAATGTACATCGGTGTAATTTCCCTTTCGTACATGAATCACAGAAGTCCAAATCTTTCTTCGCATCGAAGTTAAAACCTTCTACTAATTTGTCATTAGCCAATTTCTTTAAACTTTGGACTCCCAAGTGTCCATAACGTTGATGCCATAACATTTCATTTGAGAGTACAGTCCTTTCATCTGCTACAGTGTTTGAACATTCTAAGATAGGTTGAAAATCCAAATAGTACAGAGATCCAACTTTCTTCGCCCTAGCAATAATTTTCCCATTGCTACAAGAAATGTTGCATTTACCTTCTTCAAAGCTAACTGATTTTCCAGCTTCAGTTGCCTTTGATACACTTAGAAGATTGCAGTTCAATTCCGGAACAAGCAGTACATTGTTAAGTTTACATTCTTGCTGGTTACCATTTGAAAGATTACAGTTCACTGTAACAACTCCACTTCCAACTGCTTTTAAGACTTTCCCATCTCCAAGCATAACATCAACAGGCTCGTCAAATTCAACAAATTCTTCAAGTAAAGCTTTGTTTGGAACAGCAGTGCTTGCTTCTAGCGCAGTTACAAGCATATTATAGGATTCAGGAAGACTTGCCAATAAGGCTACAACTTTGTCCTCGTCTTCCACTGGAGCTCCAATCACAGCTAACTCGTTGAAAATCTCAGTCATCGACTTGATATGACTTGACATTGGATTCCCATCTTTCAGCCTTAAATTGTTTAGACGTCTTCTTAAAGACAGCTTGTTCGCCCACGATTTCTTCTGAAACTGTTCCGACAATTTCTTCCATACGGCTACAGGGTCTTCAGGATCTCCGAGCAAATATAACAGCGAAGGATCGACCGAAAGCACAATAATCGCCAGTGCTTTATCTCTACGACCAACAAACTTCGCATTTTCATTAGCTTGTGATGAAGCAGGAGCTGTTTCAGTTCCAGAAACAATGCTCCACAGCCCGTCTTTCATGAGAGCCATACGACATTGGACTTTCCAAGTCCCATAATTCGACCCATTCAACGGAACAACCGTGGCAGTTTTCGATTCCGCCATATTTGTTACGCCGCTTTCATGCCATTTTTAAAACACGATTTGATCGTCAAATTCATCACAATAATAAAAAGAAAGCTTACCATTTTTCAGCTCCTGGGCCCATAACCTGTTGGTTTTACGCAACAAGTTGCACAGTTACATTATTGTGAGGCAATATGTACATTTAATAGAGATGAAAGATATCGTGACAAAAGCACTTGCACAACAGAACCAACAATATAAAATAACACGAGGCACCAAAACGGATACACCAAACGTTCGAATAAGAGTGACGTCATGCTCGCATATACTATTTTAACAAATATATACTTTGTTCTCCGACCCGTTCATATCAACAAATAAGGCCCCTGTGAAATCAACTCCTGTCACCTTGAACGGTACGATTTCCTGTATTCGGGACTTTGGCAGTGGTGCAGGATCTGGAGCTTGATATGCATTTCCTACAACCTTTCGGCAGTTGACACAACGGCGTAGCACTTTCTTCACAGACTGACGGGCGGCAGGAATCCAGAATTTCTGACGTATTGCTGTAACGGTCGAGTTTACACCGGCGTGTAACTGGTTTATGTGGGCAGCTTGGATAACCAGATCTGTGAAAGGATGCTTGGAAGGCAAGAGATATGGGAACTTGGTTAACTCGCTGACAGGAGCGTTGTGGATCCTCCCACCGCAGCGAAGAAGGCTGCTTGTGTCGAGAAAGAGACGGAGCTGTCTGACTAATGGCAGGCGATTGTCGGACTTGGATCGTAGATTGGCAATTTCATTATAGTAGGTGAGAGCTTGGCAGTTCTGAATCCATTTGTGTTCTGCTTCTTTAATTTCTTGTGTGGCCAATGCGCCAAATCTCGGTGGATTTCGTTTGGTGAGATTGTTCACAAACCGTAGGACGTAGGTTGTGCAACGGATGAGTTTGGATAATCTGGTATATTTGGATACATCTATAATGTGATGTATGCCTGGTTGGTCGCTTGGCAGGATATACACACTCTTGGTCGGTGCAGAAGTGGTGGTGGCGAATGTCTGCGTTGACAATGCTGCTGCTTCCTTGGGTGACCACGCCACACTGGCTTTCCACACCACACTGGCGTGTGGTCCACTTTGCCAGATTTTCGAGGATCGAAGTTGACCAGCGGTGATTCCTCTTGTCAGTAGATCAGCTGGGTTGTCCGATGTGGGACAGTAATGCCAGGAAGATGCAGGACAAAGTTGCTTTATCTCTTTCACTCGATTCTCGACGAACTGTTGTAACGATTTCTGACTGCATAACCAGTGTAGAACTATCTGGCTATCGGACCACAAATGGACGTTTAGATTGCTGAACCTTTTCTGAGGTGCTTGTTGAATGAATTGGGCTAGTCTTGCACCGATTAAGGCAGCCATAAGTTCCAGTTGTGGAAGTGTTAGTTTCTTTAGAGACGCAACGCGGGATTTTGCCATAACAAATGAAGTGTGGTTGTTTTGTCGAAGGGAGGCAACTGCACCATATGCGACTGTGCTTGCATCTGAGAACACGTGTAACTCTAGCTTTTGTTGTGGTTTCACTGGCATTGGAAAGTATTGTCTCGGCAGGGTGGCATGTTCGTTGACAGACTCGTGGATATCTTCGGCAATATTTGACCACTTTTGAAGATCTGCGTCGACGGGTGTGTCCCAGGGAAGTTTCCTACGCCACAGTTCTTGTATAAGAATTCTGGCTCTCACCGTCACCGGGACTAGTAGACCAAGTGGATCATAGACCTTTGCCGACTGTTGAAGGATCTTGCGTTTTGTCATTGGTAGATTCTGAGTTAAGTGACCATTATTCTGTGCCAAGGTAATGTTGTCAGTCGTAGCGTTCCATTGAAGGCCAAGGATGTTGACCTCGTCACTCTTCTCGTTAGTGAGGTCGTTGACTGCACGCGCGTGGAGTTGAGGACTGTTACTTGCCCAAGACCGCAAGTTAAATTTGCCTTGACTCATGGTGGATCTTGCTTTTTCGTAGTAATCAATGGTGTCAGCTTCTGTGTCGCACCCCGAAAACAGGTTATCGACGTAGAGGTTCTCCTTCATATCTTCGGTTACTGTTGTGCTATGGTGGTCTAGGTGGTGGTGTAAGGTGGCATTAAGCATGAATGGTGAACTGGCGGAGCCGAATAACACAACCTTGAAACGATAAGTGGTGAATGGACTTTCGGGATCATTTGGATTGGACAACCAGAGAAAGCGAGTGAAATTTCGATCGTGTTCGTTTAAGCGTACGTGGAGGAAGGCCTTCTCAATATCAGTGGAGAAAGCAAAGCGATGTGTGCGAAAACGTAGAATGATGGAGCACATATCGGTCAGAAGTGGTTGTCCAATCTGTAGGCAGTCGTTCAAACTTGGGGCGTTGGTTGACAGTCAACAACTGCAGTCGTAGACAATTCTCACTGGTGTTGTGGCAGAGTCCTTGACAATGGGATGATGAGGTATATAGTGCACGTTTTGATCATCTTGTTGGGATTGAACTCGTTCGATGAAGTCACGATTCTCTTGATCAGCAATTATCTCCGCATAGGTTTTCAGAAGATGTGGTGATTTGGCAAGTCGTCTAGCCATCGATCTTGTTCGCCGTTCGCATACCTTGTAGTAGAGAGCTTTAGATTTGGCTACGGCTACCGCTACGGCTACGAGATTCGTCATTTGCGCGCCAATCGCGTCAGCTTTTGCTGTCACTACTACCTGTTCACGCCAACAAGTCGTAGCCGTCGCCCTACCGAGTACGAGATTTTTGAAAAATCAGGTAGTCCACACTACGAGTTGGAAAAACACCAAAAAACACCAAGGTATGTCTTATTTTTCCGTATTTTCAACTACCCACCTTGCTATCTACTTACCGGAAACGGAAGTGAACTTGTACAATGCATATTTTTGTTAATTACAGTGTGACGTCTGCTTTGAAGAGTTTTTGCTCTGTATATTTTGTCGCCATGTTTATTGGCAATCGTTATCAAGTGTTATGCTTATTTTGAAGGCGATTCAAGAGAAAGACAACGATAAGAACATGTTTAAGTTTATGTTTTCAGTTTCTTTCTTTCCTATAACTTACCGCAACAGCATAGATTTGTTGGTTTAGTGCTTGTACAAACGCGATAAACAAATCACTTCTACCTGCTTCTACGAGATTATTAGATATTTCATGTATTTGTTTTGTTGTATTTTTGATATAGGTTGTTTTGAACACTTTTCCATTTTTTTCTTGTAGATGGCAGGCACCGCTATAACCAGCGAAACTGGAAAAAAGGGATTTTTTGTATGGCGAGAACAACATGAGCTTTCTTTGTTGAGAGAAGCGCTCACAAAAGAGGGAAGAGAAAGAGGGGCGGCTTGGACAGCCATAGCGTCAAATTTAGAAGAGCAGGGAATGAAGGTTAACCAGAGATCAGTGAGAGAGAAATTTAACAGGATGGTAGAAATATTTAAGAAGAAAGAGGCAGCAGAAAAGAGAGCAAGTGGGGTTGATGTGGAGTACACGGAGAAAGATCAGGCATTGCTAGATATATTGGAGAGAATGGATGAGTGTGATCAAATAAATGAGCATGAAAGGATGAAAGAAAATAATGATAGGGAAACAGCAGAGGAAATGCGAAAACGGGCAGTAGAAAGGCTTGGTGAAACAAGAAAAAGAGCAAATCCAGATGGAGAGAATGGCAGAACACCAGAGGGGAAAAGAAGAAAAAGTGGAGATCTAGTGGAGGTGCTGAAAGAGTCAGTAAAGATAAGAACAGGAGGCTGACTACAATTTAAAAGAGCGAGAATTACATCTACGTGAACAGCAAGTGGCCAACCAACAACAGTTCCAGCAAAGCCTTTTGGAACAGCAGCAACAGTTCCAAATGCAACAACAGGCACTAACCACAGCAATTGTCAATGCACTGTCAGAACTGGTGAATAAAATAAATAAATAAATATCTGTATTATTCTAACACTTAAACTTGGGTTAAACGCCCTGATGTTATTGACAAAACTTGTTATTACAACATTTATTAAAAAGCTTTTTTTTATTTGAAGGCCTGTTTGCACAGGCAATTTTTGCTGTGCTTTTAGTAGCTGACTTATGATTTAGACACATGTAGTGTGGGTGAAGTATCTACTAACTAAACCATAAGTTTGCAATGAAAGTTGTAGCAGAAATTTCCTGTGGCAATGGTTCTTTACAAGATATTCTTTATGAATTACATTGTATCATAATGCAGTGAAGTTATTTGTCAAATGTGTAATTTATAGCTTTTATAGAGTTGTTTTGCTATCGCATTATTTGTACAAAGTAAAAAGTCTAGGACATGCCAAGCACTGTTGAAAGGCATGCAAATTTTATGAATTATAAGTCTATTAAAAGTATTGTAAGAAAATGCAATTTTACAAACATTTCCAGAAATTTCCAGTGATAAATTATTTGAATAAGATGAAATTTGTCTTGTTATATATTTAGCATGATCACATATTTGGCCAAGACAATGGGTAAATAACTTTAGCATGATAATCCCAACCTTTACAGTTTCAAAGTTCATAAAATGTTCACTGAAAGTACTCTTGGATTGTTGGAGGTTGAGCCCAAAAAATGAACCTGTTGAACCATGAAGACAGGTTAAAGCATTTCTGAGAAGGCCACAAACAGAATAGATTTTTCCTACAGGGCTTAAACCAATTTTAAAATTTGGCTTGAAGTCCAAAAATGCAAAATATGATCTTATATCACCAAAAACCCACTCCACAGCAACTCGAACTGAACTCATTGAAGAATTGAATGCTGCTTGGTCATCGGTCAGATTACCCCGTGGATATGGTGACTGAAGGTGTCTTCTAAGTGGATATGCGGGATCACCATAAATGCAGAGTGGTTCACCAGCTGCTGTGTTGCAATGAGCTTCCAAGGACGCAAGTAAACCAGACATTCTTAACATGCCTGCATCATGTCTTTTACCTTCTATATTCAACAGAACAAAAAGGGAATTACCTTCTATATTCAACAGAACAAAAAGGATGTCATCAGCCTGATACAAGTATGGTACAAGTTTATTTAAAAATTAGACATACAGGTATATTTGAAACTTTTTAAAAACTGTCTCAAAATATATGTAGACGTTAGTTATTATTTAAAAAACAAGAAAACGAAAGCATTACCTACTGGTCCAAAAAGATTTGCAATAAGTCCATTTGGTGCCACAACAGACTGAAATTTGACAGCATGAATTCGTTTGTGTCCATTGTACATGACTCGCTGATGCTGGCCAGGGCGGCAGATAGGTCTCACGGTCCCATCAACGAATCCCCAGCAGTTAGTCAAAGGTGCCCCACGGTCGTGAATGGCATTGGCAAATTCTTCCAGACAGTTTGGTTGCAGCCAAGGTTGGTTAAGTGTCTGCAAACGATGGCCATGGTTTTCATAAAGAAAGTCGGTGACTTCTGAAGCTATAAGACTTAGCTCAGGAACCGATCTTCCAAATCTGTGCATCATGTCACTGAACCGACAAGGATATGCAAAACGCCTTAGCACGACACACAAGCCTTCAATTCCAGTAGCTACTGTCCCATTACCCATTAGGGCACTTAAACTGCTCAGGAATCCTTAATGCTGCGGCTAACACATGTAACTCTGATAAATTCACCCAGAACTCCGACATACACTCATCATCGTTCATTTGGTGAAGCTGGACATCGATGTGCTCATAACGCCAGTATGGGAATTCCGGTGATTTTCGCCTCGTTATTTCGTGAATAAGAAGCAGCTCTTCCTCGCTAATAGCATCTTGCGTAAAAAGCAGTGCTGTTGCTTCGAAAACTGATTTATTACAAAGCATTGCTGCTCTACTCATTTGGTTTTCGCGGCACCAATGCCATGTCACGTAGCTAGCACGTAGCCATCATTTGTTTACATCTTAAGTCGCAATTGGTTTGACTACGACTGCCGAAACACGTTCTTAGTTCCAGACCTCTCTCGGTCAGATCTCGTAGTCGTAGCCGTAGTCAAATCTAAAGCTTTCTAATTTGAGGGAAGTGGAGGATGTTCTTTTTTCCAAGGAAATGCAGCGACATATCCACCATCCTCTTCACGGGTTATAGACGTGCTTCAGTATTCTTGTGACAACTTTTCTTTCTCGGTTTCGATGGTAGGGGGTGTAATTCCAAGAGACTCTACAGTCCAGAAACGTTCGAGGTCAAATTCTTCTGCTTTGTGGGTAGTCATGACATGAAGAATACTTGTTGAAGTTGTGGATGATGAGTTGGCATGTACTGGTCCGGAGAGCAAATACCCAAGCTTCGACTTTACTGCCACTGGTCCATTGCCTCACTATCTCATCTTGCACAAGCTGCCAGTAGTAATCTACACCAATAAGTGCGAGTTTAAGACCCTTGAGATATTGAAAATTAGGAACAACGGAGGGTAGATGGTTTTGGAAAGGTGTGGCTATTTCCGGAACCACCAAGACATCCACGGATAACGACTCGTTGGTTTCTGTTATGAGGTTGACAGTAACAATGTCGAGTTGTCATACTGCTGGGGTTGTCGCTCCAAAGGCTGATAAACAAATGGTTTCATTTCGTGTTGGTTCTAGTTGAAGTTGGTTGACCAAATATTGTCTTATGAATGATCGCTGTGCCCCTTCATCAAATAGAATGTTAGCTTCAGCCTTGAATTTTGGACTACAAACTGTAGCAATCGCCGTCTTGAGTAAGCAGGTTGTACCTCCCATTTTGATGTTAGTGGAGTTGATTGAAGCTGGGCTAATGGGAGTCATTGTGGCATGAACTGATGAGAATTCTTTTGACTGGTCCTTGGTTACATCATTTGGCTGGTCTGGTGTTTCATTCTGTTTCCCAGAGCAGAGACTTGTATGATGTTTTCGTTTACAGTTATGACAACGGTTTTGTGACTTGCGTTGTGCTACCCTATGTCGTCCCAGACAATTAAAGCACCGATTTTCTTTCTTTACAATCTGATATCGTTTTTGAGAGTCGGTGATGACATGACAAGTTGTTGGCTGATGTTTGCCATTGCAGTAGAGGCAAGATAGTTCACCTTTGCCACGGGTTGGTGGGAGTCGTGGTGGGTCAGGGGGTGGGAGCTTGTGAGAGTGTGAACCATCTACGTTTGTGTGGAATGAGGCTGTAATGGATGGTAAATCATGTTCACCAAATGTTTTGGCTGGGTCATCAACTGGAACTGCAGCTTCTAGAATTCTCACCTCCTTTAGAATAGCTTGTCTTAACAGATTAATTGTCCACACACTATTGTTCTGCTCTCTGGCAAGATTTCTTTGCAGCTCAATAGGAAGTTTCCCAATAATAATAGGTATGAGTAGGTCTCCATATGACTCTTCAGATTTTCAAGTGCAGTCAGACCTCTTATGTGGTTTTCAATAGCGGTCGTACTAAATACCGACAACAACCGTCAACAACCGTCAACTACCGACAACTACCGACAACAAGCAGACAAATACCGACAACAAGCAGACAATCACCGACAACAAGCTTACAAATACCGACAACAAACTATATATATTTATATCAGTATATTTATCAAGAAAAGCTTTTCAAACACTGACAAAACGGGAAAAAATTGATCAAAGTTACAATCATGCAGTTATTTTATTAAGTGCTCTTAGATATAGTTGTCTTGTCATACTAGTTTTGTTCTTTTATTTACAGTTCTTGTTTTGTGCAGTGCGGACACGCTTGCGTTGCCCTGGTTTCCTAGCCACTGTGGTTGTAGTTGGAATTTGTAGCCCACCATCAGTTGATACCATTGTTTTTTCTTTCTTTTTAGTGGTCACAGATAAAAAATTTTGAAACTGTTTTGTCTTTTCTTCCGTTCTTCTCGTTCCACACAGAATTTGGCAAGACCAAGCGTTTTAAGTTGGGTACCAGTTCATAGTTCCCATGACCATGGAGGGCTCGTCTGATGTCTGCATACTGTAGTTTCACTATTGAATGAATTTTTTCAATTAAGTCGGGTAACTTGAGGACTTTCCAGTTGGTTGAAAGCTTTAGGGTATTGTTCAGTGATTCGCAGTTGTTGTTCGTCCAGTTTAAAGGTATCCAGTTTGTTGCTATTCTTGGTTTGAAAACAAAATCACGAACTCGTGGTACCATGGAATTGTCAAAATACGAAACAAAGTTTGGAGCAATATCCAAAAACATGTTCGATAGTGACATGTGTCTCATTTCAAAATCTACAAGGTCTTTGGTGTTTACAAGTCCATCTTTACCAAAGATGAGTGAGATAATTTCACTCCTTATCTTTTCTGGTACTCCTACTTTGTGCTGTAAGTGGCGTCGGACATTCTCTTCCAGATGTCGCTGGCAAAGAAGCTGAGTTGCACCAGGAAAACTTTGTTTTACGGCTTTCAAGATGGCTTTTTCTTCATCCGAACCAATTACAACGTCACAAAGGCCCACCTCAGTGTTGATGTTGCTGTCAAGTTTTGTTTGCAAGTGTGAGAAAAATCGTTGATAGGTTGAACAACTTCCATCCCAATGAAGGAACAAAGGACCTAACATTATTGGAGGAGACCAGGGGCGGATCTAGGAATTTCAATATGTCAGTCAAATTTGCGGGGTACACCAATCTAGGGGGATACGGGTGCATTCCCCCCCTGGAAATTTTTTGAAATGTGGGTCTCTGAAATGGCATTTCCTGCAATCTGACAGCACTTTTAAGCATTTCTTTTAATGTTTTCAAACATGTTTTTATGAAACATTTTATTATTTTTCAGAATTTTTTTTTGTTCAATTCGAACTTTGATAATGTAGTAAAAAAAGTTGGCTATTTCGCTCTATGTCAGAGCTCATCAGCATGCCTAGGAAACACGTCAAACACAGTAACACGGTGTTGGAATCAGTGAATCCGACATGGACAGCCGAACTAATACACAAGTGAAGGTCCAAGGGTTTGAAATCAGAGTTTTCCTTCTAGGTGGACTGCCTTCCATGGCTGACGAGCCCCACCTACCCAGAGCTGTCTGGTTTTAAGGCGCCAGACACTCGCCACCTCAACCCAAGCAGACAATGTCTGGTTAGGAGAAGCTTTTAGTGACCATAATGGAACATTTCATGGACATAGAGGAGCTCAATCCTCTACATCATCCCGGCCAACTTAACCCCAAATTAATGAGCCCACACCCACCCACCATAACCCAAGTAACTTTCACCTTTGAGCTGTCTGGTTTTAAGGCGCCAGATACTCGCCACCTCAACCCAAGCAGACAATGTCTGGTTAGGAGAAGCTTTTAGTGACCATAATGGAACATTTCATGGACATAGAGGAGCTCAATCCTCTACATCATCCCGGCCAACTTAACCCCAAATTAATGAGCCCACACCCACCCACCATAACCCAAGTAACTTTCACCTTTGAGCTGTCTGGTTTTAAGGCGCCAGATACTCGCCACCTCAACCCAAGCAGACAATGTCTGGTTAGCAGAAGCTTTTAGTCACCATAATGGAACATTTCGTGGACATAGAGGAGCTCAATCCTCTACATCATCCCGGCCAACTTAACCCCAAATTAATGAGCCCACACCCACCCACCATAACCCAAGTAACTTTCACCTTTGAGCTGTCTGGTTTTAAGGCGCCAGATACTCGCCACCTCAACCCAAGCAGACAATGTCTGGTTAGGAGAAGCTTTTAGTGACCATAATGGAACATTTCATGGACATAGAGGAGCTCAATTCTCTACATCATCCCGGCCAACTTAACCCCAAATTAATGAGCTACTACCCACTCCACCCTAACCCAAGTAACTTTCACCTTTGAGCTCTGATGAAACATCAGCAACATGTTGAAAAAATATTACTCAACATATGAGTAAAAAAACTAGATAATTATGATGCAAAATCCAAGGTCTTCATCAAATCAACTGTTTCCACAAACAGATCACAATCTTTTAAAGTTTTCACTTGAATTCCTACACTGCCTATGCAGCACAATACTAAACTACATGATATAGAAAGTGGTAGAAAAGGCTATATTATTTATTATGAAAAGTTTTCTTTTTAATACTGTGCCCAGTATTAAAATTAACAAATGAAATTCAAAATAACAAACATTATTCAAAAATCCAATCTTCTGTTGCCAGCTGAAAACTTATCAATAACATTATTGACATCTGGATCAATTTCTTGATGAATGTGCATTAAAGCCAAACCATTTAAGCGATCCTCAACCATTGTACTCCGCTTATAATCTTTCAATCTCCGCAAGGCAGAAAAAGATCGTTCACTTTCGCACGAAGTTATTGGAAGAGTTGCAAGAATGCGAAGTGCTACCTTAATATTCTCAAAAGCTTCAAAGTTGATGGCTTTCAGAGTTGTAGTTAAACTGTCTGGACGAGGACCTTGGTAGCTGTCCCAATATTTGCCCCATAGCTCTAGCTCTGCATCTAAAGCTAATGGATTTGGTAAATCATCAAGATAACCATCTGTAAATAGCTTAAATTTCTCCTTCCAATTGATTTGCTCACTTGCTAAGTTTATCAATTTTGTTGGCACAATGCTCAGCCCATTATACACCTTGACACTGGCCAGATCAAATCTAGCTTGTAGAGCTGAGTTAACATGGTCTATAAGTGGAATAGTGATGGCCCTCTTATAATATTCAGATGCATTAGTTGCAGGATGATTGTCTCGGGTAGTCTGCCTATGTACAGTCCTGGGAACCGACTCCTCTATATCTAGCTTAGCAGCCAGAGAAACTGCTTGTTGATACCATTGTTCATGGTAAAAATCAATGCTATTTCTAATAGTCATTCCTAGATTCTTCAAAGTATTAATAAGTTCAATACCATTCATTATGTCAATACTCTGACTGTAACAACTGAGTTACAGGAAGGGTAAGGTCAAAAATATTCCTAGCAATCACTAAGGCTACAATAAACTTAAAAGAAGAAATAAGTGTTAAAAGAGAAGATGCATCAGATGAAGTTTTGGGATTACATTGCCTTTCCAAGTTTGTGCTCATTTCATCCAAAGTATAAAAAAGTGGAACAAACAATTCCTCAAATGTGTCCATGCCATGAATACGGGCAACCCATCTAGTTCGACAAACATCTACCAACTTGTTCTTTCTGACATCTATAGAACCATGCTCTGAAATATTTTTTTCAAGAATGGTTTGACGTGGTTCAGATAAATTGAAAAAATATGATATTTCTTTGATCTGTGTTAAAACATTTCTCACCAAAGGAACTGAACAAGAATCACAAATCGTTAAATTAAGTCGACGACTATAGCAATGAGTGTAAAGAGCTTTTTTGTTAAGATTTAAAATGTGAGCTGATAAACCATTAATATGACCAGCAACAGCACCTGCTCCATCATACCCCTGACCGCGACAATCTTCAATATTTAAAGTAAGGTCCTTTAAGGCATTTAACACAAGAGTAGCCAGCCCAGCCCCTGTCAGACCCCATTTACAATGCAGAAATGCAATAAAATCTTCTCGAATATTCATACTTTTGTCAACATAACGAAGGACGAGTGACATTTGCTCTTTATTTGAGCAGTCTGCAGCTTCATCGGCTATGATAGAAAAGAACTTACTTTGTTTGACCTCCTCAACAATCTGGTCAGAAATAACCTGACCACAACATTTAATAAGCTCATTTTGGCTAGTCTTAGAAACATAGCTAGCATTTTTCGCACACGTTTTGAGATGTTCTTCTAGAATAATATCACCGGCCCTGACCCTGAAATTAAGAAGTTCAATATAATTTCCAACACTTCCTTGACCATAATTACCAACATCAGGATGGTATTTAGAGTCATCACGATGGCCACGCAAAGCAAGACCAAGACGACCACACAGTTTAATTGTGTCTATAATTGGGATGAGTTTCTTCCTATTTTCAGCAATTTTCTTTTTCAAGTTAGTATCCACCATAACATCAATTGACTGGATTTTACCTGACATGCGTGCAAGGAAAGCGGTAAAAAGGGCAGATGTACTGTCATGTAATCCCATTTTTCGTACAGCTGTTCCAAGTACACCTGCATGACGTTTCAAAGAATAAGAGGCATCACTCCAGTGATTTAAAGGCTCAGAGAATAACCTTTTAATCTTACGGGCTTTACCAGGAAACTGATCTCCAAAGAGTACGCATGACAAACAGTATGCACCATCTTGAGAAGGTGAGTAGCATAACCATGAATATGACTGAAGCCAGTCATAACGAAAAGACCTACCATTGGTTTTTGGAAAAGAGTATGACTTGTCAGGCTTAAAAACATTTTTAATTAAATTTTCAATTTGAGAATTACTCATACCCTTTACTTTCATCTGGAAAAAAGCAACATCAAATTCGTTATCAGGATATGAAACAACTGGGATAGTACCTGTCACATTAGAATGACTAGAGTTTTCAAGAGAACTTGTAGGTGGAACATCTACCTCTGAATTTTCTAAATGTGTATTAGAAGTAGAATCATTAACTGCAGAATCAAGTTCATTTAAAGTTAAATATGGATTAGTGGGATTTTGATTATTTAAATGGGTGCTAGATGTAGAGGTGGAGGGAAAAGTCTCTTTAATACACTTTGGTAAAATGACGTCTGTCTAGAATTAACTGTTTGACTCTGTTCTCTAGGAATAAAAAAACTTGAAATTTTAGAGTCGGTCATTTTAGAATTGCATGTATTATTAACAGAGGAAGTTTTCTTGGAAGGTTTGTGTGGAAGTTGTGATTGCTTTCTTTTTTGCCCAGTTGCATTAAAAATAATAGGAACAAAATGGTTAGATTTGAAATTATCACCAGATTTTATCACACCTTCAAAACAAAATAAAATGTGAATATCATCTAAAACTGCTTGTGGTTGTGAGTTTGAAGTACAACGGGGTTTAATTTGACGATTAAACAATAGTTTTGATCTATGCGCTCCACCGTCTGGATAGTAGGTGACAATAGTTCTGTTAATAACAGAAGAAAGACCAAGAATACACAAGAAAGATGACCATTTCTTATCATTGCAATTTACCATGGCTTCCTTCTTAACTAACGCATCCCTGGACAATCCACCATTTAAGCATTCCAAAGAAACTGATAAGGGCAAGAGATTATTTAAGTTTTACCTAAATCTTCCTTATGCTCAGCAGCAGCAGATAAGAAACATGGGTGTTGTGTGTAAAAGTTTGCATTAAGGAAAAGTTCAATAGATGTTAGCACCCTCAAATCGTCTACAAGAGTATTGTTACCTACCAATACCAACGAAACCGAGCTGTATAAACAGTTCCCAGTAGCTTCAGACCTATATAAATGTTAAAATCAGTGGTTATGGAAATGATAAACGGTTTTGCAGAATCTCGAAATGACGTCACATGACATATATAGACTATCGGTAGTAAAATTCGAAATTAAAATCAGCTATTATTTCTAAAATAAAGCATCGTAAGAGTTAGCGTTAGTATTAGGTGTAGGGTAAGGTTAGAGTTATGTTGGGGTTAGGACTATGTTTTAAATTCGGGATATTTATATGAAACGCCAGCCGAACTCATATTTCATATCGACCACGCGGTCTGAGACTACTGAGAGTATAATAAACTGGTTTCAAATAATAAAATCTAACGGGACTTCCAACGCAGTGTCAAAATCGTATCTTGACCAAAGGCATTAGGGTGCACCGCTACTTGACTAGTCATTTGAAATTCATATTAAAACATTGCCAAACAAAATGGCCGTGGGCCTGGCAAGCGCGACATATGCTAATGTTGAGTATTTGACATCATGAATATTAACAGCTAGAGAGCGAGACGCACATACGGTATATGGTTTACTGATAACATAGGCTAAGTTTTGACAGCTATTAAAAAAGAGTTTGTAGACTTACCTTACAGCAACACAAGACTTCCCTTTCTTTTCACTTGCATGTTGTGGAATGAAAGTCTCAGTGCCAAAATTTCGGCTCAAGAAGCTTGAAGAACTCTGAATTGCATTTAAAAGCTCCTCTGAAGAAAATACTCGACTACTGCTTAACCTAGATGAAATATCATCATAGATTTGTCGCAGCAGAGGCTCGTCGTTGCTCTGAAGAGCAGATGCTACCCGTTCGAAAACGTTTAGAGAACTCATGACCGATACACAGCTGTGAAATCCAAGCCAAAGTGAGTCAAGTGACTGACCTAGCTTCGTAGAATAAATTAAATACTCAACAGATCAGTCAGAATAATTAATATCAACACAGGAGCCAATCAGATGGCTTATATTCCAGAGGCATTTTAGTCAGGTCAGTCAAAATGACGTAACACCCAGTTGCGGCCAATCAAATTGCTCTGCAGATCAGTCAAAATGGAGGGCAAATCAGTCAAAATGGAGGGCAAATCAGTCAACCACGTTAACGCGGGCTCTGGGAACGAGATGGAGCAGTCGGCCGCTCATTTCCGGTTGACCAATCGGTTGACCACTTCCGACTGCCAAAATACGCTGTTTGGATACCGATTGCGAAATCTTTACTGCGCCTTCGGATTTTTTCACGTCCGCAAATTTTTACGTCGCGCCTGAAGGTAGGGTCGGATTTTTTCACGGTCGCAAATTTTTACGTCAGTCGCGTGACTGATTTGACTTACGCTAAATCCGCCCCTGGGAGACTGAGTAGATCTTCGTAATAAATGAATGTTCTTAAAAACGGTCAATGTTGCAAAACACGCTCCCAGATTAAATGTCCGATCAACGCCAAGAATTGACTTACTTCCTTGACCAAGGCAGAAGTTTCGTACGTCTTTTAATTGATCATCCGTATACAAAATAACCATAGGTGGTTTGCCTTTCATTTGTACAATTTCTTGGATGTATGGATTGACATTCATCATGTTTATCAATGTTTGGACATCATCGGCAGTGTTCTTTCTATTTGTAGCAGGTAACCGTTGCTCTTTTGCATTTGCTTGTTTAAAGTTTTGAACTTGTTTTAGGTCTCGTGGAGCTTCCATGGAATTTTCCAAGACCATTTCACAATACACATTTCTTGGCTGATCATTTCTAACTTTGTCCATAATTTTCAATTTTGTAGCTTTTGATGTCCTAACATACTCACTACAGCTGCCCTTTTTACTGTTTCCATGCATATTCACAGTTGAAGGAAACTCACCAAGATATTCAACCACAGCCTTTCCTGTGCAGGTAATGTCCATTCCTTTCGCAACTTTTTCAATCCACGAAACCCTTTTTTTATAATCTGGTTTACGTTTCAGGCTGGTATAAAATCTCCTCATCACCATGATTTCCTCCTCAAGTGGTTGAGGGTCTAGTGGCACCCACTTCGCTAGACGTCTAGTGCAGTACTGTCCGTTTTTCATTTCTACCATTTTAAAAGTTTCGCCAACACAATAAAACAAAGTTTTTTTGGTTGAAGAGGATTTTGAAATCCACGCCCCACAATCATCTTCGAAGGTACTTTTTTTCCCTCGCTTTCTTTTCTCAATGTTTTCATTGTTTTTTATCAAAAAGTAAGTATTTTCTTTAATACCTTTTGGAATTGAAGAACTGCTTGTGTTGTCACTTTGAAGGATTTCGCAGAGTACTTCAACGTCGAGAAATCGTCCCGATAATTCATTTGGATTGTCCTGGAACGCTGGTTTGTTGTGGGCCTTTGAACGCTGCGAGTCTAGCTGGTGTTCTGGAATCGAACTGGTTTCACCTTTCTCCATCTCGCTACCAGAAGGACTGTCAAACCTAACGGGAGATGACATAGATGATATAGATGTTGGGTTAACAGGAGATGGTACGTCTTCAACCACGTTGGACTCTTGTTTCGTCTCGCAATCGGAAACCGAGTGATCCGGAGTGTAATGGGGAGAAGGACTGTCAAAACTAACAGGAGATGACATTTTGGATGGTGGGTTGATCGGAGATGATGTCGATGGTGGGTTAATAGGAGATGGTACGTCTTCAACCACTGACTCGATAAAATGCGGAGAAGGACTGTCAACAGAAACGGGAGACGATGTCTTCCCTCCAGACGAAACTTCATTTTTTCCAATTAAGGGGACAAAGTGATTTGGAAGCCAGATCTGACCTTGTGGTTGAGGAAAGGGACCGTTCATTCGAGTCCACAACATGTACACTCTACCCCGAAATCTACGATTAGATTGTTGAATTCTTGGTGAGACTAGTGTTCAAAATACGCACACATCTGTCTAGCATTCCGTTGATGGCTGGGTATACGGACACGATTTCTCTGCCAATAACAGACGAGAGACCTTGGGCCGTGAAGATTGACGAATATCCCCCATCAGTAGCACACGATTGGCATGCTTTCACCAACTCAGGCGATACCAGTCGAAAATCGTTGTAACATGGGTGGTTCTTGTAGTGCGCAAAGTTCAGAACCAGTTCTACGCAGGTTCGGACTCTTAATTCGGATGACATTGCTTCATGGCCGTAAATGGCAACTGAAACGGCGTTGAAGAGGCAGTTACCATCTCCTTTCACGTGAATTGGTACCTGTGACGCCGCTCCACACATGTTGACCACGGACTGGGAATACTGGTGAATCTTGCCATTTCGTAAAGCCGGTTCCTTCGTAGTTGATTGGTAGGGGTGAGTTCTCAGCAAAATCTGTTCCAGGATCGCAGCCTGATGAAGAGCTTTCATATTCCTGGAGGCGATAACCAATCGTTGCAGTGATTTGTTGAAATCAAATCTTCCGTGTTGGTCGACACAGCATTCCGTGCACACATAACCACCAGAAACTTTCGACAGCTTTCGAAAATCATCTTCGCTGAGATTGTCGCAGGTATAATGTGCCCACTCAAAGCACTCCTCGCAAAAAATAGCGTCGGTTGAGCACTTCGCCTTGCACACCGTACACGGCCATCGGGTAGCTTTTTTTTCATTAACGCAACGCACATGTTTTCTACCAACCATTATTGCAGCGACGTGAAGAAGACTTGTTAAAAACTTGGATAACTCGAATACTCGATAGTGAGAAGTGTCGAAGAGACAGTGAAGTAGTGTTGTTATCAAATGACTTTATATACTATCGGTGACTCATCAGCATATCGCACTTTTAGCCTATGACTCATGTCGTAACGTGTCTTACCTCAGCGTGGTAATTCTCGTGTGGGTCATTAGCGCTGACCTGACATTCTTAGTGCATGTCCCCTTTGTTATTAGATTCCCGCGGATATTGTCCCCCCACATAAAGTCGACGACAAAAGCTCAGATTTGTAAGCCAGTTCCTTTTATTTACTAAATAATAAAACTAATTATTTAGCGTAGAATTACTAAGAGACAGTGAAGTAGTGTTGTTATCAAATGACTTTATATACTATAGATGACTCATCAGCATATCGCACTTTTAGCCTATGACTCATGTCGTAACGCGTCTTTACCTCAGCGTGGTAATTCCCGTGTGGGTCATTAGCGCTGACCTGACACTCTTAGTGCATGTCCCCTTTGTTATTAGATTCCCCACATAAAGTCGACGACAAAAGCTCAGATTTGTAAGGCAGTTTCTTTTATTTACTAAATAATAAAACTAGTTACTTAGCGTAGTGTTAAGTGAACTAAAAACATACAACTAAAAAGGTTACAAATTGACAATTTTATCGAATATTTCGTGACTTACGTCGATATTGCAAGTTGTTGTCGGTAATTGTCTGCTTGTTGTCGGTATTTGTCCGGTCGTACTTTATGTGGGGGGACTAACAACAAGTACAAGGTACTTGTTGTCGGTATTTGTCTGCTTGTTGTCGGTATTTGTCTGCTTGTTGTCGGTTGTTGTCGGTAGTTGTCGGTAGTTGTCGGTTGTTGTCGGTATTTAGTACGACCCTTCAATAGTGTCGTGAAACTGTCTTAGATTGGTTAACTGCATTGTTGGGTTAGATATGTTGAGGAGTGCTTGCATGTGGGCATTGATGACCTTGTAGGGTTGTCCAAAACGTTCCTTTAATAGTGTAATTGCTTGTTCATAGTTGGTGTTTGTTAGAGGAAAACCACCAATGCTTCTTGCAGCATCTCCACCAGTTTGGGCCTTTAAATAGTTAAATTTCTGAACTCCACTGAGGTTGGTACTTGAGTGTACTGCAGCATCAAAAGAGTCCCAAAATGTTTGCCACAGAAGAGGGTTTCCATTGAATGTGGGTAAACTTAATTTAGGAAGTCGACTTGTACTTTGCGTTGTGTAAGTGTTTGGGGTGGGAACAGCATTTATTAAACTAGCGGTTGATACTTGAGCTTCTGTAACTTGTTGGTTTGGTGTGATTTGAACTTCTTGTTGCTGTTGTGGATTCTGAATCTGCGATGACTGTTGAGGAGATGCTTGAGACTGGCTTTCTTCTTGTGAATTATTGTTAGAGCTATGTGTGGATGAGTGACTGGCTTCTACGTGGGGCTGATGAGTAGGTGATGCTTGTTTTAACTCAAAAAATTTGTTTACCTGAAACATCTTCTCAATAATAATGCTTTGAATGTCTTCTGTTTCAAGGATTTCCGTTTCTAACTCATCAGGGTCTGTAATTTCAGCGGTAATCTTGTTGTCCAGTTCTTCGAGTACTTCTCTCTTCTTCTGTAACTGTTCTATAGCACTATGAAGTGCAACCATATCCATTTCATTGTAGTTTTCGTTCGTCATGATCTCCTCTATACGTTTTAGTAGTTTCGTTAGGTGGGCTCTGTGTCCCCTTCTTGATGCTAGTGCATGTTGGGCTCCTTCCATCCTGGTCACGGCACCATAAATGTCGAGAAAGACAACTATTCGGTTATATCTTTATTGGTTAAACGGAGGAAGAAGTCCTCGATACACAAAACATACACATAATACAGTTAAGCTTCGAACATACAGAAAAACGTCAACTCGTGTCTTGCCGCTGACACAAAATCGGCCCTGCCATACGGACGTAAAAAGTTCTTTAGGAATTGCTGAAAGTAGGTGACACCACCAGATGGACTTGCAGCTGTTTTAGAAGAGGTTTTTTTTAGCGTGTTAGAAGAACGGCATTTCGACTATTACTACTGTTAAGTAACAAGTAGTAATAGTGAAAGGTAATGGTTACTGCTGTTTAACAAGTTTGAGGATGAAAGAAGTTTCAAGATAAAAAAAAAAGATTAAAGAAGTTTAAAATATGGCAAAAAGATCCTAATAAAAGCTGTTTTAAATTGAATGTACTTTGCTGGAGCAGAAGTGTATCACTTCCTGACACTCGTAAAACACTTACTAAGTTCCACGTAAGGTGAAAAGCACTTGTAAAACGTGCCGCGATACTTAAAACCGGACAACAGAGTTCTTAAAAGAACTTCGCGAAACGAGGGTCTTGTTGCCAGCAGTAAACACTAACTAACTATAACCTACTAGCAGCGAAATGTAACCTCCACGTAAGGTGAAAAGCACTTGTAGAAAGTTATGCAGTGTTATAACGTAGCACGTTAAGCATGGATCCACCACAGTCGCTCGCGATACCGAATCTGGCTGCTCAGATTGGCATAACAAAACATTTCGACCTTCGGCATAATCAGTGACGCGTACAATTATACATGTGGGATAGCACATTCGCATAAATACACATGCGCATAACTAATACAGCCCATTTTTGTTTGGCAATATTCCAATTTATGGATGGCACTTCTTCTCTCATTACCGGATACAGAAAAGCACTATGAACGGTATCAGAGACGATGTCTTGTTCGAATACGTCTCGATAATGTGTCGCAAGAATACCTGTAGGCATAGCAACAAGAACACGTCGTTCTTCTGCTAAACATTCCTCTATTGTTCCTAATATATAGCACTTGTGATTTTCCTGTTCCTAATATATAGCACTTGTGATTTTCCTGTTCCTGGTTTTCCTGTTATTAGTGTAAATTTTTTCCAATCAATAGAAGAATGTTCAGCAGAATTATGTAGTATATTTGTGGAAGGATGGGAAATGTCATCCTCAGAAGACGAGCATTCATTGTAACAAGTTATAGAGTTGTAACAGTTATCGTGTTGTGCAAGGCAGCATGACATGCGTTACGATTCCCTGTTGTACATGGTCCAATTCAAAGGTTGTTCTCTATGTCACATTCTACAGGTGCTAATTGATCCGTACTAAAGATTTGTCTTTCCACTTATCGAGAACGTCGTCTAAGCTAGCTATATATGACACCAATGTATCCACATAGTACGTTTTGTGTCCTTGTCTTTGAAAACGTTCTTTAACAGCTTCGTTGTCATCCCAAGTGGAAGGCAGAATCGTTTTTGCTGTGGCAAAAAATCTAATTCCAGAAGGCATATTTTCATGATGAGGGTGGTACAGTTCAGAAGCTGCTATATGAGGGAAATTCATAAGGAGCTGTTAAAAAAAATACTCATGTAAAAGGGGAACGTATCTGCAATCCTACAAGTGTATTACCTTGACTGTATGCTTTTGGTGAGCTGGGCACGTGGTTCACTCTTAACCACTGCAAGAAAGAGAAGTTTGTCCATTGTGTTTGGCCTACGTATGTATTTCTGGTGCGTGACATTTGCACAATAGTCGTGCTAGTCGGTACAACGAACGTTTTTGTACGACTGTCAGACCAGGAGAATTTAATGGATGACATGTACAGCCACATTTCGGGCTCACAAGGGTTCAATTCCTTTAGGAAGCGATACGCAGCTTGGTACGGAGTAACATGAGTAGAGTACATGGCGTCATTGTCATAAGCATCGTGCCATTTGGAGATCTACGATGTAACGTAGCGGAGTATCATAGACTTTCCATCAGTCAGTTGAAAGTCCATTCTACAACGTAATGCTGGTATGAGGGTGGAGATGTATGCTCTTAAGTTAATTACAAATGCCTCTCGCGGATGGTAAAGTGAAAGGACGTTTGTATCACTATGTTTACGAAACGTTGTAGGCTGATTGTTTACTGGTAAACTGTCTCTGTCTGCAGGTTGTAATTTGTGCACCTGAAAAGCCAACTCTTCATCTTCCCAAGGAATGTCTGCACGTATAAAAGAATGTTGTGCTTCTTTCAGATTTTTCAGCCATATGAGCAAATGCAGATGAACTGTGCCTCTATTCTGAAACTCAAACCTGTAAAAGTACGTATTGACATTTCTGCGTTCTGCTCTGTATGTGCTGCTTCCAGCGGTTATCGTTGTAGCCGCAAATATATCCTCGAACGATTTGTTCCAGTGTGTGGCTTATGTGCATCGTCTCAAACGCTGCGAGATCAGTAGGGCCCCGGCCCGTCATGGTTCGAATTTGATTTAGCCATGCAGGAAATGGAAATGTCCATTCGTATGGATTGATTGTGATAAATACGGATGGATATCC
Source organism: Chrysogorgia sp. JL179-B06 (assembly GCA_035772405.1). NCBI lineage: Eukaryota > Metazoa > Cnidaria > Anthozoa > Scleralcyonacea > Chrysogorgiidae > Chrysogorgia > Chrysogorgia sp. JL179-B06. The sequence goes on along the minus strand of JAYKKM010000297.1, from coordinate 753,731 downwards.
GAATTGATCTACGGCATCCATCAAAAGACGATGTTGGTTCTTCCAGTAGCCTGGGCTGAATGTTTTTGCGTTAAGCGCACGTGCAGGGCTGCAGTTCATCTTACGTGCACTACTAATAGCACCCGTTACAGTTTTAAAGATCCAAATATCATAATGGAATTCCAAGAGCTCAAAGTGTAAAGAGTAATCAAGTATACCTGAAAAAACTTTGGTGAAAAAAGAGTCTGCACTGGTTACCCTTCAGTATTGACTTGCACCAACTAGTGTAGGGATATAAATTTGGCCATAAGCAGCATTCAACGCCGTCGATTTGCTGTAGGTCTTAAATATTGAATTCATTGTCATTGGACAAGTAATCAAGGTGTTTAGTAATAAAAGTTGAATATGCCGTGTTTTTCAGTCGCGCCGCAATGCACGTCGAAAGGTCGTAATATGCAGATGTCTGAGAAAGTCAAATGTAGCAATGGATCTGGAATTAATGCATACAGTGGTACAACATATTTTGGTTGAGAACAAGGGCATTTATTCGTCGTTTTGTTATGCAGTCTCTTTTCATACCGTTGGAATAGTTTTTCTCTGAATAAGCTGCTGCAAGTTGAGCAGTAAGTCCATGAAGAGTTTTCTGCCCAAAATTGGAGATTATCCGAGTGCTTTTTTCGGTTTGTAACCTGGATGAGTTGTTGTTGCTGATGCAAGTGTACACGATTGTTGTGTACAAATTCATTGCGTTGCTGCTGTTCCCGTAGTTCTCGCTCCGTTTGTTTGCTTAATAATTGTTCACGTTTTTGTAAGTTTTCGTATGCAAAAACAAGATTGATATTTCTGTCTGACCAGAACGTAGTTGCCTGTAAACTTGTCCAGCTGTTTGGCATTGTGAACAGGGTGTATTGAAAGAGAAGTTAATAACCAGTATATATTCGAAATGTGAATTGGAGAATTCGAAATGTGAATTAATACAAGATTATTTCATGATAATAAATGTGGTAAACTATAATAAGGAATAATCTAACACGCGAAGTGTGTTGATAAAGGTAAAATGATGTAGTAAAAGCAGTACAAAATAGGGTTGTAAGAGGAATGGAGCAAAAAGTTATAGCAACAACGCGGACAAACCGCTTCAAATGTTACCACAAAATTCAACGAAGAAAGAGCTTTTGCGAAAACGTAATAACGCACTAAAGCGCTACGCGAAAACTCAGTTAACTAACTATTAACAGGGAAAACCCCTGTTAAATAACCTACTCGCAGCGAACTGTAACTTCCACGTAAGGTGAAAAGCACTTGTAAAACGCGCCGCGATACTTAAAACCGGACAACAGAGTTCGTAAAAGAACTTCGCAAAACGAGGGTCTTGTTACTAGCAGCGAAATGTAACTTCCACGTAAGGTAAAAAGCATTTGTAAAAAGCTATGCAGTGTTATAACATAGCACGTTAAGCATGGATCCACCACAGTCGCTCGCGATACCGAATCTGGCTGCTCAGATTGGCATAACAAAACATTTCGACCTTCGGCATAATAAGCAGTGACGCGTACATTTGCATAAATATGCATGCGCATAACTAATACAGCCCATTTTCGGGAAAGCGGGATACACTTTTGTTTCAAACGAAGTCCCTTTGCCGTAAATAACAATATTTAAGTAAACCCTTCAAGTAATTGCGAAGGATCACGAAATTTCTGGACAATGAAGCGAGCTACCGTGGGTGTTATCGGAGTGTGTTTTGGTTTGTGTAAGATTAACGTTGCCTCTCAGGACTGGGTTTAAAATCGGCGAAAACTCAATTCTGGGACTTAGTTTGAAGACGACTATCTTTTTTGGTAATGATCCAAATTGTACAAAACTGGCGTACAGTGTACAAATGAATTATAGGAGTAACCGATCGGAAGCGTTGATTGTTCCGTTTTAAATAGAATATTTTATGGATTTTTAATTTTCATTTTTTCCCCGTGAAACAACGTTTTACGATTTTTGTAGCAAATTGGACAGTCCACTGTTTCCTTAATATAGATGCGTATGGAGGCAGCTACCGTGGGAATTTTGTGACATTCATTAAAAAGGTATGTCATTTTGAAAGTAGCATTTCGTGCGTTTATTTCTTATGTATGTTTGGGTATACCCCCCGTCCGGGAGGGCCTTGTCAGCGGCCAAAATTTAGGACAAGTATACTGAAGCAGTAGTATTAAATGCATGATGTTGAATTTGGAAGTAAAATGTTTCAGAAAAGTTATAATATATATATATATATATATACTCGTATGTATACTAAGGGACGCTTTATACATAATGTATATACATCTATACTAAGTGTAGTATATCTCGATGTACAATCAGTCTACTCCTGTAGAGGAATATTAATGTAAAAGTTATTTATTAATAAAACACGGCTTTTATAAATTATTTGACATTTCCCAACCCTTCCCCTGTTAGTTTTGGATTTTAGGTCTCCATGTGCTCAGGGTGACATGCTCCTTGTGAGAATTTTTTCGTTTTGGGAGGCCTACGAAATCCCCCTGTCACGAAGTGAAAATGTCAGATGGTTTCGCATGCTCTGTTAAAACCGGAGTAATTAAGATTAGATTTTCCTGACGTTTGATGCGCGAAAATGCTACATATGCCGTCCCAGGTGCCACAATTTTACTATCAAACCAGAGAACGAGGGTTTTGATAGTTTGGCCTTGAGACTTACACATTGTTGAAGAATAGGTTGGTGCGAACAGGTAACATGTAAATAGCTCAATGCCATCTTTCAAAGTTGTTATTTGGTAAACGTCAACAATTTTTGTGTTTGGAAGTTGTAAAAATACCGTTCCCTTTTCAACTGAATGGACGATGGCTCCTGTCCATTAACCACGTCATTTGCTTTATCGCGAATTTGTGTTATTACAAGTCCATATCGTAGTCACACTGTACAGTAGCTAAAGGTGTCACTTCTGCAAAAATTGACTTAATAACATTATTTACATGGCCGAAGCTTGACGCGAAACTGTTAAGAAAGTTGCATCAGAGTTTTCAAGGATGACGTCACGTATCTCTGTCAGTTGGTGTTGAATTTTCAGATACAAGCTTGTCATTCTGAATGGTGTCGAGAAGGTTTTGGGATGGTTACCAGTGCCGTATATGGTCGAGAAAACGTTCGTATTTCTTGTCAAGTACGCGATATTGTTTACTGAGTTTGTAATGATTTATTATATTGTAAAATTGTTTATCTTCCAAGATACTGTCTACACATGTAGGTTTCTCCTCTATTGTTTCGATTGGTTGTTGCTGACGCTCGTCACCAGCAATAACGAGTTTCGCTCGTACTGTAACTTCCGATATAGTGCGGATGATGTGTTGGAATAGCTTTTTGGGAATCGTTGACACTTCATCCACAAAAACAATGTCATATGCACTAATTTGCCAGTTGATCGTTGGTTGTTCAGAGGACTTAACAGGACAATTTAATGCACTGTGCACAGTATCACTTGTTATTTCTGCTGCGAAAATAGCATGATACTGAGTAACTAAAATTCCAGTTGGTAAAGCAACAAGGATATTTCAGCTTTCTTCGATGCATTTTCGAATGGTTGTTTTCAACACTTCCGATTTTCCCATACCAGGTTTAGCGGTTATCAAGGTAAACTTTCTCCAATCTTCTCCGTTCAAGGAAGCATGCGTGGGTGAATCACAAACGCGAAATTCAACCTGCTTTGCTTCCTCAGCACTAAAATTTTCCTCAGCTCAAATTGTTGTAAAAGTCGTCTCGCTGACATAAATAATTAATTATCTGTTTGACAATAATTTTGTTTGTCATATAGTTGAACCAACCCAAATAATGTTTTGTTTGCCCAGAAATCAGCAGCAATGAAAATTTTGCATCGCCATATATGCAGAACATCGTTTAAACGAGCTATATGAGAACACAATGTGATGTAGTATTCTCTGTGTCCCTCTCTGGCAAAATGATTGTCGACTGCTTGCTCATCTGCCCACAAGGAAGGCAACACAGTGACTGCTGACGTATAAAAACGAATGTGTTCTGGAAGATCATTGTGTCGGTGATGGTAAAGGTCTTCGAGCAAGCGATGTCGATGATTCATAAGCAAAAAGTAGAAAAAATACTCATCTGAAAATGGCAAAACCATTTTGACAGATACTGCACATTTACTGCTCTTAACCATTCCAAAAATGTCATTTGTTTCATTACTGTTGGTCTGGATGTGTATTTTCCGTGAGTCTTATTGTTTTGGATTGCAGTGCAGGGACTACATACTCCTTCGTTCTACTCTGTGACCATGAAAACTTAATGGAGCTCAAATACATCCACATCTCTGGCTCGCAAGGTTGCATATCACAGAGGTGTATATATGCTGCCTGATATGGCGACACGTGTCTGGAGTATAGAGCATCATTGGAGTAGGCATCTTTCCATTTTGAAACGTAAGATGTGACACCTCAAAATCATGGATTTGCCATCAGCAAACTGAAAGTCCATTCGACATGAACGAGCAGGGACAATGGTAGAGATGTGTGCTCTTAGATTAAGTGCAAACGCTTCTTGTGGATGGAATAAATGCAAAGCACTGTCCCCATCACAAAAATTGGATTGTTTGTTGTTCAATGGCAAGCATCCACAATGGCTGCAACTTTCGAACAAGGAACGCCATTTCTCGATTTTCATAAGGAATATCAGCACGGATTAATTTGTGCTGAATTTTAGATAAATTTTTTAACCAAACGAGCAAATGTAAATGCACTGGCCCTCTTTAAATTCGAAACGATAGAAGTATGTGTGTGTGTTAGATGTTCCGGCTATTCCAGCATAGTTGAACACATGGTTTGTCCACCTGTTCGAATTTGAACCACAAAGATAGCTGCGAACAATCTGTTCCAGTGTATGTGCGATGTGTATTGTTTCGAATGCAGCTAGGTCTGTCAGTCCACAACCAGTAACATGTCTCATATTTTGCAGCCATTGAGGAAAAGGAAAGTACCATTCGTAAGGGTTTAATGGTAACAAATACTGTTGGATAACCAAATTGTTGAACCGCATCAATAAGCAAGCGGTGTTGCTTTTTCCAATAGCCAGAGCTAAAGACCTTAGCGTTAAGCGATCTGGCGGACGAACACTTCATATGCCTGGCACACCCTAAAAGTTGACCGAATTGACGTCATAGCGGGAATCTGCAAAGAGAGTTTCATATACACAGATTCCCGCTATGACATTTAACGGCAAAAATGTCTGAAGATGAAATTTTCGGCCAACAACATATTACAATTTTGTCAGGATAATCCAAAGATTACAAATATGTAAAAATCCCCACAGACATTATATGCCCTTTAGCATTTTTTGTTTATGACAAGAACATATTTAAAAGGTTATTTAATATTTTTTCCTCTGTTGATTCCTTATTGCTCTTCTTTGAGGATTTTTTTCTTTTTGTGTTCTTTGCCCTTCCCCTTTTTCTTTTTTGGCGTTTCTTCTGCCTTCTGTGTCCTCTGATGAACTGTCCAATTCAGCTGCTAACGATCTTTCAGGTCCTTGCTAGGAGTGTTCCCAGGCACGCAACACTGTGTCATAAAGGCCTTCTGGCCTTTAACAGTTGGATTAGCGGCAGTCTCGGCTTCCGCGTTGTCTGCTGTTCCAACTTTGTTGGCATATTCTTTTGGATGCCGGAATAACACCTTCGCCATAAGAATATTAATGGCAATTGTGAAGACGTTTGCAACCAACGACAAATGCTTCCTCCACCAGCTTGTCAACTTCATCGTTGTCCTCGAAAAGAAATTTAAGGACCGCCTTCACATCTGCAGGAGTGCTTACCTCTGCCGTATTTTTATTAAATGGCCCCAGAGGCTTAGTTAATGGCAGCAACTGCTCACGGAGATGCAAAAGTCCATTTGGGTCCAACAATGTTTACTGCAGTTGCTCCAGATGCTGCACAGGTAGCTGGACGGATGCAGCTAATTCTGACATGCCAACCTTTGGCCGTACCAGAAGCTCGCAATTATACGGTTCACACGTGCAAGCAACGTTTTTCATCCAGTGGCGCTTTGTCAGTGATTTCGTACGGACGAAGTTTATTGCAAATTGCTGGAAAAATTGTATTCCAGCAGGAGAGGAAGGACCTTTAGATTTCTGCGATGCCATCCTGGAAAGCAGAAATTAATGAAAAATGAATTAGAGATGTATGGGAAAGCAAAGAGAAATACAAACATCACAGTATTAACGGCAGACGGTTGGCTTCACTGAAAGCAACGAAAAACCATATTTACCGTTTTGGAAAGAATGACCGTAAAATGTCAAAAAAAACGGTCAGCACTTCGTGAAAGCATGGATCCACAAGAATCATGTGTCATATTCAACCTTTCGCTTACTAATATTGCATGTGATATTTCATGTAATTGATGAAAAATTCATGTAAAATTGTTTTTCCAGTAATTTGTCGAACAATATTGCCCTGGCGGGCTCGTGTTCCCACTGCCATTTCTCGTGGCATGTAATAACCAAACCGATTTACTAAATGTTTCTAAGGCCATCTTGGTTTGGCACAAGAATTTAAAATAAGTTGGAACTGCCATTATTATTTGCTGGCGGGCGACTTACGGGTGCCCATATTGCATTTTTATTGAATGACCTATTGACAGGTAATTTTGGACGGTTTTAGGCGGTATCAACTGACCGACGATATTTAAAACACTGCAATATGTTATATTATGCAATATAATAAACTGAAATGAGAATATTTCTGCGATTTCTGAAAAGTCGTTTTTGCCTATTTTCGCGCCATGTATGCCCTAATTGAAAGACAGTTAACTTTGAAAAGTATGTAGGCTGCTCCCAAAAGAACAGGTTTTGATTGAAACTGAAATGGGAATATTTCTGAGATTTTTTAATTTCACATGTTTTGGTTGAATGTCAATTTTAAATTTCGGAACCTTCCATCGCGACTAGCAGGTATTTGTTTCCTTGATTAGACTTAGGAAATGGCCCCATTACATCACTAGCAATACGTTCCATAGGAACTCCCACAGTGTATAACATTAAGGGAGCTTTTGGTTTCCGATTTGGTCCTTTCTTTGCCGAGCACATATCGCATTCCCTGCACCATTGCTTTACGTCTCTCCCACATTGTGGCCAGTAAAACTTCTGTCTGAGTCGTTGTAAAGTTTTAGTTATTCCAAAATGTCCTGCCGTCTGACTTCCGTGAAGTTCTTGTAATACTTCGGCTTGTATCTTTTTAGGAACAATTAATTGAAAACATGACGTCTCAGTTTTGGTTCCTTCCCACAACCGGTACACACAGCCGGTACACACAGCCGGTACACACAGCCTTCGTGAACTCGCAAACTATCCCATTGAGCCCACAGTATTTTAGTCGTTCTGCTATATGGTGCCACGATAGACCAATCCGGCCGACCTGATCCTTTTTCAAGCCAACTTAATATTGGACCAACGTGATCATCTTCCGCTTGCAATGTCTTGACATCAACAAAACTCGAAATTCCATCTTTCTCGTTGACTTCCAATCCACTCGTCAAAGTTGTAAAACGTGAGATCTCTCCGCCCGAGTTTAAGTTTTCTCCATTTTCTACAGTGTCCTTTTCTGAAACACTCGTAGCCGTGTTCTCTATCTTCTGACAGTACTGACAATTGGAAGTAATACAAGGCCGTCGTGACAGTGCATCTGTGTTCATGTGATTCCTCCCAGGTCGATGGATAACATCAAAGTCATATTGCTGTAGCTTTTGCAGCCAACGTGCTAACTGCCCTTGAATGTTCTTAAAGTTCATCAACCACTGTAGAGCTGAATGGTCAGTTCTTACGACGAATCTCCGTCTGTAGAGAAAATAGTGGAAATGTTCAACTGCGGCAACAAGAGCAAGGAGTTCTTTTCTTGTCGCGCAATAGTTTCTTTCTGCGGTATTCAGCAATCTACTATAGTATCCTATAACGCGCTCCTGTTCATCTTGGACTTGCGACAACACTGCGCCTAAACCGAAATTGGACGCATCTGTATCCAAGATGAAATCTTCATATGGAGAAGGGTAAGTCAGTATTGGCGTCGTCGTTAAACGTTTCTTCAACGTTTCCCACGAAATCTGGCATTCACTCGTCCATTCAAACGGTATCCCTTTCTTTAATAACTCGTTTAGAGGTTGAGCTATTTCAGCAAAGTTCTGTACGAATCTTCGGTAGTACGAGCATAGCCCCAAGAAGCTTCTCACTTCAGCAACAATTCGTGGAACAGGCCAATTCTGTACTGCCTCTACCTTGCTTGGATCAGTGGATATGCCAGTCTTGCCAATCCTATGACCCAAATAACTTACTTCTTCTTGAAAAAGATAGCATTTCTTTGGATTGAGCTTCAAATTGGCACTTCTAAACCGAGTGAACACTTCTCGCAAATGTTTTAGCTCGTCTTCGAACGACTGTGCATGGACGATGACATCATCCAAATAGATCAGACAGATAGTCCAAGGAAGACCCATAAGCACTTGCTCCATCAGCCTTTCGAATGTTGCAGGGGCATTGCTTAGTCCAAATGGCATTACTACAAACTGCCATAATCCTTCCCCGGTCGTATTTCTACCTGCCAATAACCACTCTTTAGGTCCAATGTAGAGAACCAGGTGGAACCAAAGAAAGAGTGAAGACTGGTGTCTACTCTAGGAAGTGGGTACGAATCTTTCTTCGTGACAGCGTTTAACTTTCTGTAATCCACACAGAATCTTGTACTTCCATCTTTCTTTTTGACCAAGACGACTGCAGAGACCCAAGGACCTCTCGAAGGTTCTATGATGCCTTGTTCGTTCATGTCATTGATCGCTTTCGATGCCTCTTCCCGCTTCGCCAAAGGTGGAACTCTGGTGGGCTGTCGTATAGGAGTGGTTGTCCCTACGTCTATCTTATGTTTCGCCAGTCCCGTTTTTCCTAGGTCGTATCCGCCTTTTGAAAATACATCTTGGTATTCAACTAACAAGTTTTTCAATTCTTTCTGTTGACTGTCGGTTAGATTCTTTCCGCTCCTGTTGTACAAATCAACCAATTGTTCCGGTACCACTGTATTCATGTTTGGTACAACTGACGAGGACTGATGTTTCTCCATACTCATAGCGTATGCTACCGGCCCAAAGTTCGCAACATCTGTCCCTTTCTTCAGATAACAAACTTTGTCCGATAAATTCAGAACTCGAACCGGAAGACTTTCACCTGCCCGCAAACCAACCAACGTTCTTCCTACCAATATACCTTGAGACATGCGTGTGTTAGCCTGCTGCAGTGGACCAACACTTCTCCACCATCTTTTACAGATCCGTAAACTACCGACTCGCACTGTGGAGGAATCTCGACCGTTTCTGCAACAGTTACTCTGCGACAACTGGGAAAGTCATTCGATTGTCTATTTCGGACTAAAGGAATGTCTTGTTGACCAATCTGGAGAACTCCGCTCGCAATGTCGACATGACAATCGTGGGCCATCAGGAAATCTAAACCAAGTATACAAGGATCTGTGACGTCAGCAATCCATACCTCCTGAGTTGTTACCCAGTCTCCCAAGCGAAATTTTAATTTTGTTCGTCCAATAACAGGAGACGTTTCCCCGGTAACCGTCCGTAAACAAGTATCTACAGGAGTAATCTTTCCCTCCATCTTTGTTTCTTTGAGGATATCTGGTCTTACGATAGTTATATTTGACCCAGTATCTACCACCAACGTCAGTTGAATTTCCCCGTCCACTTGCAAACTGTCTCCTAACGCCGACATCGTTCCAGTCTTAAGGACATACGAAGGAGCTTGCTTTATTTCTGTTGCTGGCGTTTGCTCCCTAACCCCAGCGTCGAGTCGTTTCCCGAGTTTCTTTCGTTGCCCGTACGTGCGCTCTCCGATTTATTTTGCATGACTTATTTCTTTTCTGAACCGCGAGATGGAGTATTTAAAGGACAGTTTCGTCGATAATGGTTTGTTTCGCCACATCTCCAACAACCGGGCTTTCTTTCTCTTTGCTGAGTTTGGCGAGAACCAGCAGTTGTGACAGCCTTCAAACCCGTAACGATTTCTCGAGCCGTTCGATGACCTGCAACAGTGACCTCGTTCCATCCTCTCTGCCGTATGTTGGTCGCTGTGCGTCATCTGTATCTCGCTGCGTGGGGCTGAGTTTCGTCTCGCGTGACGTTCGGTATTGGCGTTGTCTGCTCGCCAGTTGGAAAGACTCTAGTTCCATGGATAACTCCAAAGCACTCTGAAGTGTCGTTGGCCGTTCTTGCTTTATCCTCAGCCGCATGTCTTCATCAGGCAGTGCATCAATAAATTGGTCTCGACTTAACACGTTTTGTAACTCTGTTGGGGCATCAGGGTATGGCAATCGACCGAGTCGTTCTAGATCTTCTGCTACTGCTGCCAAACTTTCGTCCTTTCGTTTTATTCTATGTTTGAAATTCACTCTTGACAACTCAGTTCGATGTGTTGACCTGTAACGGTTTTCCAAAGCAGCTACCAAAGTCGGATAGTCCTGGCGCCTTTCTGCAGGTATATTTCCGAGGATATTCACTGCCGGTCCCTTTAAACTGGTGGCCAAGTACGCTGCCTTCTGTGGCTCAGACCAACCGTTCAACTGTGCGGTTATTTCAAACTGCGCGATGTAAGATTCCCAAACCGAGTCTCCGCTGTACAGGACAGGTTGTTGTACTGGTTTTGAGCTTCCGGCGAAGTGGCTGCTGTCCAAAGTAAATGCACGGCCACTAGTACTAGTTTTTGCTATTGCTGGCAAGACCCTGGTTCTGGTTGAGGACGTTTTTGGACGAAAGTTTCTCATTGGAGTCTGTGCTTCCGATTGAGACTTTTCAACTTTCGCTTCCAATTCTAAATAAACAGATTTTAATTTATTCAAATTTTCTTCCAGCTTACTTTGTTGAATTTCTAAAGCTTCAAAATTCATTTGAAATCTCGGTTGTAGCTCATTGTGCATTTGAGTCAACAGTTCAGCGTGTGTTGGCTGATATCTGTCTTCTGCCGAGTCCCAAGCATGTGAACGCTTCTCTATGGTTTCGACTCGCTTCGCTAACCCGACAATTTCCTTCTGTAAAACTTCGTAGACCGCCTCTGTTTTCGACAGTTTTTTATTCATATCGCTTAATTGCTCATCAACAAACTCCCAATGATGTTCTGCTCGAATGATTTCGTCTCTTTGTAGATCTCTCTGCTCTTGAATAAGTCTTAACTGTTCGGTAAACTCTTTGATAACTGGTTCCAGCCACGTTTTGTCCTCTACGGGGTTGACCAAATCAAAGTTTTCATCACCACCTTCCCTTCGACCTTCCCCATATGAATCTCTCATCGATTCTCCTGTTTCACTGCCGTTCTGGCTCAATAAGTTTTCTCGCATCGCCATTTCACAACAATTCGTCAAGCCTACACGCTATAGCTAGCCTTCAAGTCACTTGAGATATATTTCAGTCCTGGCGGGGTCGCCAAATGTTACGGACCGTCTTCGTAAATATAAATCAAACAGCCGATCTCCATCATTCACACTCAAAATCTCTTTATTCCTATTTTTACACTCAACTATATACAACCAAGGGTATTAGTGTCTCAGTTCTACAATGCCGTTATATACAAATATTTACATATACGTAAGCATGATTTGTTCATGCATACAAAGTCATAACAGTACTACCAAGTTTTGGCAGCCTATCGCTGGTTGATGTTGCCATATTTTTGCGCACAAAAACCCACAACCGGGGCGAAATATATGACAAATAAACACTAAATGGCGTATACCAATACGTCTTCTAACCAAAACAATGCGATCTATTTAATATTCAAGAAGGATGTTTAAGATATTCACGGATGACAAAACTCAACGTTATTGTAATGAATTTCTCGACCAACAAAATGGCGGCGGATCGAATTCACGCGCGCAATGCAATGTGGTTGACAATGATTCTTTAATTCCAGTAATTAATCTGGCTGCTGCATTTTGGAGGCGTTGAAGTTTATCCAGTTCGTACTTTGGAATCCCGATTAACGTGCTATTCGCGTAGTCCAAGCGGGAAATGACCAGCGCATTTACTAATATCTTTAAGTTCTCTTGAGACAGGTACTTCGTTATGCGACCAATGGCTTTGATAATCTTACTTTCTTACAAGTTCTGTTAATCTGTTTGTCTAAAGTTACCCCCAGGTTAAGTACTTTGTCAGAAACGTTGATGGAAGTGCTGGCCAGTGAGAGATTATGTGGTGGACTGTGGTGTTTATTAAAACGAGAGGTCAGGTGAATTACTTCTGTTTCACTTGGGTTACATAATAGAATATTTTCTGTGTTCCACAAGATGACATCGTCAATGCAGCGACGTAGTGTTTCTTGGGCTTGATACGAATTGTTAGGATTGATCGCGATGTATAGTTGAGTGTCGTCAGCATAGAACATACATTTTAGGTCGTATTTGAGAATAACATTTTGTAGAGGAGCAAGGGACCAAGTATTGATCTCTATATTCAAGATGACGTGGACGAGATATGGTGTCACCAATTACGACTGACTGAGTGCGTCCCGTTAGATATGATTGAAACCACTGTAGTACTTTTCCAGAAAAGCCAAACTGTGTTTTGAGTCGCCCAAGAAGCTTGTTGTGGTCAAGAGTGTCGAACGCTGCTGATAGATCTAATAGTACAAGTATAACTTCCTGGTGGCTATCGAGAGTTCTCAGAATGTCATTAGTAACTTTCAGTAGTGCAGTCTCGGTGGAGTGAAACTGGCGGTAGGTGGTCAGATGCGCATGCGCTTGTTGTGCAACTATTTTCTCTTTTACTTTACTGAGGAAGGCGATGTTGGCAACCGGTCTAAAACTTGGAAAAAGCTCTGTCAAGGTCGTGCTTCTTCAGTCGTGGACTAATATGTGACATCTTCAGTGAGTTTGGAAATATGCCGTTGGAAAGAGATGACCTTGTTATATTCCCTATTATGGTAGTCAAGAGATCCAATTGATTCATAACCACATGTGTTGGTATAGGATCTAGTGAGCAGGTCTTAGCCGACATGGATTTAATAACATCTTATATAAAGTGATCACTAGGAAGATGAAATTCTTTAAGCTCACTGGTTGGTGGTTTTGGCACTTGAGACGTGACCTTTGTTGTTACTGGTGACTTGTGTGCTTCAAGCTCTCGTCTAATAAGTCAGATCTTATTTATAAAAAAAGTCATTAAACCCTGGCTTCCTGTGATGTATAAGATGGTAGTGATTTGTTATTCTTCTGGAACAGACCTTCAACGAGTCGAAAAAGTTTATTACTATCCGCTTGCTCGATCTTATCCTTATAATAGTTGGTCTTTTTCTTTTCCAGTATTTTATTATATCGCTCACATTCTGCGGTGAACAACTGCTTATCTATAGTGTGGGAGACAGATTGTACAAGGAAATGCTGAATGCTTTCACCGAAAGCACGACATTGCATAGTGTGGCATAAGAATTGATGTTACCAAGCACAGCAATGCATATTTCCATGACAAAGAAAAGATAGACAAAATCATATGTGACTGCTCTCCATGTTTCTGTTTTGATGCAACAAATGTGACCGATGTATCACTCAAATTTATTTGGCAGAATTGCAAATGACTGGTTTGATGCGCTGCTCTAACATTGGTAAATGGAGGATGAGATCCGTGTAATAGGAGGATGAGATCCATGTGACGGGATATGCGAGATAGAGCAACATATGCTGTTCCAGGTCCCACAGTATTGGTGTCAAACCAAATTATAACTTTTTTCAAACTTTGTCCTTGAGATTTGTACATTGTCAATGCATACGATGGAACGAAGAGATAACATGTAAATTTCTTGTTTTCATTATTTAAATTATTAAAGTGACAGGGTAAACATTAACAATTTTCTCATTCGGCAATCTCAAGAACACGCTTTTGTTCTCTACGCAATGTATGATGGCTTCCTGGACATTGACTATGCCGTTATTTTTATCCCTGTTTTGTGTGATCATTACATGCATATTTTTGTATGTTCATCGGCTCAATGTCGTAGTCACATTGTACAACTGCAAAGGGCTGTTCATTTTCGAAGATGCGCGACACCACTGCATCGTTAACGGTAACACAAGCACGTCTGGCGACCGTTAGTACTGCATTACTAATGTCATTGTTTGTTGGAGGTGTATCCTTACAAATAACCTGACCATCTTGAATTGTGTCAAGGAGATTTGAGTAGGCTTCCAGAAACGTATATGATTAATGAACGCTTCGTATTCGTCATCTAAAATTCTGTATTGTTAAAATTGAAGTGGTTGGCAAGTGAGAGAAAGTGGCGTTCATTAAGTAAGTATGCTTTCAACTTCTTTGGTACGTCGTTGAATCCTTTCAATTGGTGGTTGTTGTTGTTGCGGGTCGCCTGCTACGACAACAATTGGTTGAATGGAAAGCTCTTGTATAGTGCGGATGATGATTAAAAATTGTTTTCGGTATCATTGAAATTTCGTCGATGATAACGTCCCAATGTTCCAGTTTATGGTCGGTCTCTCATCAGCATCGACTGGAAAACTAAAAGCACTGTGCACAGTGTCTGTTACAATGTCGGGATGGAACAGAATTTTGTTGGCGCAGCGACAAGAATATTGCAGTGTTGTTGACAACACTCTTGTATTGTTCGATGGAAAATTTGAGATTTTCCTGTGCCATGTCGGTCAGTTATTAAAATGAATTTATGCCAATCACAATTTCCATGGTCACCGAACTCTGTGTTTTCCTGCTCGTAACTATTATCGTCGTCGTTCTCATACGAATTCACGTAATAATTTAACGTGTTGTAATGAGCAACATGAGCATTAACAGCTGTCATAATTTGCTTAAATATAGCATTTTGCAAATGATCTAATGTAAATATGTGTGCAGATGTTGAACCATCTGCTCCTAATTGTTGGGTGGATAGCACTTGTAGTTTCCACAGTTTTATTACATCGTGCAAACTGTCCATGCAGGAACATAAAGTAGTGACATAGAAGTCTTTATTGCCTTTCAATCAGAATGAATAGCATCGTTATCTTTCCACAAAGATGGAATGAGTTCAACAGTAGATGCAAAAAATAGAATTGGTTCAGATAGTTCGATAATGATAAAGGTCGGTGACAGCACGGTGTGGCCAGTTCATGACTAAATGCTGTAAAAAGTATTCATTTCTGAATGGTGATACCATTTTAATAGAAACAAGAGTATTGCCTTGTTTGTACGGCTTGAGGTTCTCATTTTTGATGTCAACATGGCACAACCAATGTAGCAATGACATTACTTCCATTGTTTTGGGCCTTGTGATATTTCTGATGTACTTTGAAGGATCGTTGTTGAAAGTGGCACAACGAATTATTTTGTTGCATGTCTCTCAAATGTCTGTATGCTGCTTGATATGGTGTTTTGTGTGGAATAGAGAGCATCATCTGCATATGCATCTTTCCATTTCGACACGTACAATGTCACATATCTCTCAAAATCATGGCTTTTCTATCGGTTACATGAAAATCCATCCTGCATGATAAACTTGGCAAAAGAGTATAAATGTATGCTCGCAAGTTGAGAGCAAATGCTTCGTTTGGATGATAGATAGATAAAGTGGTTGGTTGGTGTGTGCTATCAAAGGATGTAGCATTGTTATTTAATGGTAAGCTATTGTGGTCAGATGGAAGTTTTTTAACAAGAAAAGCTACATAAGTCTGTTGTATTTTCGTAATATTTTTCAGCCAAACAAACAGGTGCAAATGGGCAGTACCTCTGCTGAAATTCGAAGCGATAATAATACGTGTTAATATGAGATTGAGCCACAGATATCCACGAACGATTTGTTCAAGCATGTGCGCAATATGGATAGTTTCATATGCTGGTAAACGAGTTGGGCCATTTCCGGTCATACTTCGAAAGTTGTTAAGCCACTGTGGGAAAGTCCATTCATACGGATTGATGGTGTAACGTTGGACCATGAAACTATTGATTCGGTGCAATATCCAACATAAGTCCAGTTGATCAAGTCTTCAGGCTTGCACCATCGTCGTAAGTTAGATCAAACAGACACCACAAATGGTATAACTTGGATATATTATAAAGCTTCTATCTTCTACTGAATAGTGAATACTGACTAATATACATAAATGTACATGGGTTTATATAGTGTTTGTACGTCCTATACGTGACGTAATATGACGCGATATATGTTAATAGCCTTCGTGATGATCATGCAAATTAGGCGCCCGCAATTATCATATAAGGTAATGCACATGCATTAAGCGTGTTCGTTCTAGCAGTGTTCCAGCTCTGTTTCAGCATTTGTCATAATCTTATCTGATTATACTGCATCCGTCTAAGCACTGTTCCAACGCTACGTCATTGCTGATAGCTGCTACAAGCGTGTGCTAGCGCATATTATGTCAATATGCTTGCCACGCTACAATGGTAATGAACACGCTTGCATAACCAAACTGGTCTATTGCATCAATTAGCAATCTGTGTTGAATCTTCCAATAACCTGTTGAAAAGGTTTTGGCATCAAGAGCATGATGCTGGGAACATCGCATTCGTCTTGCGGAACTTATATCTCCAGTAATAGTAAGGAATATCCACATGTCATACTGGAATTGTTTTGTAATACAACGCATAATCTACGATTTCGGAAAATACTTTGGTGAGGAAAGCGATCTTTGTACTTAAGCGGCTCTCGTTTCCTTTCAGACTGGATTCGCACCAGCTAGTGTAATGATAAAGGTTTGGCCAAAGACAACACTCTATGCCTTCTCTTTCACTATAGTCATAAGGGGCCACGTCCATATTCATGTTGCCATGCAAAACGTCAAATTGACGTTTTCGTCTGAACCCACCCACCCACCCCTGAAAACGTCAAGCGTGAAATATTGAATATTTCAAAGTCCAAATGCCTTGGGATTGGGTGTAAAGGGTAATAAGGGTATCTAAAACTTTGTAAGGGTAAAGTGTGGTGTTTGAAAGTATTAAAAATCAATTTTAGAACCACAGTTATTATGAGCCATTCTATATATTATAACCACACATTTTAGAAAATGGGATGCATTTGGGTGACCTTTTTTCATTGCACATGGTATGTAAACAGTAAAAGCATATATTTATTGCAGAAAACTAGGAACTATGTCTATGTTAAAAACAACACAAAACTGTGCAACATGCATGCAAGAAACAAAAAAGAAGCATCACTATTAAAGAAAATGACACGTCTGACAACAAAAGGAGTGAAATATTAACTCCTATTCACATTTAACGCAAACAAAGTGAAAGTTTTCAAGTTCTTCTTTCATCATTGATTCAAGATTAACGCATTTCTGGTGAAACCAGGAACTGCACTTTCCACACTCGATCCAGTCATCAACTTTATCATCATTATCGTCATCTCTTCTATGGACTCTGCAGTCGTTGGCAGCACACGATTCCTCTCTTTCTTCTGTTGCCATTTCCCTCCTCCTCCGTCCTTCTGCTTGCCGCAAAACATCTGCAATCGTTAGGCGCTTTTTCTGTTTGGCTGACTTCTGCGGTGGTCCTTGAACCTGGCCTCTTTTTCTATGATCTGACGACTTTTGGTGCCGTGATAGCGATGGTTGGCTTCCAAATGTTCTCCCACAACCTTCATAATTGCATTTGAAAGCTTTTCCTGTTGCCCTTGTATTTAAGCTTTGCCTCCGGTGAAACATTCCCATGTGCCGATTCTTTTCTGTTTTCGACTTGAAAGAAAAGGATGGGCAATATTCGCATTGACCAAGATCGTTTTCGTCAGCAGAGGGTTGGCCTTTATCCCCAAATCGTTTCTGTGGGTTAAGATGTTCCTGTAGAAAGGTGTTGAAGCATCCTTTGTATTCTTTATTTTCTGATGGAGATGGATATTTAACGACACCTTTGAAATGTTCCTTTATTAGCTTTGATCGAAAATCAGTGCAACAAGAACTGTCCTCACATTTGACGAAAATGATTTCATTAAGATGACGATCAATGTGTTTGTTGCACTCCTGGAACTCTTTAATTATGTCGGCATGTTGGTGAAGATCGCGGAGTGGGCTCTTAAGACAAGCTTTCACCTCATTAAAGTCGTCAAAGAGCAAGTTGTCGTTGTTACAGGGGATTACCTTTACATGAACTGGAAACCCATCGAATCCAAAATCCTTCCAGTGTTTATCCTTCATGTCGTTCATGGCCCGATCGAATACTATGCTTTCCTTTTGCCTTATGGTGGCCTCATCAATCCCACTTTGTAAGGCAGCCCTTACGAAAATATCGTATAGGATCCTATAGAATATTCTATAGAATATTCTATTCCTTTAGAATATTCTATTGGATTTTGAGATCCTATAGAATATTCTATAGAATATTCAAGGAGACTGAAATTATATGGGAATATTCCAAGATAATGGAATATACAAATATACCATACACATGGTCTAAAATAGTTGATGTTGTGTTCAAACTTCCAAACCAGCTATATCCTTGTCAGATAACGTCATTAAATCACACGTTGATTGATGATTTGATGGAAGTATCTAAATGAACTGATTGTTATATAGAGCATATTATAGTGTAGTTAAAGTTATATGAAGCTATAATACATTCAAATATAATGTATAGAATATTCTATAGAACATCCTATAGAATATTCTATGGAACATATTCTATAATATTCTATAGAATATTCTATAGCATATTCTATTGAACTTAATTATACATTATGTTCTGAATATATATTAATAAATAGTATATACATATATATATAAATTACTGAATACAAGTTAAAATCAAGTGGGCTGGAAACATGATTGATTTTAGAGATGGTTTTATTCAGATTAGGTATTGTTTTGTAAGAACAGGATTTGTTTGATAATTGTAAAGTTTCTTTATTTTTATTTAAAGCTGTTATCTATCACCAGTACATACTGTAATTCAAGTTGTAATTATTAAAACTGAGCTTTCAAGCAGTTGGAAGAAGTAGGGTCTTGATCACAATATCCTACAGATACTATCTGCTGGCCATCATAGAAATTCCAGACATTAGTCATTGACAGAAAGTTACATTTAGGTAATGTGCTAAAATGTATACCCAGATTCTAAAAAGAATTGTACTAGTCTTCAGACTCGGTAAAGCTGAAAATAAGCAGGTACTATTGTGATAAAAATCCCCATTTCTGTCAAGTGCCATTATTAACATATAAATTATTTAAAATGTCCTGCAGTAATTTTCTTCATAAAAACATGGATGGTAGAAGAAATTAGCTTAGAAGTAATATTCCACAATTTATTAAACAAGTGAATCAATTTGAACATCTGAATCTGACTTAAATGTTCTTTCTGAACTTACTTATACACAAGTAAAATTACTATGCAGCATGCAAACTTACTATGATAAAATATATTTTCTTCAGTCCATGGTTTTTATTTGAAAATAATTCCTTGCAGGACTTAATCGCCAATAATGCGGTAAGGTAAAGGACACATAAATGTCTTGTTCTGTGTCTTAAAATATATACACTTCTTTCTAATTTGGTCAGGAAAGATTGCTGTGATTCTACACACTTCTGCTACCTCAACAATAAAATTGCTGTATACCGATAACTCGGTATCATGAAACAGATGTTGGACAACAACACTCATTGGTCTAACTAGTACAACAGTATACTCTCTACATTGACAATATTGTAAGAGCTCAATTGGACATGTACAATATGGTTTTGATTTTACGAGACCCAACACTATTCCATAGGTAACACTAGAACTACCTTCATACATGTATGTTATTGCAAAATTGCTGTGGCGTTTTGATCTGACATACTCAATACATGAATAAAGTTGATGATTAAAAATAAATCGTTGATAAACTACTGCTGACCTGTTAACTAAATCTACATTACGATTAACGGCATTTTGAATTGCAAGGGCAGTACTTGCATCCATATTAACATGCTGGGAAGAGCCCAAGGTAGATAAGCTACCACACCTATTACCATGCTTAAACTTTACATTCTCAGTAAGTTTCTCCAACAGATTTATCACTGAACTATTGGAATTGTTATCACTGAACTATTGGAATTGTTATCAATGCATGACCTTGAGAGTGATGAGACTGTTCTTTTTAAAAGAAATGTATCTGTTATTTGTTGTGGCACATACTGCGTGCCATTAAACATTTTCAGCAATGCATGGTTATGAGCTTCAAACATGAAGGCAGAAGTGGCCCATAATGGTCCACAGTCTCTGACACAATGCACAAGATGTGTGACAGAATGAAGGTTAAATGTGCAATGCTTTAGCCCATACAATGTTTCTACTTGAGTAGCAAACTTGATTAGACATCTTTCTGCTTTATCTAGGTGCTGCTTTGTCTCCATCAACCAGCGGGGAAAAAACAACACCAGATAGGCGGTTGCTTAAAGGAGCCCATAGATGCTCTACAGGATTAAATGCAGAATATCTAGCTGCATATGTCATAACGCTAAGTATGTCAGCATCAAGTTTTTTTGAAAAGACGGTAGTAAAACAACGCATTTGCGATATGGGAAGGGTTGAAATCTGGACCGCCGTCACCAAGGAACATAAATACAGACTTTTGTTCTTGAATCGGTTCTAGCATTTCATACAAATCTGTAACGTGTGTTGCTACAGATGTAGAATTGTACTTATGGGAACGAATACATACGTTGGCAGTTCCGGAATATGGTGTACTCAGATGACCCCGCCCGACCCCGTCATATGTTATACCCTCAGGTGAAAAATGTGAAATGTCTTTGAACTTTTCCAATGTTTCTCGTTTGAAGGTTACAGGACACACTTTAACTAACACCTCTTCTGGAGAAATACCAAAGTATATCGAGAACTCCGAATTGCCACAGGTTCTTCCTTCAATAACTTTTGAGTAGTTGTTTAACTTATCCAGTTGTACTACTTGGCAATGAAGGACGCTACTTAATGCGCTTGATACTATATCGAGGTGTACTTGACAACTATGCTGATGTTCGTCCATGTTGTTGCAGAAATCAGTAATAACAGTTGCTTCCATCTCGAACTTTTGATGGTAGAATTCGATGTTTTTACTGATTTCTTCGAGAACATTGTCGCGAATTTCTTGCTCGGTGGTTGCGATATTCAACTGTTCCCTACACTGACACACTGTATCTTTCCAAAAGTTTCCCGTTTTCCCAGTTCCAATGATAACACCAAAGGCATCTTCAATCTTTTTTGTGCCAATGCTGGCTTGACTTGTTCCGGATGTTTTATCGTAGACGTTGTCTGAAAAATTGCTCTCTACACCATTCACCGCTTCCTCCAAAATGGTAGCCACATCCTTTTCTTCTAGAAACATGTAACCTATAAAAGAGGCGGTAATTTATTAATCCTGTCTCTATTAAACCCACCCCCTCCTCTTCACACCAAGGAACCGCGTATAAGCGGTCTTTATAATGATTTATAGATATACTAATTGGCTTTAAAATTATTTTACTATACGTTACTTTATGATTTGTTGCGTTTTCCTCTATAAAGGCCTCTCCTCCTCTCGCAGAAATGCCCCCTCCAACCTATCTGAAATAAATATGCCACCGATTTTAAGCTAAACATTCGAATGACTACTCATCTGAAGCAGATAACAAGTAATTCGGTACAGGAAAATCATGATCTGCGTAATTCGGCATATCCATTGTGGGACATAGCCGCCGCAATTGGTGATATCGAGAAACTGCGGGAGCACCGACCTTTACTTTAGCCATGTCATCCATGCTAAGAATACACGCATCTGTTCTCTCTGCGGTGCTTGTTTCTGCTAAATAGGTAATGGCTGTCGGGATGAAACTCGCGGTAACGGTTTGATTTTGTCCCAACTCTTGCGTCAACAAGGCCTTGGTAATGTTGACTGGCACGATTACTTTTGTTTGGAGCTTGGAACAATCTTCTTGTTGTTGTGAGAGATATACCATGCTCTCTCAATCCGGGCACCTCCTTGACCAGGTGTTCCCGAATTTCTGCTACTGTTACGCCCGAGGAGTATCCGGTCTCTGTTCTTCTCCGGCATTGAGCAGAAAATCCGTGTTGTTTTACAAACTCTGCAGCGGCATCGACCAAGCTGGGAAACCTAGAGATAATTGATGGCTGGCCACAGGAATTGAAAGTTGTGTCACGCACTGATTCATCTCGAGCTGGTAGTTTTTCTGCACCTTCGGACGAGCTTTTAGCAAGATTGCCATCCTCGTCATTTGTTGACGCAGAACACTTGTAGGTTTAAAAAGACACCAGATTTCTGAGTCTTTGGATCACAGTGATTTAGATACATGACTGGCATGTGCCTTAAGATTTGATGCAGACAGTCATCGTTCATGACAATTCCAAGCCCAGATTCGGTTGTAACGATATTTTCGGAAATGACTTGTCCAATCTCTATCAATTGCGTTGTTGTTAATGGTCCCTGGGGTATATTTGAATTTTCAAAGTCCAAGAAGACATCGAACGTCTCTTCCCAAGTTAATTTCGAGTTGTTATAACAAATACATTTATGAAGTTCGCCGGCCTTATGTGATGTTGTAGAGTTGTTTGCCTGTTGCTTAACTCTCCTGCGAAGATTACACAAAATATTTTTTTCATTAATTTTCGTTTGAATGATCCCGATCAAACAAATCAATTGTTTAATTTTCTCGGCTTTTTTAAGGTAAGTTTCACTGAGAAGGGCAGCCTTCATTGTAGGATATGTTTTCAGCGCACATATATCACCGAAGATTAGGACAAGCTCACTACATTTAACATCGATTTCCTCCAAGCAAGACTTTAATTTTGAGTTCCGGTCATACTTACACTGGCTAAGGTAAGTTTTACGGAGTGTGGAGAAAGTATCCCAATCAAAGGAGACGGAAGCTAACGTTTTCACCAGGGAATCATCACTGACTATATCGTCAGTAAAGAAAGAGTCATGTCCATGAAATTCGATGTCAGACAGAAATGCTTTTATCATCCGAAATTCTTGGGACACTAGGTAACTTTCACGAGATGATGTAGGTACATTCAAAGTTTCTCCTATGAAAGTAGGTGGTGTTGTGGTGTGGTTTTTGGGAGTATTGGCAGCTTTCGGGAGTATTATTAAAGGGTTGATAGGCCTCGACATGGAAGAAACACTTGGGGGTTGAAGGAAACTCGGTCGGTACACCTTTTTAGAAGGAGGATGTTCCTCGTTTAATAGAAGGTATTTCTCGAGAGTCTCTTTGTCATTTTTTATCTTTTCCCACTCAAGGATGACAAACTCCAGAAAATCCTGTTTCCTACCAAAAGTATGACTTGAATCGCCCCACTTCTTGTTAACAAAACGTTCGTAATCACTTTTTGGATTCTTGAAGTAGGGAGAAGGCACAGCTCTTTTTCCAAACAGAGTAAGTTGCTTTGACATTTTTATACTATTAAAATAAAAAACGTATTATAAAATATGTATAGAATTCTGATACAGTACAGGTGTTGATAAAGAAAATTATTAAACATAAAAAAATTATTAAACATAAAGAAAATGTAAATCTTACTTCTTGGATTCTGATCCTTGGATGAAAAACACATCAATCTATCGTGACTTGCAAAAAGACTTGAACAAAAAAACATGGCAGTATTTTCGCGCGCTTTTTTGTATATACTTCATCTTATATGGGATATAATGGATCCATTATAAAAATTAGGAAAAAGACATCATTATGCATTTTATATGCTACGTAAGTTTATGTTTTTACAAACTATTTGATTTACGGGACTTGACAAACCGATTGGGATGCTGTGTTGCAGAAGGCAATAGAATTTCCCTAAATTTTGTGATATATTGTATAAAATATAAACTTCAAAATCGCATTTCGGTAAAATACTGGAGATTCTTAATTGAGAAACACTACATTTTAAAAAAATATTCATTTTGCCATGGTGAAAACGTCACAGCAAAGTAGTTTTGATCCACCCACCCACCCAAAACGTCAATTTTACGTTTTGCATGGCAACATGAATATGGATGTGGCCCCTAAATGTTTAAAGGCTTGTTATTGTTAGATAGATGGTGTAAGTGTTTTGTAATAAATAGTCATATGCTTCCCTGCAACGACATCTCGCATTTTCATTGTATAACGCATTGATAGCATCCTCAACAGACCTCGATTTCCACGTTGCGTGGGACATCCCATTTTTTTGTTGGCCATGCTCCATTTTTTTATAATAGCCATAGTGAAGATTACAAGGATGCAAAATGCAGATAACAACAAACGTAAGATTTCTGAGCGAATCCGGTATTAGTGCAAGGGCATGTATTAATATTTTTGGTAGGCAGTCTATTTACATACTGTGGAAACAGCCTTTGTTGCATGTGTTGTTGGCTGTAGAAGTAGAGTTTCATTCTGTTCAACAAATTGTTCTTTTTCAGTAGCTTCAATTTGCACTTGTGTTGTTTGTTCTACAGCTAGTTGTTTCCTTTGTGCTCGTGTGTCATCAAATGTGACAAGATGACATTGCCTGTCTTTCCAAAATTCGTGAGCTGCCTTTTCACACCAACGTGTTGGCATGATGTTATGCAAGTACTATAATGCTGCACGTAATGTTAAAGCAGCAAATTGGCTAGTGACATAACCTTATTTATAGAGTTCTTAAAAGAACTAGTGACTGAAATGTTCTAAAATTATTGTAGCCTTTCCCAACAGTGATTTAAATTTTTTACATTTTGATTTTTATAATTTTTTCAAGTATATTTAACTTTTTTCAATCGCACCGAATATGTGCAACCCATGCGCATTGAACATTACCACATTTTTAATTTACGATTCCGTTTACTACGCAACTTAAGTTTGTCATCTTGTCTTATTTAGACTTTATTACAAATATCAATTACATCATGATTACATGTATAACGCGCACTCTTTGTTTACGTTGTTCTCTCTCTCTGTCTTCGCTCTACCCCCCTCGAGGTATCAAGCTATCACGTGATATCCTCACATCCCCTTTACAATAATGATTAATAATTAATTAGTGTCCTACATCTAGCAGTCACTTATTTATTACACAAATCTATTTAGCTATCTTTGTAAACACAACTATATATATCAGGCGCGGATTTAGAAGTTAGTCGCATAAATTAGATTTAGAATTTGCAATTCAAAATACCTGTGAATAACAATCCTATTGGATAGGTTTTTGTTCTGAATTATTCTTAAGAAAAGCATAACCAATAGGGTTGTTCATGAAGTGTCTAATTTATGCGACTAACTTCTAAATCCGCGCCTGTATATATATATATTGTTCTTAAACTTAGAGTTCTTTGAAATAGTCCTGAGTTCTTTAGTATAGTACTTATGAATACTTATCTATATCAAATATCAATAGTTCTCAATGAGTCTCTGAGTCCTCTTTATTTGTCTTCCATATCTGGATCTTGATGTTTCACCAGTGTTTGTTTCATCAGGTGTCTTCATCTCTAGTAGCTTGTCTTTTTCACTTGGATGAGGGGTTGTACCAACTTCTGAGGTTATTCTTCTAAGATGTCTCCTGTTTCGTCTGTAATGTACTTTATCATCAGTTTCCACAATGTATGAACGAGGTGCTACCATTTCCTTCACTACCGCCTTCTCTCCCCACATCTGTTTGTTGGGATCATACACTCGTACCATCTGGCCCTGTTGTAGTGGTTCTAACAGTTTGGCTCTCTGGTCGTGGTAAAACTTCTGTACTTCTTTCTTCTTAGTTTTCCAACTCACTACAGCTCTTGAATCTTTCACTTTGAGCTGCTTTTCGACAACTGGTAGATCAGTTTTCAGAGTTCGCCCCATCGATAGCTCAGCTGGTGATTTCTGGTTGTCCAATGGTGTTGATCTGTATGCTAGTAACCCAAGGTATGGGTCAGCTCCACTTTCAAGCGATTTACCAATGATATTCTTCACTGTTTGTACTGCTTTTTCGACTAATCCATTGGATGATGGAAAATGAGGACTGCTTGTTACATGTTTGAATCCCCAAGCTTTCTGAAATTCTGCAAACTCTTTGCTGCGGTAACAAGGACCATTATCACTGTGGACAATGTCTGGTATACCATGGCGGGCAAAAGTCATTTTCATGCCTTTAATGACAGCTTGACTGGTTTGATTTGATAATGAGATCACTTCTGGGTAACTAGAATATGCATCGACGATGACAAGGTATTCTTTCTTGTTGATTTCACACAAATCGGTACCAACTACTTGCCATGGACGCTTGGAAACAGGATATGGCATTAGTGGCTCTTTCTGCTGTTTGTGCTGATGTCGTTGACATGTTTCACAATTGTCGACCATATTGTCAATATCCTTGTTTATTCCTGGCCAAAAAACAACTTGTCGTGCTCTTTTCTTGCATTTCTCTCTGCCTTGGTGACCAGCATGAATCTTGGTTAAGATTTCGTTTCTCATACTTGGTGGAATCAGGATCTTTGAACCTTTTAGTATCATTCCTTTGTGTACTGACAGTTCATCACGAATATTCCAGTATGGATGTAGTTATTTTGGGGTACTTGATCTTTCATTAGGCCAACCTCTCATGATGGTATCTTGAGAGATTTCATATTTTTGTTCGTTTGTGTTGTAGCTTTGATTTGAGGTTGTTTATCATCAGTGACTTGCAGGACTGATTAGTCCATCAACATAAGCTTGTACTTGGTCGTTTAACTTGCTTGCAGCTTCGACTGGTGCTCTGGAAAGGGCATCTGGTGTGTGCATCCATTTGCCTGGTACATATGATAGTTTGAAATCGTATCTCTGCAACCGGAATCTTAAACGTTGTATTCTTGGAGGACTATCCATCAACGGTTTCTTGAAGATTGAGACAAATGGTTTATGATCAGTCTCGACTTCGAAGTCCTGTCCGTATACATATTGATGAAATCTTTCACAAGTATATGTCACTCCCAGTGTCTCAAGTTCAATTGTTGCATATCTGGTTTCACAATCTGTAACTGACCTTGATGCATAGGCAACTAGTACTGCTCCTAGGCCACTTCTACTTGCATCAGTTGAAATCTTGATAGGCTTTGTTGGATCGTAGAACTTTAGCACTGGTTCACTAGAAACAAGTTCCTTTAGCTCTTGCCATGCCTTGTCTTGTTCTTGACTCCACACCACATCCACATCACTTTCTGATCTAATAACTTTCTCAGCGGCCAGGTTCTTGCTGATAAATCTGGTATATATCTGGCAAGATAATTAATCATTCCTAAGAATCGTTGGAGATCTGCCTTGTTCTCAGGTTTGGGCATCCCTTGTATTGCTTCAACTTTCCTTTTATCCAGTTTCAGACCAGCTTGTGAGACTGTGTCTCCCAGAAAAGTTAGCTCTGATACAGCAACTTCACACTTCTCTTTCTGAAGCTTCAATCCTACGTCTTGTACTACTTTCATTGTTGCTTCAAGTCGTCGATCATGTTCTTTTGGGTTTGGTGCATAGACTATTATGTCATCCATAGAGGTGTCGACGCCTTCCAAATGACTGAATAAGGAGTTGATAGTCCTGTGATAAATCTCTGGAGCACTTGAGATACCAAACGGCAACCTTAGGTATTTGTACCTGCCAAATGGTGTATTGAAAGTACACAGGTTTGTACTCAAAGCTTCGAGCTTCATTTGCCAGAATCCATTTGATGCATCCAATTTGGAAAATACTTTTGCATTTGCAAATTATGCTGTGACTTCATCTCTTGTTGGTAACTTGAAGTGTTCACGCTTAATTGATTTATTCAAGTTGCGTGGATCTAGACAAACTCGTAGTTTTCCATTTGGTTTTGTTACTGGCACAAATGAATTGACCCACTCTGTTGGTTTGTTGACCTTCTCTATTACACCCATAGCTTCCATTCTTTCTAACTCTTCTTTAAGTTTGGTATGCTGGACAAATGGTATTTTTCGACAAGGTTCTACCACTGGTGTTGCATCATCTCTTAACTCTATCTTGACTGAATTAGGTAGACATCCAAGTCCTTCAAAGCAATTTGAGTATTTCTCACAAAGTTTTGCAGTGTTATACTTGCTGCCCTTGACATTGTTTGGTTCTTTGGACTGGTCTACTGTAAATATTTTCTTCACAAGTTCTAACTTCTCAGATAGATTTCTTCCCACAATAGGCTTTACGTCGTTAGGGCTGATTACGAACAATGCGTTGATTGATTTACTCTTATATTTCAGAGACAAAATACACTGACCTTTCACTTCCACTTTCTTTTCACTTTCACTTGAAGTCTGCATGACTTAAAATATTGACATCTGAACCCATGTCAACTTTAAAAAGGATGACGTTGTTGTTTACCTCCACTGGAACAATCCATCGATCAGATGTGTCCGCCGTTTCCATCGAATTGATATAGAACTCGTCTTCGTCAGTTTCTTCTTTAGGCTTAGTCTCTAATGAGTCGATCCGAGATTTGCCTCCGTCTCTTGGCGATTCTTTGCTTCTACACTGACTCATCAAGTGATTTTTCTTCTGAGATTTCCGACATTCTTTACCGATGGCTGGGCATTTGTCATAACTGTGACGTTCTCTACCACATCTTCCGCATTTGGACTCCCGGTTTTCTTTCCGAGTATCCTGTTGTTTTCTTGGATTCTGTCGATAATTCTTATTTCTCGTATATTTGTTTCTCGATATTGCATCTATTTCTCGCGTAGAATCTTCTGTCGTTGATTGATCGGTCAAGGTTTTCATGTGTTTGTCTGCGACTTCCGCTGCTTTGCACACGTCTAAACATCTTTGAAGAGATAAATCTTTTTCTCTAAGAAGTCTTGCTCTTGTGCTGTTATTGTTAATTCCTTCGACAATTCTGTCTTTAATGATGGAATCCGTTAGCTCCCCATATTCACAGTTTTTTGCCAACCTTCTCAGTTCTGTCAGAAACTGTTCAAAGGATTCGTCAGGCTTTTGCTTTCTGAGGTTAAACACATGTCGCTCATGAGTGACGTTTTTCTTTGGAATACAAAACGCTTCAAATTTCTCTACCAAAGGCTGAATTTTATCTTTCTCCTCGTCCTCAAACTTGAATGTATCGTAAACTTCCATCGCTGTCCCTCCTGCTAAGGTCAGGAATGTTGCGCATTGAATTTTTTGTGACTTCTTATCTTTCTCCGTGGCGGTCATGTAAAGCTCAAACGACTTTCTCCATCGACGCCAATTCTCGGCCACATAACCCGTTTCAAGCTTTAGTGATTTTGGTGCTGGCATCTGTTCCATCTCGAACGTTTGTGCTGTAGGTATTATCCTAATTCTGACACCATGTCATCTTGTCTTGTTTAGACTTTATTACAAATATCAATTACATCATGATTACATGTATAACGCACACTCCTTGTCTACGTTGTTCTCTCTCTCTGTCTTCGCTCTACCCCCCTCGAGGTATCAAGCTATCACGTGATATCCTCACAAAGTTATTTAAAACCAGTTCGCAGTGTCATAGTATTAAATCAGTCTGTCACTTAATCCTAGACAGCGCTACATATGCTGAACCACAGGGAACAATCTAACCAAATAAGAACATTGTCCGAATTTTGTCCTTGCGACTTAGTAATAGTTAAATGCATATGCTGGCACAAAAGGATAACACATATGCCTGCCGTTCTCATTCACAGGATATGTATTAACAACTATCCCATTTCCAAGTTGTAAAAATTGTAGCCTTTTCCACACACACAAAATATTTGCTGTCTGCCCCATTTACAACCCCATTTTCCTTATCTCGATTCTGTGTGATCATCACACATATTCCTATAAATAGGAATACTTTCCATTTCACAATCCCACTGTACCATGCGAAGGGCATTACACTCCGAAAAAATTGAACTAATAACCAAATGATTTACACGATTTGCTACCCGTTTAGAAACCGTTAAAACAGTTGCGTCGCAGTTGGATAGGATTGTATTTACAATCTGATAATCAGAAGGTTGTCCTGTACAACACACCACACTTTTCCTTCCTGTATCTTATCTAAGAGACTTTGACTTGCAGGCCAATATCTTATGTGTTTTAAAAACGTCTCATATTCGGGGTCCATACAACGATACTGCATACTCAGTTTAAGGCGTGCAACAGAACAGTGAGTTAAATATAATGTAGTTTTGCGTTTCCATTTAAAGGGATGTTTCTTTAATGGAGAAGAATATTTTTTAAAGTTTATTATAAGGTACACTCAAAACGTGCAACATAACAATTTCTTTTTTTTTTGTCTTTTTCGGCAGAGTTTCCTGCTCCGCGTCCTGACGACTCCTTTTTTTACTCGTTTTCGGTGGAGAAAGAGGCAGAGCAGTAGTCGTTTCTTTTACATAAGTCGTTGGTTGATGGGGGAAATCGTTCAAGGGCTGTGTGAAGGGTTATTGTGAATATGTATTCACAATTATTCAGTTGATTTTATAGTAGAAATACGTATCGTGAATAACAAGTAGCATGGGTTGTTGTATCCCAGACATCTCACGCCCTGATTTAGGCAGTACTTAAATATTATCACTGTCTTAAGCTAGGGGTGTCAGAAAAGTTACTACAGGGATCACACACCCCTTTTATCATTGTGTAAATATTTAATACCCACCTGTAGCCCACCCTGCTTTTGGCAAGTGCGCCTTGCGTTAATCGAACATCCTCCTTATTTGTTGGCGCAACTTTCTGTCTAATGGTTCATTGAGCACATTCACCATAATTCCCATTTTGGGAATTTTTCTTCATGAATTATTAATGAGTTTGAATAAGTGACGTTTTTTTAATTTTTCAATTTTTTGTATATTTATCTCGGTTTGAATAAGTGACACTCAACAAACATGAGACTTTGTACCATAGCGTGGATAACACGCAACAGAACATTTTTTGTTATTTGGAATTTTTTTTTAATTTTTTGGTAAATTTTCGCCTTTTCTATTTTATACACGTGTGCTGTTTCAAATAAAGCAGCATGACGTGATACACGCAACAGAACATTTTTTTATTATTTTGAATTTATTTTTTTTGGTAAATTTTCCCCTTTTCTATTTTACACAACGATATTTTTTTTCTTCTATTCCTTTTCTTGTTTCACAACAACAGTTTCTTCTTTCTTGTTTTGCTTTTTCTTTTTTGGCTTTGGTGTATCCTCTTCCAAAGATAATTCATGCACCAATTGTTGTTTCGATGTAATTGCGGGGTGTTTCCTCTTCAGTTTCTTCTTCTTTTGCTTTTTCTTTTTTGGCTTTGGCTGTGGTGTATCTTCTTCCAAAGATAATTCATGCACCAATTGTTGTTTTGATGTAATTGCGGGGGGTGTTTCCTCTTCATCTGTGGAACTCAACTCCGCCAACAGTGCACCGCATCTTGGTGTGACGCTGGCAGTTGTAGCGGAGGAGGAAGTAGGGAAGCACTGGCTTTGGAGCATTCCTTTCAAATGCTTCATTCCTTTGTCCCGCTTGAAATCTGCAGCCCAGTCAGGTGTGTTTTCAATGCCTTTTGCATACTTTTCTGGATTTGAAAAAAGCGTGCGTGCCATCTTAAGATGCGTCGTAGTCAAAAATAACGCCGCGCCAACTTCCATTGCCTCATTTATAATTTGTTCCGTTTCGCTGTCTGTGCCCGCTAGAAATTTTAATACTCCCTTTACATTTTCGGGAGTGGCGTCTTTTTCGGGAGTCTTCTTTAGTGTTGAATTTTTTAAATGTTTTTTAGGGGGGGGCAACTTCTCATTGTATAACTCAATTCCGGCTTTGGACAGGAGGGTGGTGGTTTGTTTGGACACTAGCATGTCCATATTTGTCGTGATGGTCTCTGCCATTGTTGGGCTTAATTCTTTTGAGCACCGTCTCTTCGGTTGGTGCTTCATAGGGCCTTAAAATATTTTTTTTGAATTGGTTTAAGAATAAGACGCCATTCCCCGTTGACGCCGGATTTTTTTTGTAATATTTTGAGGCCATAGATATATATGTATATATATATAAAGAACCAGTAATACTAACAAAACTATCCAATATATATGAGAAATTTTATATATATACAATAGATATATATATAAAGAACTGAGAACCTATGCGAGTAGTAAGTGTTGTATGGGATAGTTACTAACAAAACTATGAAATATATAACTCTATAATAACTATAGTAATAGCATGCACGAAGTTGAACTATGTTCACCATGAATAAAACCAAATCATATCCAGCAAGTGGTAAAGGTGCGCATGTGGGATTTTCGAAGATGTTGTTATCTGCTAGTATTGAGATGTTTTTATTAACAAAGGATTAGGAGAACTTCCGTAACGTGCATTCTGGATTTGGGATGGATTAATGACTGTTTTAACGTTAATAGCGCATGCGCAGAAACGTTGATTGCCATTTCGACGGATTTTTTACCTTTTTAAGTAACTTTTTTAATGGTATTGAAATGTTCTCGTTAACTAATCATGAAGTAAACTACTGAGTTCTGTTTAGGCTATTTACTGTGTGGCATTTCCAGCGATTTTAGTGTGTGGATTGATGAGGTAATGGTTGAACGTGGCAACTTAGTATCCTGGTTAGAATTATCAGGTCTTTTTGTCATCTTATTCTTGAAAGTGCCATGTATCCAGTGCCTGCACCAACTTTTAGTGAATCAAACCAGATGATAACAGTGTTAAGCGTTTGGCCTTGTGACTTGCACATTGTTAGAGCGTAGCAAGGCATGATGGGATAGCAAGTTCTACGTTCTTGGTCACAGTCGATAAATGTCACTGGGTAGCATGTGACAATTTTTCCATTTGATAATTTTAAAAATATTGTAGCGTTTTGTATACAATGGATTGTCGCTTCTTGGGCATTCACAACAGAGTTGTCTTATCGCGGTTCTCCGTTATAAGAACGCGCATGTTTTTATAAATAGCTATTGGTTGTCCATCATCATCACATTGTATTATTGCCAGTGATGTTTCATCACTAAATATTGCAGGTATAACAATGTTATTTATTCGCGTGGTAGCTTGTCTGGACACCGTTAACACTGTTGCATCGGCATATTTTAGGATTACGTTAAGTATCTGCGCATCGGATGGTTCGCCGTCAGTTCAAACCTACATGGCCTTGTTGAATGTCAGAGTAATTTTTGAGATACCTTCCAGTATCTTATATGTTGCAAAAATGCCTCGTACCGCTCGTCTATCGTTCGATATTGTTTCGTTAGACAGTGATGATGAACGAGTCCGTAGAAATCTTTCTCGTGCAGTATACTAGTGACCTGAACAATTTGCCCAGCGATAGTCTCTATTGGTTGCTGCTGCTGGTTGTCACCTGCCATTACGACAACTGGTCGGATTGTTATTTCAGAAAACGTGGTGAGCACATGTCGAGCAATGTTTTCAGGGATCATTGAAATTTCATCCAACAATACTACATCATAGTTGGATATGTGCCAGTTCACTGTTGGACGCTCATTCGATTTGACTGGATAATGAAAGCACTGTGGATAGTGTCACATGTTACGTCATCACCGAATCGATTTCTGAAGGTGGCCGCAAGTAGACCAGCAATAAGAATACTGAGCTTATCGTGCAAGCACTGCTGTATAGTTGCGTTAAAGATTTCGGATTTGCCAGTACCGGGCTCACCGGTTATTAGTATAACCTTTCTCCAATCTAGGTCGTCATTGCCTAGTAACGGTTCGAAAGTGCCTGCCAGATTTTCTAATGTTGGTTGTTCGTCATCATCATCGCTGGAAGAGTCCTCACAATAGTAATCAGTTGAATTGTAGTAGTCATTCCGTTTGTGCAAAGCAAGCATGATTTCTTCGTAGATTGCGTTCTGGCGGTGGTCTAGTTGAATATGTGAAGACAACGTTGGATTGGGAATGGTAAAGTGGTTGGTTGCAAGGACTTGTTTTTGCCACAAATAAAAAATGTCATGTAAACTACGAATATACCGGGTGACCCAAAAAAAAGTACTCCGGTTTGATTCATAATAACTTCTAAACCACTGAAGCTATTAAACTGAAATAACTTTCATTAGATAGATGGAAGACTAACTTAGATTTTGAAATATGACAGTTGTATTTTACTTAAAAATTCACGGAGATATTAATGTTCAAAATAGGTAGCATATTTCTGGATGTGTCTAAAATATGCAAAAAACGCCGTATCAAATATTAATCAAGCTTTGCTCAACTGAAACACGCACTATTAGCAGTAAATAAATGACACTTGACAAATTGTTTATTATGAAACGAAGTATTATTATTTGCAAAATACAAGCAAGATATATTCGTTCGGAATCGCGTGTCCTCTAGCACGAATGCACTGCCTAGCCCGAATGCACTGCCTAGCCCGTGACACCATTGCGTCGAAGGAGTCATGGATCATTCGTTGTTCTAGATTACGGCATGCTGCGAAGCTCTTCTAAATTCTACGGTTGCTGATCATGTGGTACATTCCAAATTTGTTCATGTTCAGAATAAACTCAGAATTATGAAACACAATCAAACCATAACTCCATAAGACATAACATGCAACTCCCCAGAGACATCCAACATTAAGTATTTGATACAGCGTTTTTTGCATATTTTAGACACATCCAGAAATATGCTACCTATTTTGAACATTAATATCTCCGTGAATTTGTAAGTAAAATACAACTGTAATATATCAAAATCTAAGCTAGGCTTCCATCTATCTAATGAAAGTTATTTCAGTTTAATAGCTTCAGTGGTTTAGAAGTTATTATGAATCAAACCGGAGTACTTTTTTTTGGGTCACCCGGTATGACAACAGCGTGCGTACAAAGAAGTCTTTGTGGCCTTGCTGCTCGAATTGCGTTTTCAGCGATGTTCCATAGTTGCGGATTTTTAGCAACAGCAGCGGCGAAAAATTTGATTTGAGGTGGCAGTTGTTCGTGTTTAGGGTGATACAATTCGCTTACAGCACGATGTGGAGTCATAATTAGATATTGGAAAAAGTATTCTCCATTGAAAGGAGATAAATATTTTACCGACACAAGGGTGTTTCCTTGTTTGTAGGGTTTGGGATGCGAGGCTGCCTGATTAACTGCACGGAGCCACTGCAGAAGGGACCTCCATTTGTTTCGGTCGCTTGGTGTATTTTTCAGGAGTCTTGTCAGTTGCGGCTATACAACTTGTAGGAACAGAGTAGTTATTCGTTCTACTGTTTGACAAGGATATTTTGATGGGTGACATATGCAGCCACATTTCAGGTTCACAAGGTTGCATTTCCTTTAGATGACGATAGGCGGTTGGTAAGGTGTAACGTGACGAGAATAAAGAGCGTCGTTTGAATACGCGTCTTTCCACTTTGAAACATAGGAAGTTACATATCGCAGCAACAACGCCTTCCCATCTGCAAACTGGATATCCATTCGACAACACAAAGACGGTAATAAGGTGAGTATGTACGCCCTTAAATTAAAGTGTCCATGACCCCAAATACGATATTAGTAATATAGATTCTACATAAAGTAAATATTTGAATACCAAAATGTTTTATGATTTGAGCTTTGCGTTGATGTTTTATAAAGGTTTATTTGTCCGAAATGCTAATGAGTGTGACGTCATTTACGGCATCATTTCGGATACAATATTCTACTGTTAAAGCAAATTAATCTAACTCAAACGTTGATGATGTACTTGAACGCTATACTAAAGATTTTATTAACTTTTTCACTCAAATCCTCAACCAGTTATCACATGAAAAGCAGAAAAGAAAGCCAAATGCCGTAAATGACGTCACATCATTAGAATCCAGTTGAAAAACCTTTCTGGAATATCAATGCAAAGTTCAAATCATAAAATATTTTGGCATTCAACTTTTCACTTCATGTAGAATCTATATCAGTAATATCGTATTTGGGGTCATGGGCACTTTAATAACAAATGCCTCTTCAGGATAATAGAGCTCTAAAACGTTTTGTCCAGCAGCAGAATTACTAAATTTGGTACGCTCATTGTTTAGTGATAGACAAGATTTATCAGAGCCTTGAAGCTTGCTTACTAAATATGCAATTTCGGGATGTTCCCAAGGTATGTCCGCTCTTATAAGCAGATGTTGTATCATGGTAATATTTTTCAACCACACCAATAGATGTGTGTACAGTTCCTCGTTGCTGGAACTCAAACCTATAATAATAGGTGTGAGTATTTGAACGCTTGCATTTGTTGTCATAACTAAACACATGTTCGTGCCATTGCTGTGTTCGATCCACACAGGTAACCGCGTACAATTTGTTCAAGAACGTGAGCGATATGAATGGTTTCATATGCAGCTAGTTCTGTGGGTCCGCGGCCAGTTATGTGACGAGCAGCTGTGATCCAATGTGCACTCGGAAACGACCAGGGCTAATTGTAACAAATAAGCTAGGGTAGACCATGGATAGTAAATAGACTGGATAGGAAACTGGTTGACGTCAGCGTGAAAACCTAGTTGAAATTCGTGATGTCACGAAGATGTCACGAGTACACAGATTTTGCTGAGTTTCTCTTCGACTTCTCCATATTTTCGTATTCAAGTAGCTATATTGAGATTCCAAAATGTTTCATCGTCTTACAAACCTGCCTAAGCCACGACCAAATGATCGAGGTAAATGTTGTTCGTCTTTGTTTCAGCTGTTTTCGTTTTGTGGTGAAGAAACTGGCGTCGCAAAACTACCGTTGTTTTAGTTGAAATTTGGGACGTGTTTTTCAGCGTCTAAAGTTGGATCTTTTCGCCTAAAATGAGTAATGGTAGTCGGAAATTCCATCGTAAAGTGGCATTGTGATATTTTTTGGTAGTTTGACTATCATATTTAGCTGTATTATTGCTAAACGTTACGATTTATGGTGATTTTGTGACATCACGATTTGCAACTAGGTTTTCATGCGACCAACTGGTGCCTAAACCAATCAGCATGCTGGAAACGTCACACGTGATCTTAGTTTCCTATCCAGTCTATTTACTATCCATGGGTAGAAGAACTGATCTACAGCGTCAATTAGAAGTCGATGCTGTGTCTTCCAGTAACCTGAAGAAAACGTTTTGCATTTAAAGCTCGCGCTGGTGAACATTTAATGCGTCGCGCACTACTTATCTCACCACTTATTGTTTTAAAAAGCCAAAAGTCATAATGAAACTGTAGAAGTTCGTAGACTGTTGAATAATCTAAGATGGAAGAGAAAACTTTGGTGTAAAAAGAAATTTTTGTACTTAGCCGTTCTTTATTGCCATCTAGAATACTTTCACACCAACTTGTGAACGGATACAAGTTGGGCCACAGTGCACACTCGACTCCTTTCATTTCCAAAAGGTTGTACAGGTTCGTTCGGCCGATCTGCTGTTGACACCTGCTGTTGCCGCTTGTTAACAAATATGGAATACAAGCTTTCTTTTGACGCCATTAGAAAATTGTAAGATCGTCGCACGTGTTCCCTTGCAACGTCCTCTTCCATGCGTCAATTTTCTCTTGCACTGACAAAGGTGACCAGTCGACACGACAGAGGTTGTTTTTCTGTTGGTAGCAATGTTGCAAGCGGCGATAGTCGCCAAAGTGAAAATCGAAAGGTCTCAAGATACAAATTTCATTGAAAGAAAGTTCAACAAACAGTCAGGGATTAAAGATAGCGTTGGAACGACATACTTTTTCTGTGCACAAATGCAGTTCTTTAAGACTTTAGTAGCTGGTTGATTTTTGTACTGTGGCAGAAGCTTCTCTGGTTTTAGAGTGAAGCATGTTGCACAAAACGTCCATGAGGAATTTTCAATCCAGTACTTCAAGTTTTTGACAGTAGTTTCTGAGAGTCGTTGACGTGAATTTAAGGTGTCAACAAATCGTGCCTCATTGGAAGCAGAGAAACGTTGATGTTGTTGTCGATCTTTGTCTTCTTGATCTTTGTTCAGCGTTTTTTGTCGTTGTTGCTTAGTTTCTATGTCATCATATCTCATGACCATATTCCAATTTCTTGTTGACCAGAATTGGCAAGTTTTTTCCTCACTAGCACTAAACTAATTGTTGTAACCGCATTTCGAGGAACTACGTCCTTATAAAATTCTCGTTTGGAAAGAATGTAAGGTAGTGTTATATGGGATAGTTACTCTATAGTAACAAAACTATCAAATATATATTACTCTATAATAACTATAGTAATAGCATTAGCACTGTAATAACTCTATAGTAACAGCAGGCACGATGTTGAACTATTTTCAACACGAATAAAACAAAATCATGTCGAGCCTTTTATGCACGAAGTGGTGAAATCGGGCATGTGGGATATTTTGAAAGTATTATGTACGAATTGTCAGCCTAATTACAGTGAAAACATTGGTGGTAGTAACATGTTTTAATTAGAAACGATTAAATAAGCTGCGGAGTACTGTGTTTCGCATTTGGTGCATATTAACAGTGCGTTTTCATAGTAAAACATGTGCGAATGCGCAGAAACATAACTTGCGATTTTGAATTCAGTTGTACTTTAATCCGTTTGAAATAATTGCTTGTATTGACATATTCTCATTAACTTTTGAGTAGTGTGTCGACAATGTGATATCGTTGCATACCGTCGTTTAACGGAAACATTTGTGCGCATGCGCGAAAACTGAATTTTACAGCTGAGAAATTAAACAAAAAAAACGCAAGCGTTTGATTTTCACGATTTGCTCCCCGTTTAGAAACCATTAAAACAGTTGCGTCGCAGTTAGATAGGATTGTATTTACAATCTGATCATCAGAAGGTTGTCCTGTACAACACACCACTTTTCCTTTTTTTTTCCTTCACCACTTTGACTTGCAGACCAATATCTTATGTGGTTTAAAAACGTATCATATTTGGGGTCCATACAACGATACTCAGTTTAAGGCATGCAACAGAACAGTGTGTTACATATAATGTAGTTTTATTTTTTTGATGTTTTGCGTTTCCAATTAAAGGGATGTTTCTTTAATGGAGAAGAACATTTTTAAAGTTTATTATGAGGATACACTCAATGTGCAACATAACAATTATTATTATTTTTTTTTTTTAAATGACTCATTTTTTGTCTTTTTTGGCAGAGTTTCCTGTTCTTAAGAGGCAGAGCAGGAGTCGTTTCTTTTACAGAAGTTGTTGGTTTCGCAGGAGTTGTCTCCTGCAGACACTTCTGAGGATTCCTCACTTGAGGAAGATTGCGGACCTTTCACCCAGGGCCTTATCCAGGGTTCGTAGTTTACCCGTCCACTCAGCAGTGCCAAAGGCACGAGCAGCGTAGGAGGGTCCCCCGGGAAATTTTTGAAATCTGAGTCCCCTGAAAGCCCGGAAATGCACTCAATTTTTGCTAGTTGCTGTGAAACAAGCTTCATAAAGTTTTCAGGAAAACGGACGTAATTATTTAACGTGTATGTAATGAGCAACATGAGCATTAAAAGCTGTCATAATTTGCTTAAATATAGCATTTTGCAAATGATCTAATGTAAATATGTGTGCAGATGTTGAACCATCTGCTCCTAATTGTTGGGTGGATAGCACTTGTAGTTTCCACAGTTTTATTACATCGTGCAAACTGTCCATGTAGGAACATAAAGTAGTGACATAGAAGTCTTTATTGCCTTTCAATAAGAATGAATAGCATCGTTATCTTTCCACAAAGATGGAATG
Source organism: Chrysogorgia sp. JL179-B06 (assembly GCA_035772405.1). Lineage (NCBI taxonomy): Eukaryota > Metazoa > Cnidaria > Anthozoa > Scleralcyonacea > Chrysogorgiidae > Chrysogorgia > Chrysogorgia sp. JL179-B06. Next base: position 714,161 of record JAYKKM010000297.1, on the reverse strand, counting down.
AGTTCAACAGCAGATGCAAAAAATAGAATTGGTTCAGAGAGAGGCCTACTCTGGGCCTAATGTCGCCCAACATTGCCCTTCGTTGCCTATTCTATTCCTGGGCAATTTGTTAGTTTCTCATATGTTTTCTTTGTTTATCATATAAACATGAACACAGGTGGCGTGTACTGTTAGGGCGCTGCCTCCATCAATACAATAGTTAAGCCCGGTCAGACAGGGTTAGTACTTGTTATCGAGCTTGGATCATGTGAGTGGAGTTTGGGTGGTCTCTCCTGTGCTAATACATGTTGATGTCAATAACATATCCTGGGCTGTTATATATGTAGTGTCCCACTATTCCAAACACAGAATAGATTGTCATAAAATCTATTTGCCATTACTGACTAAATACTATAAGGTTATTAATATGCAGAAAATTGCATATCATATTAAAGATCACTGTACATGCAATTTCACTGTGAAATTGTACAATTTCTAACTCAGTCATGAATACTCAATGTGTAACCTAAATTGGATCAAATATTATTAATAATAATAATATATATTTGTTGATCGCATATACATAAATGTTATGCGCTTTATACTAAAGTTATAAAGATATAGACATATGCAAATATATACACACATGCACATACACACATAGCTGTCTGCATCCCCCGTAAAAGTATTGAATTACCGCTGTAAGTTGACGAATATTTTCCATACTATCACATGCAGACCATTCAAAAGACACATAGGTTATATGCAGGGCGCTTATATACTATATAAGCGTTAAAACGATTACCAAAAGAACAGGCAGAAGATGGAAGAACCTGAGATCAAGTTTGGGTTTAAAGTAATTCATATGGATCCATTATATCCTTGCAAGATGAAGTACCTACACGAGTTTGGCAAAATGCTGCTGACCACTTGGCACACTTTTCCTATTTTAAAATCAACAATTTAAAACAAATTTACAATTCAACTACTCTCTACAGTACAAGACAACTATTATTTAATGACGCTAACAGAAACAAGACGGACCAAGAAGCAAAGAGTTATCTCAGTTGTAGTAAGTATTAAAAAGTTACAACTGCATACTAGTTTGAATTTTAAATAGAAAATCCTAATGATGCACGTTCAGGATGAAACATAATAAAATAAATTGAGACATTCTCTGACGTTCTCTGTCAAAGTTTATATATACATGTATAAATTAACAGTTTAGCTCATGAAACTACAGTAGAATGATCTCATTCAAATTCAAGGTTGTCTCTTTGGGCAGATACTAGTTCATCATGATTTTCAACTTCAGGAAGCTGTCTCCGTGGCCCTCTCCTACCACTGCCAATGCCAGCCAGGTCTTTGTATGAGGTTATCAGGTTTCCTTCAGAATTCCTGATGACTCACTTTCTAGCTAACAAGGTCAGTTCCACATCATGCTCTTCGGCATTCTCACCATCCTCGCTCTCATCCTCCTTTGCAGAATCAGATTCTTCTGTATCACTGATGTTGCTTTCCAGTGAAAGGAGGTGCTGGTCTGATAGGTGGTCTAACCTGGAGCAGCATTCATTTGAGAATGCATAACTCACTTTTCCATCTTGCCATCTTGTTATATCACTTGCTGGAATAGAGTGGTTTTCCTGCATTTTTAATAACACTGCCAAAGTATATCTTCACTGGATTTGACATAAGACGGAAGATTCTACAATCTTCGTCATCTTTGCTTTGCAGCTGCTCATCAAGCCAGAACCCATAGACAAGACATGCACTTCCTGTTTTACTTGAATGATGTGCTTTGTTCACTTGCAGTAGCCACCACTTGTCTGCCCTTGGGATGTTGTTATTTACACCAGGATTTATGATTAGTATATCACCAGGTACAAACAGATAATCTCCACTCTCTACTTGTCTGTCGTTTGATCTGCATTCACCTCTTCTTACTGACAAGTCCTTAATTAGCTTCTCAAAATCTGGATAATGGCGGGAATCATCATTTCCACCCTCTAACAGAGCATCCTTTTGAAATAGAACACATGGGCCATGTCCACATTTGTATTGGTATAAGTCCCGGATATTTTGTGTTGGGGTTGCTTTTGTGAGGATGTTAAGCATTCTTGCTTTCTTCATATCTGTCTTCATGTCTGCAGTGGGAGTGATATCTTTTGGATGGAACTGCTGACTCCATTTCTTGTATTGACTAACAACTACTGGTGAAACCAAGTTGGAGGCATGTGTTGGTTGGTAAGCACTAAATGTGTTAGTGTGATATGAGTGTGGGTATTTGCATGTTTTCTTTATTGTTTCAATTTCATGCTGCCCCTTACGTTGGACATACTGCTTCTTGGTTGGGTGCCTGTACTGCCCTGTCTGTTTGTGCTTTGTAAAGCCATGCTCTTTTGTAGACTCATTAAGCAAAGCATACAAATTGATACTGTTGATGGTGTCAGCCATCCCAAGGGCATCAAACACTTGCATATGCATTTCCAAGGCTTTCGCTGTCTCACCAAAACCATCCAAGGAAATATGATACACTGTTCCTTCAGGACCAGCTGTTGCACAATGAAGATTATGCAAGGGAGTTGATAAGATCATGAAGGCCTTGTTGAAATGGTATCACTATTTTCTTTTGTTGCTGTCTCAACTTATTTTGTTTAGCCTTAGGAAGAAATCCAATTGCATCATAGATTTGTCTTATGCTTAACATAATCTCCAAGCAAATGTGACACTGGTATAGAGCTTGATGCATCGATTCGATCTGCCCTCAAAACAGCAAATAATAGCAGTGTCCTGGTCAAAGCATATGCCAGTGGGTTCTGATAACAGAGCTTTAGATGCAGGACCATCTAGACAACCATTTGTTGAGCCAATAATTGATTGTAATTCTAACATGTCACATGTTTGTTTTGACGATAGGATGTGTAACTTGTGGGAGGTTACATCGATAACTGCAACAGTACCATCAGAAGTAACGGCAATGTAAAATGCTTTGCGAAAGTTCTGGGCTACTGTAACAACACTTTTGTTGGTCAAGTTGATTTCCAATACTGAGTTTCCGTCTGCCACAAAGATTGAATCTGATGTCCTTGGAGATACACAAAGTCCACATGGTACCTTTAAAGTATCAATGACCTGATGTAATTGACCAGAGATGAGAGAATCATCAAGACTCAAGAGGAATATCTTTGAGGATTCACTGATTGCAATTGTGTGGGAATTTGGCATCACTGTTAGACCCTCAGGTTTCCAAGATAAAGGGGTGCTGTGGATCTTGACTGTTCCAATGAACTTATCACCATGAAAAGTATGTACATTTGTAATGAACCTTATGCAGGAATTTTATTTTTCTATTAAATTACCTGGCTTATCCCATTTCCCCAATGCTAAGCATTTTGTGGGCACATGTCTGTTCCCCATTCCAACAAACTGATATTCTGCATCTGTAGAATGAGATAAAATACTGTATATTGATGAAATTAGGCAATACTCCCATAAACAAATTGACAACTTTAAATGTAGAAAATGCCCCAGAAAGGAAACTACTGTATTTAGGCCACTGGGTTAAACTTGTGAAGAGGGGATTTTATTCTTACAAGTATATTTTTATTTTTAAATATATGATGAATATATACTGTATGGTTGTTATTTTCAAAGACTTAAGCTTTAAATAAAGATCTTCGCACTCTCAATCTACCATAGAATGTTGGAAAATGATTGGGAAAGTGGTTGGTCCCAAACATATCCCAATGTTTTTCCAATATTGAGATGTGTACAACACTACAGTAACCACTTTCCCAGTCATTTTCAACCTTAGTTGGCAGCCCTTGAAATTGAGATTTTTTCACCGCGGCAAAAAACTGCCGTCGTGAATCCGTCATTTTCTGTTTCACGACGGCAATAGCGGAATTCACGGCGGCAAATTTTTGAAAGCAGTTGATGTTTAGTTTTAGCCTTTAATTGGGTTAAATTCCCCTAAAAGTCATTTAAAGTCAAGAGATAATATACAAGTATACCTTTTAATATGTAATGTTACTTACAAGTTAAACTTAACTAAGAACTTTAAGTTAAAGTTAGTAAAAATGAACATTAAAACAAAACTGTTTTTCAGTCTATTAATATTAGTAACTGTTCTGCCGCCCTAACTATTCAATTCCGAATCTGATGAAGAGGTCCATTCAGCATCATCGCTAGAAATGTCTGAAAGATTTATACTAGACTCCATTTCTTTTTCTTCATCTTCGATAACGTGCCTTTCTGAACTACTGTCACAGTCAGTGTCGCTATCTGTCAACGGCACCAGTTTTGGCGGCTTCTTTCTTGTTCGCTTTTTCTTGTGTGGCTTGTAACCAGCGAGTCGACGCTTCCCCTGCATGATGTCACCATTGGGAAACTCAGTCATAAACATGTTCACTGCTCGGTCATATCGTCTTTCGCTGAAATCGTTGTCACTACGAACACGAAGGATTGCCTCTTGCGTATCGTTTTTCAATGCGAGCCTGAAAAAAATTAATATAGCCTTTAAATTCATAACAGAATGCTTCGCAGAAACTCTTGCATGGAAACAAGCTGGTCGTAAGGTAAAGGTTAATCAAAACGGGAAAAAGATGGTCCATAACTGTTACAGTAATTTAACAAAAATTAATATCACCTACCGATCTCTTGTCATCATCTTTGCGAAAGATGAAAACACTCTCTCTACTTCGGCGTTTGAAATGGGCAGCACAATCCCAATTTCCACTAACTGGAGGATGTTGTGAATGTTGAGCCTGTCTTTCAGCTGAAAGATCTGCTGCCAGCACTTTTGTGGCGAAACATTCGGTAAGAATTTCGTGATGTGATCATGTAATATAGTGATTTCATGAGCTTAAACAAAAACATCAGTGTAGGGATTAGGATATGCAAAATTATAGATATAGAAAAACTAAAAAAAAATTATAAAATGAACAAAAGGAAACTCACAAAGACGTTGTTTTACATATCCGTTTGCTTCAAGGGACTGTCGAAAGTGTTCCGCCAACACTTCGCAGGGTTGCACCAAATCTTCTTCATCGCGGTTTTGGTAAGCTGTTGTTTCAAGTAGAACTGCAGCTGAAGAAAGGATAGGATCATTGGCAAGAAATGAGAGGCGCTCGTCCAGGGCAAGTTCTAAAGCCGGAAGGACTAACATCACATCATCGTAAACTTTGCTAAGCGCATTTTCTAGGTTTCCACGGTTTAAGGTGTACCCAGCAAATGTTGTTACTCCAGTGTAAGCAGGATCTTTGCGAGTGCTTCTTCCAAGACTGATACCTTCTTCGTCAAAATCAAGTGATGGTAAAAACTCGTTCTTCAGAGTGGGAAATAAGGACTCATCTCGTAAAGCATCCACCCCGTTTTCATTCAACTTCCACATTCGCTTTTTTACTTTCTTCAGTGTAACGCCGATTGTCGTGAATTCCGGCAATAAGATTGAGACGGATTCCAGAATAAGCGATGTCGGCCTAATCAACTTCAGAAGATCAACTTTTACACATTGAAATATAAGTGTGATCGAGTCAGAGCACGAGGCTAGGACACCTTCTAAACGAGGAGTCTCTTTCTTCATTGTCGTATTATATGGATCAGCGATTTGGTTGTTCAAGTAGCCAAGAAGTAGATCCAGATTATGCAAAAAAGCTTCGAGAGCATCACTTTGATGTGCAACCCACCTTGTACCAAAAGGTTGCTTGTAACGGCGAGATGATTTCTTCATTAACAATGCATGCCTTTTGAACAGACGCCATTTAAGATTTGCTCGCTTAAAAAGATAGTATGTTACGACCAGTTGTTCCTCAGCTGCGTCATTTAATTTTGATTTCTTGAATGCATCATGTATAGCAAGTTCTAGTTTGTGTGATACGCATAGAACTAATATTAGGTGGTCACCTATCTCTTCCTTTTCAAGTCTGTACAGTGCTTTGTTTGTGTTTGTACCGTCGGACCCCAAACCAATCTCACGCGATTTTCGATCGACGGTTAACTTAGCCTTGTCGATGGCACAATCTAGGGATGATTTAAGACCTTTTGCATCAGCATCTTCTGGTTGTTGGAGTGCTAGTACATCAAATCTTGGCTTTCCCTGGTCGCATGTTTTTATAACATAGACTTCTTTCTCATCCATAGTTTTTGCACTTGATGAGCCGTCGAACAATATACTGAAGTACAACCTTTCTCCATTATTCAATGGCTCTGTAATATGCTCTGCAACGACAGATTTAGAAAGATAAAGTAGGATCTTTTGGGCAGCGTTGTTGTTTAGGTAGCCTGTTCCTAAATCGACTTTATAGACATCTTTGTCAAACCTTACAAGTTGCTGATAGAAATTTAGTGGTTTGTTGTTAACAGCGAGAAAGTGAACTAGCTGGAATTTCTTGATCAATTGAGACTTTTGTGCTAAAGACAAAACACGAACGTGTTCGACAATTGTCTTTTCGCTCGTGCTGGTTGCTGCTGCGATTTTTTGACCTTCTGTCTGGGTTGATGATCTTTTCTCTCGTAATCGTTTGCCGGCTGTTGCGTGAGCATTAGACTTGAGATGGTCTACAGCATTGCTTTTTTTAACGATATCACTCCCACTCATCCATTTTTGAACTTGTGCTTTCACCTTCCCTTGTAGTTTTCCCAACTCTTTTTCATTTTCATGGTAAAACTCGCTGCAGACAACACATTCGATTTTTGTGACCTTTCCAGGATCAGTTGCATCGCCACATGTAAACTTAAATTATTTTAAGTTCCACTTTTTGGCAGTTGAAAGTCCAACCATGCCTGTAAGTGACTACGCAAAAAAATTATGTAAAATTTACTTTCTATAAAATTGAAAAGCAAAGTACCGGTGTGTAACATTTTAATTTACAGAGTACTGCCAGTGGCCTAAGCTTCAAATCGCAAATAATTCGTGCAAGTAAGACCATATTAGCACAGAATAAAGAATACGACCAGAAGTCTCACTCAGCCAAAATCGTGTCCGAGATTTTTTATCTGCAGTAGATTATACAGTAGACTGCAGTAGATTATACAAAAAAGTTGTGCAGTCAAAACAAAATCTTAATATTATTTTGAAAATTAGTTTTATTTCGCCAAAAAAACGCCCGATGGTACTGCTTAATTATAATTATTTCATTTTTTCATTCTTCTCGCAGCAAAATACAGCGGCATTTTCAATTATGAACTAAAATTTATTTTAAAATGCTACTCAGTACTCACCTTTTAGCCTGTGGCAAAACAAAAACGTTCGTGATCAGCGGTTTGGATTGCAGACTGTTGAAGAGACGAAAATACTTCATGCAAACTTGCTTTATAGTAAATAATAACAGCGAAAAAAAGTTCGCGTCTTTTGACCGTACATCATGTGTTTTTGGGACAATGGTCAAAATATATTTCTTGCCGATCAAGATGATAAGCAACCTTGCTTCTCCGTCGATTATAAACAATTCCTTGCCGATATCGTAAAATGTATTCACGTCGGCAAAAAAGTGCCGTCGTGATAGGCTATTTTCGCTATTCACGTCGGCAATTGCCGAATGCCGCCGCGAATTTCAAGGGCTGGTTGGTAAACCATTTTCCCCTTCAATGTACATGTAATGTTCTCAGAAACTTACCAGTCCATAAAAAATCTCCATTGCCATTGCATGTGATGTAAAGGGGTCTACCAATAATTCCATGTGTCTTTGCCTCCCGTTGTGTTGGCTTGTATTGCTCGGGAACCAGTGTTGCTACAACAGCTTTTGTTTCTTTCATTACTTCCATTTCCTTGCATACAGATTTATAACCAGTTTCGTAACTGTGTGCATCTCTAAAAGAAAACACAGTAGCAGGGGCTGCTTTCTTCATCTTTGCAGCTTCATTGGTGTTAGATGCCCAAACTGCAGTCATGAGACCAATATAGAATGTCCCTGACATGTCTGTCAATCTATAATGCCGTAACGATGAAATGCAATTTTTGGCAAAGTGCAAAAGCCCAAAACCATATTGTATGTAGGCTGGATCTTTTAAGTTTCTTGGTACCTCTTTATTCAATTCCATGTGTGCCTTGCGCTGAGAAGGTGCCTGATCAGAGGAAATGTGAAGTATCTTAGCACTTACACAGGGAGATTCATTTGACATGCAGTTCTTCTGGATGCATCGTTCACAAGGCTTATCCAAGGATGAGAATGTACATGTTATGGCATTATTTGAGAGAATACAGTGGGTACATGACTGCAAACACTGGAGTGCCTCTTTAAGTTCCACTTTTACACTGTCTGAGTCTCCACCACATGCTCCAAATGATGTAAAAACATTAACATTTACAGTGCCAGAAGCGTCCATCATGTCATATTCTTTAACTTCACTGATCCATTCACAGTTCTCTTTGATATATTGATGTACAGCTACATTTCCATTTCTGTACAAATCTTCCATGTGATGAAGTTTTATTGCAGGCAGTATACCATCAAACAGTGTTTCCCCATTTTCCTGCCTTGGGAATGTCGCAATATTTGATGGCATTCCATCGTAGTGAATACAGGTGAAATACTTCTTAATCCCATTTCCCTGATAGGTTGGTATACCATCAAGGGTGTCCAAAATAGTCAACAGTAACATCAAATTGTTTAAATGAGGGCCACTCATATATTGGTGAAGATTTCTTTAGGTCTAGGGTGCTTACAGATGGGCCAGGGAAACAGTATTCATGTGATGGTGCTGCAGTATAAGCTTGGTTTTTATAACCATACCGCTTCTTCCCAAGGAAAAAACGGTACCCCCTCCTTGTTCCAACAGTGAAGAGTGATTCACAAAAGCTGTACAAAGTTGGCCATGCAGTCCAGTCCAACACAGGATGTGGTTGCTGAAGTTGTTCTGTTATGAATGCGTCCACAGATTGATACAGTACATGCTGCCTCGATAGTATTCCTACATCAATGGCAAGTTTAAGCCAGTGGGCTAAATAGTTTCCTCCTTTGATGGCTTGTTATTTAGGGGCACTTGTCTACTTTATTTTTAATGTGGCATAGTAATTATAAAAAATAATCCCAGTAGCTGAAAAAAATACCAGCAAACCAGCGATAATCATGAAATAAAATATTAATAAAACTGACTGAATCACTTAGCAACTGGATGCATAACCAATGAGATGCACAAATCGGTGTTTGAAAAAATGATTGTATAGAAAAGGGGTATGCTACAACACCAGCGATGATCAAGGATGAGCTTGAAAACACTGCTGGTCAGCAGTAGTATGCTCATGATATGTAACATCAACTGGGAGAAATAGGTTTACTTTTTTCAGTGCTATATTATGTATAGAATTACCTCTTCTTCCTACACATCATTAGTACTAACCGCATTTCACCTCTAGAAAAAGTATCAGTGTGGCTGCTAAGTCACTCAAGTCAGTTGTGTATAATCATTTAGTAATACATGTAATGAGAAGCAAAATTGATAATAATTTTTAGCACAAAATGAAGTTTGCATCCCTTCATTAAAATAGTGACAAGCACCCCTTAAACAATGTCATGGGTCAGGATGGCATTCCTGACCCGTGGTGTTGATAGTAGTGGTGTTGGGTTAAAGAGATCTTCAGGCAGAAGTGCCTCATCCATTTGTTGGGTGCTGATGAAGTGATTGTGGACCCATGCCTTCAGTCTCTTGGTGCATGCTACAGCAGAGTCTGTAGAATGCTGGGTAGTTATATGCTGTATCAGTGCTGTAAGCTGGCTCATGCTTCCTAAGCATTTTATATTTCCACAAATGCGACATATAATCTGGAATGGATTTAGCAGATATCTTTTGTCTCCCACTGCCAACTCCACTCCGGCCTGTAGCTTGTCATACTCAAAGAGAAACCTGGAATCCTCCTCCATTAATGTGTCACATTTAGCAGTCCATTTAGCATCTAGGTACCCTTTCTTCCCCTTTCCTTCGTCATTATGTAGGCCCATTTCCCTCTTTATTTCCTCAGCAACAACCTCTTTTTTACGGAAATTTCTTTTCTCAGATATAGCAACCTTTCTCACAACCTCTCTCACTCTCACTTTCACAGTTATTCGAGAATAATCGGGAAGAATTGCCAATGCATGTTGATAACTCTCTTCGTCTCCTTCGATTTCAATGGTAAGCTTCTCAGCACCAGATTCAAATTCAAATGATAAGCAAATGAAGTGTTGCTTAAGATTAAACAAATTTGCAACTTTACCTATGAGATCCTTTGTAGTCATGGTGCTTTTAGCTTGTAAAAATTTGTATGTCTGGGAGTTTGACGCTCTGATACTCCACAATCTCTGAAGAACTGCAGAAAATGTGAGAATGATTACATAGTTAATAATTTTTATTTTTTGGATAAAGCTTCCAGTGTAAAGTGGAAGCCTTAAGGATCAATTCAAGTATATACCCCAGGGCTGTCGAGAGCCAGGATAGGCCCAGCGGGGGTAGGTGGGACATACACAGCCCCTAAATATTTCTGACGATTGGAAGTGGTGTGTAATGAGCTGAGCTTTCCTTGTGTTCTGTGGCTTTCAATTTGGATTGTGATTGTGGGGCCCAGGGCAGTTGCCCTGGCTACCCCTTTCTCGGCACTCCTGATACAACCCCTATACTGTAAGTTAGCTTTGATAAATATCCTAGATAACTTACAGTACACATATACACCTATTCAAAAAATGGTCGGCCAGTCTTATTTCTCCCGAAATTAATATATTTCAACCAAGGTAATCACTGCTCCTTGAAGAATACTTGAAGACTAACAGTTTTACCAAAGTATAAATATAAAATCATGTATTCTTTTCAAGACATCAAATCTTAAAAATACAGAAATTTGTGTTACATTTGGCAAATAACAATGACTAGCCTCGTTTTCGTGCTTTTTGCACATTTCAAAGGGGGATAATTTCGCTTCCATTGATTTTCTTAATCTTAAACTTTTACACTTTGCTTCAATAAGTAGCCATTTTTCGAAAGGGTGTATAGGAAGCATATACTTGAATAAATCCATTTTTAAATAATAAAAGATGATGATCTCTATATAAAATGTTAGCCTAATTAGCAAATCTATTGCCGGCGTTTTTGAAGCTATCTAGTAAATCTGATATTAAACGCTCCTACTCGTCTTTTAAATGGTACTAAAAATCGAACTAAAATCACATAGATATAAAACTTTAGTTGGGTTGAAAATTTAGCAAAACATGCCTTACCTTGCTCGACGTCTGTAGTTGTCTTATTTGACTCCCTCGTCTCTGTGCATGACAAACTGCTGTCAGTGTCATTTTTCGGCGATTTCTCTGCGGAACCTGCAAATTTATTTGAGTGGCCACAATGTGCATGATACTTCTTAATTTCCTTTGATGATTTCTTTTTCTTCTTTTTCTTTCTCTCAGGCGATCTCGATAACCATCTTGATCTTTTCTTTCTAGAATGATGCGAGCGGGATCGCCCAGGTGCGCGTTCTCGCTTGGCAGACTTTTCATATATTTCGGCCTCCAAAGAGTCTCTTTCACTGTCAGAAGATATGTCAACTGGTGAAGACGACGAGTCGGTCATTGTGACGCGCAGATAATAAAGCTATGGTTCAAAGTTCGCCCACAGCGGCCCAGGCTCTAGCCTCTGGGCTCTACAGTAGCTATGGCAACAACTTAGTCCCCATTCCCATTTATGACAATGTAAACAGACAATATAAATGATAAAACACTGGGAGAACTGCGATAACTTGGGAAAATATTGCCGTATTTTAGCTTATAATTCCGTAAATCAATAAAATAAACTTACTTTTCACAGTTCATCTTTCATGTTGTCTGTTATAAACAACTATATTTGTTTATATTGCCATGCCGCGCCTGGTCGGGCTGATCCTGGGGCCCCTGTGTTTCAACCAGGTATCGGAAAATTCGTCGCAGAACTTTCAATACTCAAATATAGTGCGCCTTTGATATTGACAGAAGGTTATTTACTATTGCTAACTACGAGAAAATGACTGAGAAGCTTCCCAGATTTGAGAGTCTGTCTTTTTGGTTTTGGAGCAAAAGATCACGGAAAGGGGAGGTACTGTTTCAGCAAACTGCGGCCCCAAGACTACTCACGTGGTTGTGCCTCGAGGAGTCTCTTTAGAAGAGGACCACAAAATGAAAGGGCATTTAAAGATTGTTCGAATCGACTGGCTGGCTTCCAATGTGTCTACAAGCGTGTAGTATTGTTCCGTTATCGTCTTTCGAGGTAAGAACCATAAGATTCTCTCGAGTCGACAGTCATTAATCCATTTGATTTGGTGGTGTTTCAATATTGAGTTAAATTTTTAGATTGGAGATCTTCCTGATGCACAACGTGACAGTTCTCCCCCTTTTAAAAGGAGAATGATTCACAAACGTAAGTTAAAAATATTTCGATGTTCGTCTGAGCAGGAACTGAGGAGTTTAACTTGAGTTATTATTTGATATTCTGCAGATTATCAGTTCGAATTGAGTGGGACATCCAAACTGCCCTTCGCAACAAACCTGGTGGATCAAGTAAAGCTTAGCAACCGTTGCACAGAAAACTTAAACCTGCCAGTAATTATCAAAGATGTACTAATACCAGAGCTGTCAACAAATGGCATTGGTGTCTTCTTTGATTTTCCTGGCGATGTGGCCTTCAGCAAATTGGGTGGATTCCAAAGAAAAATAAAGAAGTAGAACAGGTGTTGGATAAGCAAACAAGGTCTTTTATTAGTTCAGTTAATGTAAAGGAACTCTCATTTAGTTAATAAAGTAAGCATAGTTGTTCACATATAGATTAAAACTAATTTTTTTCTAACTATGAGTTTCTCCAAAAAAAGAAGTTAATTTTACATTTTTGATTAAGACCACAAACAATTCAGCTTAATTAATGACCACTATTTAAAATATTTGTTTATATTTGTTTGGTACATGGTTCAAATGGTGCACAGTACTAGTTGACAATTTGTTTACCAATTTAGCACAAATGTGAATTAGCTACATGACTGTATACCTTAGGTTTCAAAAATCTATGAGGCAATATCAGAGTGTACACTAGTCATGTGAATAAAAAAGAGCCAGAGTCCTTGATAAATGCACTACAGCTTTACTTTACCATAGTAATACAGCACCTTTCAAGCCATTCTTGTTACTAATGATACATGATAAGTTCAAAATATGGAAAATTATGACATGATTATCAACTATTATCCTTGCCCATAGGAACTAAAGAACCAATAATTGATATTTACTGTTGTATTTCAAACTTTATAATCGAAGCGCCGGCCGAAGCGCCGGCCGAAGCGCCGGCCGAAGGCCTGAGGGCGAGGGTGCTAATATCGACCGGCGTTTAGTCCCTTATCACGCGAGATGCAAGCGGATCCTGATCTCGGCTCGGCTTTATAGGTATATATATATATATATATATATGATCAACCGTCCACATGCGCGGCATCGGAAAATGTGGCACTGGTAACTAGATACTCAGATTAAATTGAACCGTCACAAGAGACAGTTTTTTGAGGAAATAGAAATCCGAGTATGTATTTTGAATCGCTAATTCCAAATCTGTTTTCAGAATTGAAAACGGTTATATATTGATCGAGATTATCATAGCCGACCAAGCCGGGACTAATTTCTAAGTACATAAACCATTTTTACGAAGGGTATTCACGTTCTCGTAATATAGTAGACACATATGTTATGTATTTTGACTCGCTAATTCCAAATCTGTTTTCAGAATTGAAAACGGTTATATATTGATCGAGATATTCAACATAATATTCGACGAAGTGACCGGCTAATCATTATTTAGCCGACAAAGCCGACTAACTTTCTAAGTACATAAACCATTTTTACGAAGGGTATTCACATTCTCGTAATATAGTAGACACATGTGATGTATTTTGACTCGCTAATTCCCAATCTGTTTTCAGAATTGAAAACGGTTAAATATTGATCGAGATAACGTTCAAAATAATATACGATGAAGTGACCAGTTTATAATCGACTAATTTCTAAGTACATAAACCGTTTTTACGAAGGGTACTCACGTTCTCGTAATATCGTAAACGCGTATGTTATGTATGTTGACTCGCTAATTCCAAATGTGTTTTCAGAGTTTAAATCGGTTAAATATTGGCCGAGATAACGTTCAAACATTTCTTCGACGAAACGGGCTTTTGGAAATTGTGAATTTTTGCAAAACAGAAATAATACACGGCCACGGCGTGCGAGGTCTGGGCACCATGGATGGAGAAATTCCCGTAGGGGGGGTAGAAAAGGCGGGCGAGGGGGTAGAAAAGGCGGGCGAGGGGGTAGAAAAGGCGGGCGAGGGGATTATTGCGAATTCGTATTTCCAGTTTGTGAATTACAATTGACATTGCCTGCATATTGCTGTTCAGTTTTGTCCATTTTTTACCCAATGTCGCCTAGTGTCGCGCAAGAACACGGCGACATTGGGCCCCAGAGTAGGCCTAGATTGTTCAGTATGTCGATAATGATAAAGGTCGGGGACAGCACGGTGTGGCCAGTTCATTTCTGAATGGTGAAACAAGAGTATTGCCTTGTTTGTAAGGCTTGAGGTTCGATTTTTGCTGATCAACATGGCACAACCAATGTAGCAATCACATTACTTCCATTGTTTTGGGCCTTCTGATATTTCTGATGTACTTTGTTGTCAAGGATCGTTGTTGAAAGTGGCACAACTAATTATTTTGTTGCATGTCTCTCAAATGTCTGTATGCTGCTTGATATGGTGTTGTGTGTGGAATAGAGAGCATTATCTGAATATGCATTTTTCCATTTCGACACGTACAATGCCAGATATCTCAAATTCATGGCTTTTCTATCGGTTACATGAAAATCCATCCTGCATGATAAACTTGGCAAAAGAGTATAAATGTATACTCGCAAGTTGAGAGCAAATGCTTCGTTTGGATGATAGATAGATAACGTGGTTGGTTGGTGTGTGCTATCAAAGGATGTAGCATTGTTATTTAATAGTAAGCTATCATGGTCAGATGGTTGAAGTTTTTTAACAAGAAAAGCTACATCGGCATCTTCGTATGGTATGTCTGCGCGGATAAGTCTGTTGTATTTTCGTAATATTTTTCAGCCAAACAAACAGGTGCAAATGGGCAGTACCTCTGCTGAAATTCGAAGCGATAATAATACATGTTAATGTGAGATTGAGCCACAGATATCCACAAACGATTTGTTCGAGCATGTGCGCAATATGGATAGTTTCATATGCTGGTAAACGAGTTGGGCCATTTCCAGTCATACTTCGAAAGTTGTTAAGCCACTGCGGGAAAGTCCATTCATACGGATTGATGGTAACGAACACGCTTGCGTAACCAAACTGGTCTATCGCATCAATTAGCAATCTGTGTTGAATCTTCCAATAACCTGTTGAAAAGGTTTTGGCATCAAGAGCATGATGCTGGGAGCATCGCATTCGTCTTGCAGAGGTTATATAGCTCCAGTAATAGTTCGAAATATCCACATGTCATAGTGGAAAGCGATCTTTGTACTTAAGCGGCTCTCGTTTACTTTCAGACTGGATTCGCACCAGCTAGTGTAATGATAAAGGTTTGGCCAAAGACAACACTCTATGCCTTCTCTTTCACTATAGTCATAAATATTTAAAGGCTTGTTGTTATTGTTAGATAGATGGTGTAAGTGTTTTGTAATAAATAGTTGTATGCTTCACTGCAACGACATCTCGCATTTTCATTGTCTAACGCATTGATAGCATCCTCGACAGACATCGATTTCCACGTTGCGTGGCACATCGCCACATCCCATTTTTTTGTTGGCCATGCTCCATTTTTTTTTCAATAGCCATAGTGAAGATTACAAGGATGCAAAATGCAGATATCAACTAACGTAAGATTTCTTAGCGAATCCGGTATTAGTGCAAGGGCTGAGGGCATGTATTAATATTTTTGGTAGGCGGTCTATTTACATACTGTGGAAACAGCCTTTCTCTCTGCACAGTCGAACAATTTGTCACAATTACTCCAAGATGTATTCTGCGACCAAAATTTCAAATTATCTGCTGTTAATGCATGTTGAATTGTTGCATGTGTTGTTGGCTTACTTGGCTGACGTAGAGTTTCATTCTGTTAAACAAATTGTTCTTTTTCAGTAGCTTCAATTTGCACTCGTGTTGTTTGTTCTACAGCTATAGTTGTTTCCTTTGTGCTCATGTGTCATCCAATGTGACAAGATGACATTGCCTGTCTTTCCAAAATTCGTGAGCTGCCTTTTCACACCAACGTGTTGGGATGATGTTATGCAAGTACTATAATGCTGCACGTAACGTTAAAGCAGCAAATTGGCTAGTGACATAACCTTAAATACTTTAGAGTTCTTAAAAGAACTAGTGACTGAAGCGTTCTAAAATTATTGTAGCCTTTCCCAACAGCGATTAAAATTTGTTTTACATTTTGATTTTTATAATCTTTTCAAGTATATTTAACTTTTTTCAATCGCACCGTATATGTTCAACCCATGCGCATTGAACATTACCACATTTTTAATTTACGATTCCGTTTACTACGCAACTTCAGTTATTTAAAACCAGTTCGCAGTGTCAGCTAAGAATTTTTGTTAATAGTATTAAATCAGTCTATCGCTTAATCCTAGACAGCGCTACATACGCTGAACCATGGGGGACAATCGAACCAAATAAGAACTTTATCCGAATTTTGTCCTTGCGACTTAGTAATAGTTAATGCATATGCTGGCACAAAAGGATAACACATATGCCTGCCGTTCTCGCTTTCATATGTCACAGGATATGTATTAACAACTTTCCCATTTCCAAGTTGAAAAAATTGTAGCCTTTTCCACACACAGAAAATCTTTGCTGTCTGCCCCATTTACAACCCCATTTTCCTTATCTCGATTCTGTGTGATCATCACACATATTCCTATAAATAGGAATACTTTCTATTTCACAATCCCACTGTACCATATGAAGGGCATTACACTCCGAAAAAATTGAACTAATAACCAAATGATTTACACGATTTGCTCCCCGTTTAGAAACCGTTAAAACAGTTGCGTCGCAGTTGGATAGGATTGTATTTACAATCTAATCATCAGAAGGTTGTCCTGTACAACACACCACTTTTCCTTCCTGTATCTTATCTAAGAGACTTTGACTTGCAGGCCAATATCTTATGTGTTTTAAAAACGTCTCATATTCGCGGTCCATACAACGCTACTGCATACTCAGTTTAAGGCGTGCAACAGAACAGTGAGTTACATATAATGTAGTTTTGCGTTTCCATTTAAAGGGATATTTATTTAATGGAGAAGAATATTTTTTAAAGTTTATTACAAGGTACACTCAAAACGTGCAACATAACAATTTCTTTTTTTTTGGTCTTTTTCGGCAGAGTTTCCAGCTCCGCGTCCTGACGACTCCTTTTTTTACTCGTTTTCGGTGTAGAAAGAGGCAGAGCAGTAGTCATTTCTTTTACATAAGTCGTTGGTTTCGCAGGAGTTGTTGTCTCCTGCAGACACTTCTGAGATTCCTCACTTGAGGAAGATTGCTGACCTTTCGCCTTGTCGGAAGAGTCACATATATGCCTCTAAAAGATGTTTTGGCATTTGTTTTTTAGCTCATGTAGTGCATGCCGCTATGATGAATTTCGTCATGCCATTTAGAGACTTTTGGAGACCTTTGTTGCTTGCACTTTCTCTGTGAACATTACAGGGTTAGTTAAAATGGATTGTTTACCAGATATTGGGTTGACAATGTGAGCAAGTTCGAGGCAGTCACACATATTTTATTAATCATTTTGTATAATTTGGCATTTTGCTCCAAAAAGATCACAGCTGCTTTGATGGTATTGTCGTTCGCTTGGGAGCAGCCCTCCTGTATAAGTAATGGTCGTAGTGCATCATCTAACGGTTTTATCGCCTTGCTTATATTTTGTAGCGATTCGGCAGGGATAACAGGTTTGGGTATGAGGCCAAGACATTTCAGGTGTCGCTTGTGGTCTGTAATTCAGACATCGTGATGCGAGGCCTTTTTAGCATTTCACAGTTAAAACTTGACCCTTCTGTTAACGATATCGTCTGTGATTAACTCCTCTATGCTCTGTATTGCCTTATAACATTTTTGGGAAAATAGTCGTAAAACCCAATCCCGTTTGAGGGCGATGCAGGAGTTTTGGAGGCGTTGCTAACTTTTCTGTGGTTGCTCATCTTTCCTAATATTTAGCAAAGGAGGGTGCTAATATCGACCAGCGTTTAGTCCCTTATCACGCGAGATGCAAGCGGTTCCTGATCTCGGATCGGATTTATTTGTTTATATATATATATGGTCAACGGCCGTCTTCATCGCGGCATCAGAAAATTTGACCCTGGTAACTAGATAGTTAATTTCGTAGTCATGCGCGGCATCGGAAAATTTGGCCATGGTAAATAGGCTGCAACAGAATTAATATTTAAATTGCAACCGTCACATGATTGCGAATTCAAAAATTGAAACGGTTTTTTGGTGCGTTAAATTTGGCGTAATTTAAATTTAAATTTGGCGTAATTTAAATTTAAATTGACAAACCGCTTTCTGGAAGAAGCCGCCATTCGCCCATGCGAAAGTTATATACATAAAAACCAGCCATTTCCTCACAAAATCATCGGATGCAGTAATGTTTGTTTTTAACAAACATTACTATACACATTATCAGCTGATTTCATGCCGAACTGTAGTGTTGAAGGACAAGATAATCAAAGACAGGCACAAGTAAAAGGTAAATAAATTAGTATTCTCAAACCATGACTAATAATAGTACATTGTCACCGATTCACTAGCCTGCGAGCAGGCTCTCTGCGGGTTGGGGCGGGCGGCTTGCGGGGGGCGGGCGGAGGGGAAAGAGAGCCTGCACGGATCCCATGGAAATTTGAATGACGCCCCTTAAACGAGTTGTCACAAATAATTAAAAATAACCAATCAACGCAAACCGGAAATACACTTTACAGCTGTCACGTGAATTTCTCAACCAATGAAATTGCTTTATTTTCTCGTCGTTTGCGTGAAGTTGATCGGCCGAATATTTTACTATTGTTATGCAAATTTCCCTTAAAAGCAGCGATATTGTTTAAATTATTATTGGGCTATCCATATCTGCAGTATTTTGTAAGGTAAATGTCTTTTTCTACCTTGTTTTGATCATTTATGCAGGTCGTGTCGTCAAATGATGACCCGAGTCCGTGTTTGTCAACAATCTTCAAAGTAAAAAATCTCGAATTTCCATGGTTTGAATTCTCTAATGTTTGCATGAGTTAAACAAATATCTAATATTTGATTCTATCCGGTCGACCCCCTCTTGACCCCGCGAACGTTTTCATGTTACTTGCTCTTTGATAGCGCTTACCGAGTTCTAGAATAGTATTCAACATGACAACATGTTATTTGGCTATTTTTATATATTTATATTTCAATTTGGATCCTGGCCACCAGCCCAGGGTTTTATATCATTTATATTTATATTTATATTAATAATGTAAATTTATATTAATATTAATTTATATTAATAACGCATCTGGTTGTCTTCGAGGATCTTTATCTGAAGGTATGTAAACATAAGAATTTTTGCTTCTTGAGGTTAGTTGGTTTTCTAGGCTTATAGATTAATATATCTGATGGCACAAAAAGGGTTCATGGTCCACCAACTTGAACAAGTCAAACACCTGGGAAAAAATACCAAAACGAAGACCTGCTAGCTTTGGGAAAATTTGGTTTGGGTTTATGAAGTTCCTTTTGTTTAGATTTTGGGTAGTTCTACTTTACAGTAATGAGTTCTATACCAAACATCATATAATTTGCTTGCCTTTCTACTTGGTGAATATATTGACTTTTATTATCTTGGTTAATCTGCACATAATGGAGTTATATCAGTACTGGTTGAATATATTGCCATCATGTCGCAGATGAAGGTTCCTCCAGCATATGGTCAACACAAAAATGACAAGTTTTGGACAGAATGTGCTGATGCTGTATTTAAGAAATAGAAAACATTTTCCGTGTTTACATGCAGTTATATAAACACGAGTGGAAGTTTGGGAGAACGAGAAATCATAGTGGGAATGCGAGCCCGTAGGGCGAGTGTTTCCACGCGATTTTGAGTTGTCCCAAACTTCCACGAGTGTTTATATAACGTATTGGAACACGGATAAAAATGTTTTCTATTTCTTTTATAAAATAACCCGTAGAAAGCAAATAAAATGTACAAATATCTTTTTTATCAACACATAAATTCTCCTTACTGCGTATGATGGTGCCGTGATGTCTAATTGATGGCGTATGGTGGCTAATTGATGGCATATGGTAGCTAATTGATGGCGTATGATGGCGTATGATGGCGTATCACAATGGCGTAATCCATCCATGTTATATAGCCTGATAAAGACACAACTTATTTTATAAAATGTTATGGTAGTGGCAAAAGGTAAACTGGTAAGTAAACCTGTGTAATATCATGTCTTGTTAACAATATGTTGCTTTACTATAATTATTGCACATAAATTAATTGTTATTCTTATCTCAGGGATGCTTTTCATGCTGTAAGGCAGCTAAGGCCTTTTTGGTATGCCATGGTTGGAGCCTTGAAGGCTACTAGGTTCAATTACTAGTGCATACTATTATTGTGCCAACTCTTACATTGCAGGAATTATCTGCACTTCAGGATTTTAGAGTAACAGGTTAACAAAGTAATGTATACCTATTGCTTGCATACATATTGTAATGCATACATATTGTAATGCATACAGTAATGTATACATATTGCTTGCAGAATTAATTGGTAATTAATCATGGTCATGTAATCTCAAAATAATACAACAAATGAATGAAGTACAGTTTAATATACACTGTATAAAATTATACACACTACAGTGTATATACACTGCATTTTTGTAACATTTAATTAAGAAATACAGGTACATTACTAGGTAAACCACCTGCAGTTGGGATGTACCACAATGATTATATACAAATTATAATCAAGAATCTCATCATAATACTTGTTCATGATCACAAGTGCACAGGACAAATTGACAGATATCCATACAATATACTTCCAGCTGTCTTACCATTTTTATTTAGGAATACAATTTAAACTGAAAATACTAAAAATAATACACTTGTTTCAGTTGTATAAACACACATTCTTCTCTCAAACAGAATTTAGAAAGCTAAAATGTTGACAGAAAAGCCCGTTCAAACTTTAAAATGGCAATCTAGGCATAGTCTAAGAGAATTCATAAGCACAATCGCAAAATTCCAGCCTGACATAGCATCCATCGTGTGAGATACTGAGATGTTACCTTCGAAACAGTGCGAGCACAAATGACAATCGCCCGCAAAAATAAGCCAGCTAACCTTGATCATCATTAACGCTCTGCAAAGGGCAAACAACTATAAAGGCGATTCGTTTTATCCTTTAAACTTGAGCCACTAAACAAATAGCTGAAATATTAAGCTTTTCCCGTACGGCGAGAACATCAGTCCCGTCAAGTAATGACTCCAAAGCCTTACGACTTGCTCGACCTTAATAATTCCAATGGAAACTTCGGTCTTTCTGACAATCTCTAGCCTGTGAACAGCCGGAAACCTCCCGTTGGACAATCTCCGACAAGCCTCCTCTACTTTCCGCCATTTTGGTTTATATCAATTACGTAAAAATGAATTATCCACCAATCATAACTTTGCGTCCAAATTTTGGACGCATGCATTCAAATTTCAATGGGATCCGTGCAGGCTCTCTTTCCCCTCCGCCCGCCCCCCGCAAGCCGCCCGCCCCAACCCGCAGAGAGCCTGCTCGCAGGCTACCGATTCACCGGTGTGTTGAGCAATTAATTAGCCTTTTCTGCATAGTTTTTTTGGTTAGGGTTAGTAATTTGGTTAGGGTTAGGTTTAGGATTTGGGTGATATTTACCCGCATTTCGTGAATTCTAAGAGACTATTGCGTCGTACGGCTACCGTACGAATAGCCATTACCTTCAGTTCATAGCTTCACTTTATCGTTTAACTTTTTGACTTGACTCGCTAATTTTAATGTAATTTAAATAGTTAATGTGTATCTGCTCCAAGCTCCGAAATCCAATAGACACATTTTGAAATACTTAACATAGAGATTTGGAAAAATTTGAAGGTGTGTAATGTTTTGAATGTTTAGAATTTTGAAAAGATGTATAATATTTTGACAGTTGGAATTAAATCCATGCAGTTTAAAATATATACCATTTGTTCTTTATAATACTGCAGAATAGTAAGTGGTAGTACTAATTTTGGAATTGCATGTATAGTATGTTTATTATTTTATTAAAATTATTAATACTATGCTTGATAATTAGCCTATATATACAGTAGTTTAGGGTGAAAAAACATGCATACTATTGCTGTAGTCCAGCTGTTAAGGGGTGAATTGTGCGTTTTATGATAGAAGCATTAAACTTGGCAAGTAGATAGTTACTACTGCTGATGACTTTCTGATATAGGGCCAATGCACATTTCTTCCTGGTTGCCACAAAATCGAGTTTTTATTCCAATTTACCTATCAAAATATATATATTATAAAAAAGTGAAAATTCAAAGTTCATTTTCAGCGAATATCACCCATATCATTAGAAAGTTCGCAAAAAACTATATGAAGAAATCTGCATTGGCCCTATATCAGAAAGTCATCAGCACACTAGTAACTTTATCTACTTGCCAAGTTTCATGCTTTTATCACAAAACGAACGATTAAGGCAAAATTTTGGGCTTAACCGCCATACTATGTGTTTATATGACCTGGGCCTGGCCTACAATTTTGTAGCAATAAACAAGCATTACTGTATACTTGTCAGTGTTAATATATACACTGCTGTAGTGAATAAGGGAGAACTCAGGGGGAAACAGACGATAACTGACATGGATGATTTGTCAAGCAAGCTCATATCCTCAGAAAAATTATTCTGTGTCCCGGACTGGGATAACTTTCTGATTTCCAGTGAGATGCTCTAACCATTGAGCTACCAAGACTCAGATGGAGAGTGAAGGTTACATTGATGTACTGATTCGATTGATATGTCTGCCTAAATGCAGCTTGCATTTGCATACAGCTGTGTATATATTAACGCACCCAATCATTACTGATATATATAGTAACTGTTGCATAGGCAGTACATATATCATTAGAACCAGTGCATCATTGTAACCTCTCTCCATCTGAATCTCGATGGCTCAATGGTTAGAGGCCGTCACTGGCAATAAGGTTATATATTTTTTCAACCAGGAATATTATGTTTCTGACGATATGATCTTGACGTCCATCCAGAGGCGGACTGGGAAACCGGGAAATTTCCCGGTGCGCCCCCTCGGTTTTGCCGTTTTGCGCCCCCACGAAGACAATTTGGCGCCCCCATGAAGACAATTAGTCAGGCGACCCTTTCATCCAATTTCCCGGTAACTTTCCAGCTACCAGTCTGCCCCTGCATCTATGTTTTGTATACTGGCATGTATTCCATATATAATCTGTGTTTACAGTACTGCATCCATTATGGAACATGTTAGACCTACAGTACTTAGCTGGGCTAGTGGGTCACAACTTATTATGTCTGTCAATGTAAAATACAGCTTATTATTATTATGTTCACATTGGGTATGTTGACACTACTATGTCTGCAGAAATTGTTCATTGTCGACAAGCAGACTAGGCATGGCATCCTGAATATAGGTTATAATATATATGTGCATGGTGATATAATTTAGATACTACAGTACACAATGCCATATATATGCTTTGTTACATGGCAAATATGGTACAATATCTGCAATCTGCATTAGGCATTATTATTAGTATTATTGTTAATGCATTATTATTATTAGTATTAATAATAATAATACAATAATAATAATAATACAATAATAATACAATAATATTTATACAGGATAACACTGGTATCCATCTTGTTTTCTAACAAATTACAGTAACAAATTTCAACACATTCATAAATGTACAGTACAATGTTACAAAAACTAATTTTAACTCAAAAGTTGTATATCCTTCACATATTGTCAATTAAGGCAATAGATAATGGTGCTATAACATGTACTGTATGTATCAACAGATTAATTGAAACATGGAAAATAGCTCTTTACTGGTAGATATCATGTTAAAATGCCATGGAATTGCTAACTAGTATTACACAATGTAACTTGCTTCTAATAGAAGAGGTACAAAACTTTAGGATTTCTATTAACCAATCAGTTTCAGTCCCGACTTAGGAAAGATCAGTTTCCCTGACATGCATAGAGACCTCTGATTATGACCATCCAATATTTAGTTATCGATATTCCTGCCAGCTCCACATCACAGTAGTCCAATGTGGGTAGAATTATCAACTTACTGTATATAATCTATCCACACCAACAATTGGGATAGAATCCCTAATACTTCTTAGTAAATCTAATTTGAATGATCCCCTATACATTTGCACTATATGCATCCGTAGACATTTGAACGAATTTGATTTTTTAAAGGACACATTGTATGATAGAGATCCACTTTCTTCCTTCAACAGCCTTTGGTGTCTATATACTAAATACTGCATTGATTATTTCGTGAGTCATCAATATTGTGATAAAAGTAATTTCTTTCTTAGTGATTGTAGACCTTTTATTCTGTTGCTGCACTCAAAAATTAAAAAGTTTGAGCTGCATGTATTTAGTTTGATGTCATATGAAACAATTAAATTAAGACAATACAAAGCTCTGAGAGATATTGTCCACTGAAAATTTATTTAGTTTGGCAACTGAAGTGGCTATTATCTAATTCAAGTAATTTAGAACTAAAGGAAGTACTGTACTGTAAGTTTAAAACAGCAATTGGGCGAGGGGTTGTTGCGTATACGTATTTCTAGTTACCATATGGTTTTGCACATTAGACTTTTGTGCACTTCGATTAATGTTTATAGTGACGATTTTAGTGTTTGTGGGTTGTATGCGCATGATATTTTAAATTTGGTGTAATGCGCATGCGCAGATAAAATGTTCTAAAAAAGGTATGCGCATAAACCAAAGAATAGTTATAAAAGTAGGAGAATGTTTAGAGTTAATGTGTACAGGTTATCCCAAAAATATTAAAAACATTAAAATGATAAAATGGCATAAATATTGCATGATGAATATTTAATTATTTTTAGAAAAGTGATTTCACTGGTGTTTACGTTGTAATTTGCAATAGGATAACGTGGAGAATATTCTACATATCCATTGCAGATTCGGTAAGCGTTTAAAGATGTACTGCAGCTACTGACAAACGAGGGATTTTCCTTGAAAGGAAAACGTTGCTATTTGTTGGAATTTTAACTTTTAAATATTTTGGTTAAATTGACGTTTTGTGATTTCCTGAGATATTTTGGGATGTTGTAACTTCCTGAATAACTGTTCAACAAAGTTTGTTATATGATCGCGAGTTCTTTGGACGTTAAGGTTTATTTTAAGATCTTGTCATCTTTGTGTTATTGTGAGATGGGTGGTTAATAACCGAGTCAGCATTTGAATCGGCCCCCACCATCACTTTTCGCACATTGTCCGCATGCCCTTCGCACACATCTGTGCTGTGCAATGCGGACAGATTTTCAAGTAAAGGTTGAAGCATAGATTGCAAATCGCGAAATTGTAGGTTTGTAGAACGGTTTAGATCGCTAGTTGTTTGGACGTTAACATTTATTTTAAGATCTTTATTGAGTCAGAAGATCTTTATCGAGTTAGTATTTCTTTATCGAGTCAGTGCTTCGAAATCAAATTACTGTCGCATTTCGTTACTTGTCATCGTCCGGTGCATCTTCAACGACCATACGGTCGTAGAAAATTTTTAGGAAATTGTTTTAAGTATAAAACCAGGGACGTAGCGAAGGCAATGCATTTGGGGGGGTGCATGACCCAGTTTTGCCGACAAATTGGGCGTGGCATGGGCGTGGTCATGATGATTTCAATATGAATTTATTAAATTTGAAATTATGATCTTATGTTGTGAGAGATCGGGGATGATCTCGAGCGCTGTTGCCCTACGGAAAATTTTAAAATATAGAATCCCGCAAATGGCATTTCCTGCATTCTGAGTGGTGATTTTCAGTCAGTTCAGAAGTTTATAAAATTTCGTATTTTGGACTGTTTTTTTTATGTTGACAACATACGTACAGCATTTGGGGGGAAGATTGTAAACACCCCATTCCGGCTAAATTTACGCCACTGATCAACACGTACCCAATAATTTCAAAACATCTCCATGGTACTTTTTGTTGTGTTGTTGCCGATAATCATCAAATGTTTGCTTGCAAGCAAGATATGTCAGCTTAATTTTCTTCCGCTTGCGTTTCAGGTGGTTGTTGTACATAACTTTCCAATCCAATATATTTGTTTAAATGTTTCAGCTAATTGTTCTTATCTAAAATATTTCTATCAGCGAGTCATCTTAAATCTTATGTGCGCTACCGCTACATGCCCGAAACGTTATTACTGGTTGCGCATTTGCCCACGAAATATTGAGAGGCTGTTGTGTACTTGCACGATCGTGATTTCCGACGCAAATTCTAGTGGTGCTATACAGCCATATCTTGTGCTTTTGGAGAGACGATTGGCATTTCCGGATGGATTAAAAAGTGCGGCTCTACGTAAAACGCTAAATCTTCCCAGCATTTTTGTCGGAGTTTGGCCAGGGGTCGGTAATTATTCGGCATTTGTCGCCCCTAATTTTAACCAAGGATTTGTTGGGGATTTTTTCAGGGTTTTTTGTCGATTTTTGCTGACTTTTGTCGGCACATTTTGCCGTTTCCGTTAAAAATTCGCCCAAACATAAAGTTTATTCTCATTAGATCGCAGGTCCAAATTTGCCGAGATAAATCCGATTTGTGCCGACAAGAGCAACATTGGGGGGGTGCGAAAACACCTTTGCTTGGTGATGGTGGAGACTTCCCAGCATTGTTTGCAGAAATAAATTCCTTTTCGCATGTTATTGTTATTGAGTGACGGTGGCATTCTCGAGCATATGAATATATATTAAATCATGTTAAAATATTTTGCATCTGTGGTGCAGAAATGAATTTATGACAAGTGTTATATGGTGTTTACCTTTGCCTTTGTTCCGTTATTAAATCGCATAACATTAGTATGTGATTTTCTTGAGCCGCATGCATTTTCTGCGACATGTGCAACCAGTGATGGGGGAAATCGTGCAAGTGCTATTGTGAATACGTATTTGTAGAGTAATAATGGCTATTCAGTTAATTTTATAGTAGAAATATACGTATCCTGAATAACATGTAGCACGAGTTGTTGTATGCCTGTGCAGGATTGTTGGCCATCACTGGTGCCCAGACATCTCACGCCCTGATTTTGGCAGTTACTTGAAGGGTTTACTTAAATATTATCACTGTCTTAAGCTAGGGGTGTCAGAAAAGTGTTACCACAGGGATAACACACGGTTTTTTGTGTCAATATGTTTTCCCGGGATATGCTAGATAGAGCAACATATGCTGTTCCAGGTCCCACAGTATTGGTGTCAAACCAAATTATAATTATTTTCAGACTTTGTCCTTGAGATTTGCACATTGTCAGTGCATACGGTGGAACGAAGGGATAACATGTAAATTTCTTGTTTTCATTTTTTAAATAAGTGACAGGGTAAACATTAACAATTTTCTCATTCGGCAATCTCAAGAACACGCTTTTGTTCTCTACACAATGTATGATGGCTTCCTGGACATTGACTATGCCGTTATTTTCATCCC
This sequence comes from Chrysogorgia sp. JL179-B06, assembly GCA_035772405.1. NCBI lineage: Eukaryota > Metazoa > Cnidaria > Anthozoa > Scleralcyonacea > Chrysogorgiidae > Chrysogorgia > Chrysogorgia sp. JL179-B06. The sequence goes on along the minus strand of JAYKKM010000297.1, from coordinate 686,427 downwards.
TGTTTTGTGTGATCATTACGCGCATATTTTTTGTATATGTTCATCGGCTCAATGTGGTAGTCACATTGTACAACTGCAAGGGCCTGTTCGAAGATGCATGACACCACTGCATCGTTAACGGTAACACAAGCACGTCTGGAGACCGTTAGTACTGTGGCATTGGGATGTTCTACCAGAGCGTTACTAATGTCATTGTTTGTTGAAGGCGTATCCTTACAAATAACCTGACCAGACTTCGTATATGATTAATGAACGCTTCGTATTCGTCATCTAAAATTCTGTATTGTTTTGATAAATTGAAGTGGTTAGCAAGTGAGAGAGAAAGTGGCGTTCATTAAGTATGGTTGTTGTTGTTGTGGGTCGCCTGCTACGACAACAATTGGTTGAATGGCAAGCTCTTGTATAGTGCGGATGATATGATTAAAAATTGTTTTCGGTATCATTGAAATTTCGTCGATGATGATAACGTCAAACGTCCCAATGTTCCAGTTTATGGTCGGTCTCTCTAAAAGCACTGTGCACAGTGTCTGTGACAACGTCGGGATGGAACAGAATTTTGTAACAAGAGGCCAAGATTCCAGTTGGTGCAGCGACAAGAATATTGCAGTGTTGTTGACAAACAACACTCTTGTATTGTTCGATGGAACATTTGACATTTTCCTGTGCCATGTCGGCCAGTAATTAAAATAAATTTATGCCAATCACAATTTCCATGGTCACAGAACTCTGTGTTTTCCTGCTCGTAACTATTATCGTCCTCCTCATCCGAATTCACGTAATAATTTAACGTGTTGTAATGAGCATCACAAGCATTAACAGCTGTCATAATTTGCTTAAATATAGCATTTTGCAAATGATGTAATGTAAATATATGTGTGCAGATGTTGAACCATCTGCTCCTAATTGTTGGGTGGATAGCACTTGTAGTTTCCACAGTTGTATTACATCGTGCAAACTGTCCATGTAGGAACATAAAGTAGTGACATAGAAGTCTTTATTGCCTTTCAATAAGAATGAATAGCATCGTTATCTTTCCACAAAGATGGAATGAGTTCAACAGCAGATGCAAAAAATAGAATTGGTTCAGATAGTTCAGTATGTCGATAATGATAAAGGTCTGGCACAGCACGGTGTGGCCAGTTCATGACTAAATGCTGTAAAAAGTATTCATTTCTGAATGGTGATACCATTTTAAGAGAAACAAGAGTATTGCCTTGTTTGTAAGGCTTGAGGTTCGATTTTTGATGATCAACATGGCACAACCAATGGAGCAATGGCATTACTTCCATTGTTTTGGGCCTTGTGATATTTCTGATGTACTTTGTTGTCAAGGATCGTTGTTGAAAGTGGCACAACGAATTATTTTGTGCGACTGTTGGACCAACAACATTTCATGGCTGTTGCATATCTCTCTGTATCCCGCTTGATATGGTGTTGTGTGTGGAATAGAGAGCATCATTTGAATATGCATTTTTCCATTTCGTCACGTACGATGTCACATATCTCGAAATCATGGCTTTTCTATCGGTTACCTGAAAATCCATCCTGCATGATAAGCTTGGCAAAAGAGTATAAATGTATGCTCGCAAGTTGAGAGCAAATGCTTCGTTTGGATGATAGATAGATAAAGTGATTGGTTGGTGTGTGCTATCAAAGGATGTAGCATTGTTATTTAAGGTAAGCTATCGTGGTCAGATGGTTGAAGTTTTTTAACAAGAAAAGCTACATCGGCATCTTAGTATGGTATGTCTGTGCGGATAAGTCTGTTGTATTTTCGTAATATTTTATAGCCAAACAAACAGGTGCAAATGGGCAGTAGCTCTGCTGAAATTCGAAGCGATAATAATACGTGTTAATATGAGATTGCCCTTTCCTATTTTCATAGCTGAAAACAGGATGGCTCCAACTAGCAGTATTTGAGCCATAGATATCCACAAACGATTTGTTCCAGCACGTGCGCAATATGGATAGTTTCATATGCTGGTAAACGAGTTGGGCCATTTCCAGTCATACTTCGAATGTTGTTAAGCCACTGTGGGAAAGTCCATTCATACGGATTGATGGTAATGAACACGCTTGCGTAACCAAACTGGTCTATCGCATCAATTAGCAATCTGTGTTGAATCTTCCAATAGCCTGTTGAAAAGGTTTTGGCATCAAGAGCATGATGCTGGGAGCATCGCATTCGTCCTGCAGAACTTATAGCTGCAGTAATAGTTCGAAATATCCACATTTCATAGTGGAATTGTTTCGTAATACAACGCATAATCTACGATTTCGGAAAATACTTTGGCGAGGAAAGCGATCTTTGCGCTTAAGCGGCTCTCGTTTCCTTTCAGACTGGATTCGCACCAGCTAGTGTAAGGATAAAGGTTTGGCCAAAGACAACACTCTATGCCTTCTCTTTCACTATAGTCATAAATGTTTAAAGGCTTGTTGTTATTGTTAGATAGATAGTGTAAGTGTTTTGTAATAAATAGTCGTATGCTTCCCTGCAACGACATCTCGCATTTTCATTGTCTAACGCATTGATAGCATCGTCGACAGACATACCATTTTTTTGTAATCACCATAGTGCAGTTTACAAGAATGCAAAATGCAGATATCAACAAACGTAAGATTTCTGAGCGAATCCGGTATTAGTGCAAGGGGTTGTCTTAATATTTTTGGTAGGCGGTCTATTTACATACTCATAGGCGTACGGGGTGGGGGGGCAGGGGGGGGCAACTGCCCCCCCAAAATATTTTGAAAACTTGTTGAAATTCGGGCAAAATGGTCGAGCAATTCGGGCAAAATTTTGGCGGACGACATGCACAGTCCTTTAAGAAATTGTGGCGTGTAGACGTATGAAGCTATGGAGCCATGTGACGTGCCATGTTGGTTGATCAAAACAAAGTGATAGCGGTCGTATACCATTTCGCGTCACGTGTCTGAATTCCTCACGATATTATTACATGAAGTATAACAAAGTAATAGCGGCCGTATAACGTGTCTGAATTCCCCACGATATAACGATATTATTACATGAAGTATCTCGTGGTCAGGAAGCAAAACGTCAAACGTGCAAATTCAAGAAGCAAAAGTTGCATAGACTGCGAGGCTGTATGTTAGTTTTGTCGTAGTTTAGGCAGGTTGGCAAACGGAACGAATCGAACGATGCAAATAACATGAAAGCTGGGCATTAAAGCTGAAAGCTGAAAGGTACTGTAAAATAATTCATAGTATTTAAAAATGAGAGAAGCTCAGAAGTTCTCAGAAGTCATAATTATAAATGTACAAATACTTCGTTTAATATTGCATTACTGATACTCTGTTAGGGGTACCCGGGTACCCAAGCTAGCTCGCTTTGCCGGGATCCCGGGTTTCTTATTATTTCCTGATAATTTTTAGCTTGTGTTTACGTGGGAAGCGAGCCAGCTCGCTTAGCCGATATCTCGGTTTATGCAAGCGGGATCCCGGTTACCCGGACTGGCGAATTCCCATATAAACATCATTGACTGCTGGCTCGCCTAACCAGACTGGCAAATATAAACGCTCGTTTCACTCGAAATAGCTTGTCTTGATGGGTAGTTCTTGAACAGCATTGCCCTTTGCATTATATATTCATTAATGTCTGTCTTATAAATTGCAAAACATACCAAAACCACGATTTCGGTCTCGTGGGAAAATAATTTTGTAAACAAGTCAGCCCGGGTACTCGGGTAGCAGGGCTAGCCCTCAGTCCCCTTGTAAACATGGGCAAGCTCGGGTACCCCTCCGTATAAACACCTCCTTACTCCTTAGAACCGTCAACCCTGCAACATGTCGTAATGTCATACCGCGTAAATTTTATAGATTGTGGACTGCATAAGTCGTTGACTCACAGTCACATGTACATGTCACTTTTCGATACGGAAAAAACGCGTAAACGACGCTATCGCCACCGACTTGTTTGTGAATCATGCAAAAAAGAAATTGACTCAGACTATAAAGAAAGTCATATTAAAAAGATTCATAATGGAGATGAAGTGCAATTTCATAGGGTACTGGAAGTAAACCAATCGCAGCTTAGTAGCTTTTTTCACCGAAGTACAAAATCATCGAAGCAAACGAAGCTTTTTGTATCTGAAGAACATGAGAAGGAAATTGCTCAATCAATATCAATTGTTCCTGAAACTGCTTCACCATCTAGTGATGTTCCTATTGAAGAAGATACTCCAACTCAGCGGTCAACAAGTCATGTGGTGGATGAAAGTAGTCTGGTTTTGAACGCTACACATGAGCCATCAAATAACGAATTAACTGCCAAAAACAATAAAGTTAACGTTGGCATAAACAACTCGCTGTCCGAAAATTCAAACACCTGCAATAACAAGAAAGAAAGTTATGCTTGTTCACCCAAGTCTCCCATTGAAGTTCAAGACGTGACAAATAAAATGAATGCAGTTGATAATTCCAATGACAACTTATCAGCAACTCCTAATTCATCCCAAGAATTAGCAGTAGAACAACACGCCGAATATGGTCCACACCAGCCAATTCTTCCGGAATACAATCGTAGGAAGTTCGGTAATGAAACATCAAGCAGAGACTTCAATGCACAATGGTATAAGATGTACCCTTGGCTGAGTTTCGATATTCAAAGCCGTAAATGTGAATGCTTTCCTTGTAAGGAATTTATGAACGACAATTCATTCTCGTTCGATAACTGGAAAAAGAGTCATCAGCTGTTAAAACATACAAAAAGTGCTGTTCATAAGAATGCAACGACCAAATGGATTGCCGCGAAGGTTAATTATAAGCGCCAAACATCTGTACTCAAACAGTTAGCGGACGCTCATCAGCGAGATGTTTTGCGCAACCGTGAATACCTGCGAGTAATTATTACCAGCATATTTTATATTGCACAGCAAAATGTGGTGTTAAGAGGACACGAAGAGAAAAGAGATAACATTGCTGGAGCTTCTGATGTAAACCGAGGAAATCTGTTGGAATTACTGCACCTACGATGTAATGACATCCCGTGGCTTGAAGAAAAATTGGAGCGTCAACTCAAGTCACACATCCAGTGGACATCGCCGTCAATCCAGAACGAGATATTAAATATCTTGTCTGATTTTGTTGTTAAACGAATCAAGGATGACGTGTTGTCAAGTCGAAATTTTGCTGTCATTATGGATGAAACATCAGATATTAGCCGCATAGAGCAAGTTTCAATATGCTTAAGATACGTTTTGGCCGGTGCAACACTTGAAACTTTCATTGGATTTTTTTGCACTTCCTCGACTGAAGGAATTGTTTTGCTTGAGCTCTTAAAGAAGGTAATCGCCGAACATGATTTAAAATTGGAGGACATTGTTGGTGAGTGCTTCGATGGAGCATCAAACATGAGCGGCATTTATAAAGGGTTGCCGCAAGAATGAAAGAATGCTGTCCCTGTGCAGTGTATGTGCATTGTTATGCACATGTCCTCAATTTGGCTTTGCAAGACACTATGAGCGAAATAGAACCATTGAGAAATGCTTTAGGGACATTGCAAAGTCTCTATAACTTTTTAGAAGCCAGTCCAAAACGTCATGCTGTATTCATTTCAGTCAAAGTTGACAGTAATTTCTTAACAAATCTCACATTAAAGTCTATGAGTAAAACAAGGTGGTCATGCAGATGGGAGGCAGTGAAAGCAACATATGAACAGATCAGAAAAGTAATCAGAGCTCTTCTGATTTTATCTGACGACAAGGATACAAAAACCTACAGCGATAGCACCGCTCTGTTAAATGCAGTTTGTGATTTCCAGTTCGTCCTTGGCTTGATCTTGCTCAAGGTGATATTGTCAAATACAAACGCCCTGAGCAAATACCTGCAAGGGAAATGCATTGACGTAATCAATGCTAAAAGGAATGCTGATTTAGTTATAAAGACCCTCACTGATTGTCAAAATGAAAAAAACTTTGAATTATTGTGGAATAGAACGATGGTCATGACTGACGAAATTAAAGAGGAAATTAGCGGAACACGTTTCATATTCAAAGAGGCGAAGGCACCACGGAATCGTCGGCCATCCCGTCGACTTCAAGCACTTATCGGGGAATCGTCTGATAATGTTGAGAGAGTTACAACGCCGAAAAGCCATCATCGTATCAACACCTTTTACCGATCGCTTGATCACGTAATTGGAGAAATGAAGTCACGATTCAGTAAGAACGACCAAGAAATTCTCTGCGCATTGGGGGACGTTGTGTTCAGCAAAACACCTCCGAAGAACAGCTATAAACTCGTAGCTGACTTTTACAAAGTTGACCAAGAAAGTCTTGCAGTTGAGAAGAGTATGTATGAGAATTCCATAACCGATGATTCCGATCCTCAGCCTAGAACAGCCGTGCAGGTTGTAAAATCGATGTTTGAATGTGGACTTAACGATCTATTACCTGTGTTATACGAGGTATCCACAATTCTAGCGTCAATTCCAGCAACGTCCGCATCTGCTGAAAGGTCTTTTAGTGGGTTAAGGCGAGTGAAAACCTACCTTCGCTCGACTATGGGTAAAAAACGGTTGAATTCTTCCGCATTAATCAATATTGAACGAGCATATGCAAACAAAGCTATCAGGAATGATTTAGATGAAATAATTAACACTTTTGGTCGACGACATGGACGGCAGTCATATTTCTTTTAGTAATTGTTCTATGCTTTTCTAAATATTTATATTCGTTTTATCACTTTTATGAATTGCTCATAATGTAATGATGGTATTAGCTACATTAAGAATTTTGCATACAAGTTTTCATGTATATGAGCTTCGCATGTTATTGTATAAAGAAAAAATTCGGGCAATTGTCTCAGTTTGCCCCCCCAAAACTATGAGACCCCGTACGCCTATGACAGTCGAACATTTGTCACAATAACTCCAAGATGAATACTGCGAGCAAAATTTAAAATTATCTGCTGTTAATGCATGTTGAATTGTTGGCTGAAGTAGAGTTTCATTCTGTTCAACAAATTGTTCTTTTTCAGTAGCTTCAATTTGCACTCTGTTGTTTGTTCTACAGCTAGTTGTTTCCTTTGTGCTCGTGTGTCATCCAATGTGACAAGATGACATTGCCTGTCTTTCCAAAATTCGTGAGCTGCCTTTTCACACCAACGTGTTGGCATGATGTTATGCAAGTACTATAATGCTGCACGTAATGTTAAAGCAGCAAATTGGCTGGCTAGTGACGTAACCTTAAATACTATAGAGTTCTTAAAATAACTCAATGCGTTTTTTAACTATGGAACTGGTGGGGCATTTGCCCCACTGGGCCCCTTCCTCTGCCCCACCACTGAAGAAAAAAAATGGCCTATTGCCCCAAAGCCAGGGCCCTAGGACCTGTATTGAGTAAATGAGTTTAACATTGAAAAGAAGTTTAAAATTATAATTTTTTTATCGTTTTATGCTCATAGTGTGAAATGTTACTAAAATCATAAAATCAAGTAGAAAAATTATTTTGTTGCTGACCGGTGTCGCAGGAAATCATACCCCTACCCTGACAAGTGACAACCTCTCAGGAATAAATTTTGGTAACCTGTGGCGCGCATGCGCTTCGCCCATTTTATACTTTCGGCATATCGTCATCGTCGACAATTAGTATAAAATTCGAAGACTCGTAGCCAAAATTTGTATTTATAATGGCTAAAATTTAAATTTATAATGAAGAGAGCAGTCAAATCCGGTCATCAGAAGCGAGCCGAAAGCAAGAGAAAGGCGCTAGAACAGTCAGCAAATGCTCCAGGGCAACGATCTTTGCTTGAAATGTTCAGATCAACATCAACAAATAGCAGTACTAGTACTACAACCAATACAGATAGCGAATGCATCGATACAGTTGAGAAAATGCCAAGTGAAATCATGGAGTTTTCTTGTGAAAAATCACAACATGTTGAACATCCTGTACCTGTCATGGTCGTTGTTGAAAGCGATACCGAAGTAAAGGAAACTACGAACACTTCAAATCAAAATTGTGAAAATATTGAAACTGTATCAACGTCAAAGTCTGATTTTAAAGATTCTAACGACTGGTATAAGGGGATGAAGCTACATGTCGACTGGTTGCTAGACGCTGCAAAGTGCCTAGTGTTGAAGAAAGAAATAAAAACCAAAGAAAGGGACCAACTGTTACCTGCCTACTATGTAACAAGTACGAACTGCAGGTACGAAAGATGACCTCAAATTGTCAGTTACCAATAGCAAACGGCGTGCGTGTTGATGGAACAGACAGACTTAAACATGTTGTTGATCACTTACTTTCTCCTGCACATGAGGAAGCCGTACGATTGAATGATTGTGACAGAGCTTGGAGTGATAAGTCCGATAGGCATCCTTGGGTAAGAGTTTTTAAAAAGTGGAACGACGAGAAATTACAGTGCTTGGTTCGTATTGCAATCGATGCCTACAATGACTCGCAGGTTGAAACTGTAATTGCTCGAAGCTGGCCCTCAAGATCCCTTGCAGTAGAGCACAGTAATCATGTGTTGCACCACTTTGAGTCACAGGGATGGGATGCTGACTTTGTACCTTTTGATCCACCAGCTTCCTATTATCACTATAGAGATCCAGTGCTTTATGCTGAACTGAGAAATATCATTGCAAAACTAGAAATGAAAAAAGTTGCACAATCGTTAAAAGACTGCTTGTGTTATTCAGTGCAGATTGATGGAAGTGCTGACAAGCAGCAAGTTGATTCCAAGTTTATAACTGCTCGGTATGGAGCATGTGATGAAGTCAGTGTTAAAACAGTATTTCTTGGTATTGCAAGTAGTGATTTAGGAGGAGCTGAGGGGCTGTTAGATTCTTTCACCACATGCATTAAAGACATTGGCATAGAGACTGATAAATTGGTTGCTGTTACAACAGATGGAGAAAATGCAAATACTGGAAAAAATGCTGGTTTATGGAAGGTCTGCAAGACTATATTGGAAGAGATATTCTCACGGTATGGTGTGTCTGCCATCGATCTGATTTGGCACTTGAATCGGTTCAGGCTGAGGTTCCTGAACTCACGATATGGATGTCCAATGTTCTTGCTGTTGCAACATTCTTTCGAACATCTCCACGCAGGACAAAACTACTTCATAAGGTATGCTTCATGTTATGTTTTGTGCATTTAATTAATATATGCTATTTTGCAAGGTTGATTATGCTGATTATTGATACTGTTTTCTATAATAGTATTTAAATCTTGTCTTTGTTCCATTCAATTTTCTGAATAGGTTGAAGGAAAGTGCCTTTCCTTTCCCAAACATTTTGATGTCAGATTTGCTGAGCACATAGGAAATCTACTGAATGCTGTACTGCATAACCTGGGTGCTGCAAGAAGAGTTTGGCAAGACATGGTAGATGGCACAATAAAGAGCGATAGTAAGGAAAAGCAAATGGCTAAAGGCTTCCTTGAAAAGTGGTATAAAGGATCAAGACAGGTACAGTACTGTCAGTACACTCAACTGGTCAACAATTTGTGAAGGTGTGACTGGGCATAAAAATGCTTTCAGAATGCTTGTGGGAGATGAAAATGATTTTTACATAGTTAATTTCAAGAAAATAAACATCTTTCAAAAACTTTTAAATGGCTTTACAGTACGATTACAAAGACTTGCTTGTTAAAGTGCCTTGTTGTTTCTTTGTTCTCTTTAGGTATGGCTCACAGCTGTCATGTTTGATCTCTGTGCAATCTTTAAGACATTGCAGAAGTTGTTTCAGAAATCAAATTTGATTCTTCCAGATGTGGTAACAGCAAAACATTCTGCTATGGAGAACTTGAAGATAATGAAAGACATACCAGTTCCTGGTGGGAAAGAGGAGCTTAATTTTGAGTTGCGGGAGGAGGATAATGAGCAAGGTAGACCTGTGAGAAGAACCAGTACAGCACATCAGTTTGTGACAAGCCGAAACAGGGATAGCAATGCTATAAGAAATGAAATTGTACAGTCAGCCATCAATTTTCTTGGGCAACGCATGAACGCAGAAAATGATGGCACAATAGAGTGTTTAATGAGTATTCTAGATGCAACTTCATCTAAGGACTTAGTTTTAGCCAGTAAAAATCTGGTTTCTTCGATTTTTGGACCAAGCTGCCTTTCAGATTTTGTCAGTCATGGAACAACCTGGCCAAAATTGAGCATGTTGAGGTGGAAGACACTGGAACTACCTATGCACTTCGCCTTAGAAAAATGACACAGGCAAGTTGTGGTTTGCTCAAGAAATTTCTAGCATCTTTTCTTACACTTGTCCCTCGCAGTATGGCAACTGAGCGAGTTGTTTCCCATTATAACAATGTGAAGACATCGGGCAGGTCTTCACTTCATCCTGATACAATAAATGGTATATTGCATATTTCTTTGAATGGAAAGGGTGCATCCTTTTTTGACCCAAGACCGGTGGTATCTGAGTTTTTAACTTCGAAAGAAAGAAGAAACCGAGAGCCCTGTAAAGAATTGTACAAACAAAGGGAATTTGTGAAACATTTTTTCAAGCAAGAATCTGGATGTTTGTGATGTACAGCAACGTACAGTATATCTTAGTAATTAGTATGATACTGCTTAAATACAAAATTTGTTTGTGAGCATACTTAAACTTATGTTGTGTTTGAATGTTTAGCGTGCAATTTATTACAAATTTCACTATTAAAACTTTGTTTTGAGAAGCTGAGATTTAAAAAAAAATGTGTTCTCAGAATGCAGGAAATGCTATTTTTAGAGACCCAAATTTTAAAAATTTCCTGGGGGTGCATGCCCCCATACCCCCCTACCTAACTCGTGTCTGCGGCACTCGGCTCACACCTTCGGTGCTCGCATACTATCCTAGGGGGAGGGCAAGGAAAATGGGCCCTTTGGCAGTTTTGCCCCGCCACTGAAGAATCCTTAAAAAATGCACTGAAAGAACTAGTGCCTGGACAACTATGATCGTAAGACACCATAATAAATAGAGAAACCAAGCTGCTAAGTTCTGAAAATAACTGGTAAACCTAGTTACCGGTTCACAGCTAGAGAAGAGGTTTTGAAGAAAAAGATGTAAATTCTAAAATTCACTTGTAGATAGCTATCTTGTGTTAGAGCGTTGCACGCCTCAGCATGGATCCACAAGAGTCGCCGATATTGACTGCTTCTGTTGGACAGCGGTTCGAACCTAGGGACATGCGCAATGAAGTGAGGAGAGCATGTAAATAGGCTTGAAGATAGTCAATGTCGACTGCATTAGTTGGTCTAGAAATATAAATAAACCATTTACGGAGTGTACAACTTGGTGTCAGAAGTGGGATTTTAAAAGGAAAACCTCCTACCTTGGTAAAACAACATGGCTACAAACCTGAAACGACCGGAGTTGAAATTCGTCGGTAATAGTGTGAAAAATGTCAAGAACTTTGAAGTACGATTTAACGACTACACTATCCAGGCGAATTACAGAGATCTCGAGAAAGATCCAGAGACGGAGAAAGCCGATCACTACAAGAAACTAGTCTTCTTTCAACAAGCATGTGGAGAGGAATATTCGCTTCCAAGGTATTCTTAGAAAATCTATTCGGGGTGGCAATTGACGAAGCCCATTGTATCAGCCAGTGGTAAGTAAAATTATTTTATTTAGCGTAGACTATACTTTTAATGTTTTCGCCTGTAAATACTGCAAACTACTGAAGTTTCGTGAAGTATATATACATACCGTAGATCTGCGTTGACTACACGTTGTCTTGGCTAAGAATTAAATGGTTAAACATTATCTCCTGTAACCTTTTCGTATGCCTCATTGTTGGTGACAATTTTGTATGTTTATCCTGTATATTATTAAACGCCAGACTTTAACTTGTCAATTTCCCCCCGGAAAGGTAGCAGAGTTTTTTGAAGTTACTTCATACGAATAGTTCACTCTGAATTACTTTTTAATTTTAGGGGAATGTCCTCTGATGGACGTAGAAAAGGAAGTATTCCCTTCAGAAAATGGTATGGCAATCTTAGTGAACTAGTGTCGCTTGTTCCATCCAATGTGAATTTTCTCATTCTAACAGCCACTGCTACAAGTCAACTACAGATTACATTTTTGACAGTCTGAAATCACCAGCAAAGAAAGTGTATACTGTTAAAAGAAGTCCGAACCGCCAAAATTTACGGTACAGTTTGCAGTATATTGAAAACAATCTTCCACTCAAGATGGTTTTTGGGGGGCTATTTGATGAAGTCGAGGAAAGAGGAGTTGCAACTGAACGGACAATAATTTATTGCCAAACTCGAAAGCATTGTGGGTTAATATTTAGATTATTTGAAATTAACCTGAAGAACAAACTGTACCATGGTATCACGAGACCCCAGAACAGACACAGTAAAAAAGCGTGTGGTTGAAAACCTGAGTCAGGAAACTGCATGGGCATATCTGCATATTGATATCGACCATTGCATTTGGCATGGGTGTTGATTGCAAAAGTGTTGATTGCAAAAGTGTTCGCCATGTAATCCACTTTGGCCCATCAAAGAACTTAGAGTGCTATGTGCAAGAGTGGACGAGCAGGTCGAGATAGCAAGCCTAGCAGTTGTATTATACTGTACAATGGTTTGCTATCCAGAAACAATTTATAATCAATGAAAATTCAACATGCTTGAGGCAGATGATATTTTCAGATTTTGATGTCCAATGCTCTGAATTTGACATTCTGCATCAGTGCTGTGATAACTGTGCTGGAAAGTGCAAGTGTGGTAGCAATGAATGCAGTAAAATACCAAAAATAAGTAGTGACGAAGAGGAGGTAGATTCTGCTAGATCCTGTGAAGGCCAAGTGATCACCAGATCGGTAACATCAGAGGATAAGAGTAAACTGAAAGACCTCCTTATGTCATATAAGAAACAGTTAATAGAGAAAGAGCTCCACAATATGACATCAACTGTTGGTGTACCAAATGTCTTTTTGGAAGGATTCAAATCAATCAAGTTCTCCAGACATGTCATAAACATTTTACACTTCAAGATGTAATAACAAATGTGGAGATCTGGAGGAAGCCTCATGCAGTTGGTGTTTCATCTGCTATTGTACAAGTTTTTAATGACATTGAAGTAGACATGGAGATGTCAACAATTATTGAAGTTATATATGAACAACGAGAGCCAGTGTTTCACCGGGATATCCAAACACGAGAAAACAATGTATGAAAACACGAGCGCGAAGCGCGAGTGTTTTTGTTAATTGTTTTCGAGTGTTTGGATATCCCGGTGGGACACGAGCTCGAGTTGTTCATATAGCATCTCAATTGAACACAATAGTAATTAGTTATAATTTAAATTGCAGTTTACAATTTTGAAGATTATTTGCATGCGTAATTAAGATATTAGATGAACAACGTTGTTCATCTAATATCCAGGTCACGCGTATTGTGTTGGCATGGTTCACCGGGGTATCCAACCGCAATCACCTGATTAATTCGCCTACTCTGATTGGTTAATTAACTCATGAATTATTCATGAATTTGAGATGATGAAATGAACATAGGAATGGAATGGGAAGAGGTGAGAGATGACCCAAGTTTTCAGAGTATGGTGGACAGCCAAGACTGGGAATGGTGCAATACAGAAACATCAATGGAGTTCAATGTAGCCATGAACAATAGCAGTTTTTTTGAAGATTTTGCAATGACAGACAAAGACTAAAATTACAGCCTATATGAACTGACAGCAATTGGTTTCTAATAGGGCATTTGCACGATGGTCGATTATACATGGACAATCTTCAAGCTCATATCCTCAGAAAAATTATTCTGAGTACTGGACAGGAATCGAACCTGTAAACTGCAGTAATTCCTCATTCCTGTCAGAATAATTTTTCTGAGGATATGAGTTTGATAATCGTCTGTCTACATCGAGCTCTCCTACATTTACTACAGTGATCAATGTGATCAGACTATAATTACCAGAATGCTTTGCCCAGTAAGTATTAATGTTATAAATTTCGGGCTGTGAGCAGGCTACAAGAAAGCACTGCTGGAAATATTGGCGATGAGATCGGCAATGCCTGATGAAGCACTACAGGTGATAAGGGGCAAGGCTAAAAGGGATGACTCAAAAGGACCTTTCTGGTTTTTACTACCTTGTAACTAAAACTTCTTTTCATAGCATTAGTATTCGGTTTTGGTAAGGACAGCTTATTATTGTTATTACAGTCCCAGTTTACCAACTCAAATAATTACTTAATTTTCCACTGATGCATTTATCAACTAGGGATAATAATTACTTGTCCCTGTGACACTACAATGTTTGCCATCCTAATTGGACAAAGTATCAGTGGCTGATGAGTAATAGCTGTCGCCAGTAATAATGCAAGCTGCTCTATTCTGTAACTTTTGTAATTTATCTTTTAATTAACCTGAGCAGTTGTCCCACAAACAAGGGAACAGTACTCAAAGTGAGGTAGGACTAGAGTTTGATATAATTTATTTAGACTATTCCTACTTGTTATTTTTTCATCAATAAAAACACCCATTGTTTTCGTGCTAGTCACACAATTAATATTTTGATTGTCAATTAAAACATTAGGGTTCGCGCTTGACAGAATCTTTCTTTTAAAGATGCTTGACGGAATATTTTTTTGCGCTAGGTTCCATAATGGGTCTGCAATTTGGTTTCTGGTCCACACGTATGCCATGTTCTACCACATGCTCTACCACATGCTCTTTGACTTAACAAAATCGCTCCATGGTCATAGTATATTAAACAAGTTGAAACCAAAATACGCATTTCAATTTGAAATTTTCCAGACGAATTATTTGTGTTTACATCATATTTCAGCACTCAAACTAAATAATTGTCTAAATACCCATAATAAATTGATAATCAACCTTATAAAAACATATCTTGTTTTTTTCTGGGGGGAGTTGCCCCTGCTGCTGCATGATGCTGCTGAGTTGCCTCATCGCTTGGGACACCGTCAATACATACAAATTATTACAAGCTGCCCATCTGCCTGCTTTAGGAACTTTTCATAGGCAGGATCAATTATTCTGTGTTAACGTGTTAATTTAAAATGTCAAACAAAGAGGAAAATGGTTCATCTAAAATGCTACTAACAGTAGTGGTTTTTCCGTGAATGTTATCAATCAGTTGTTGTTGCTGCTGCTCATCGCCTCCTACGCAGGACGTACCGGAATTTCGTTGAGCATTGTAATGTGATCAATGACAATCCAGTTTACGTTAGATTCTTCATTCTCAATAACGGGTCCTCCAGCCGGTTAGCAATAAAAATTTACGCAAATCATCACAGTCACGATACGATGGAGGAATTTCAAAGTGTTCTTGTTCCTCCTGTACATCTTGTAGTAATTAGTATTGTCATAAGAACTATCATTCATTACCATGGCTGTCATTACTTGTTCGTATATAACGGTTTGGAAGTTATCTAATTTATGTCACTTGAGAACAATTCGTTACTTGCTATGACCTCCCTTTCCCACAAACGAAATACATCATGGAGGCTTGAAATAGGCATTGCAATGTTTGAACATATTACTTATTTTCCATTGGTTTGGAAATGAGCTGTAATGCGTTCGTCATCTCCACAACTCGGGCATTTTCAGCATGACAACAGCAAAAAAGCGAATTTCTTTAGGAAGGTTAGTATGTTGGTCGTGGTAGAGGTCAGTGTCTGTGCGATGTGGAAAATTACGATTATTAGAAGTGTAAGATCTTAAATTTAATTCCAACGCTTCATGTGGATGATAAAGAGAGAGGGTTGTAACACCCTCTACTTTGAAAGCAGAAGAGATTATCATTGAGGTAAACTATCTCGATCGAAAGGTTGGAGTTTCCGCACTATTATTGGAAAACCAAGCATCAACTTTTATTAGATGCGGTCAGACAGTTTGTACAAGTGCACTTTCCCCTTCTTTGTATGGAATATCTGCTCGGACAAGCTCGTGTTGTATTTTTTAATGTTTTTTAACCACACCAAGAGGCATAAATGAACTGTGCCTCTTTTCTTTAATTCAAAACGATAATAGTAGGTATTCATGTTCGATCTTTCGTTTTTGTTATCATAACTAAATCAGTGTTTGTTCCATCTGCCGTCATAGGAACCGCACAAATAACCGCTCCGCTAACGATTTGTTCCAGTGTGTGTGCAATATGTATAGTTTCGAAACCTGCTAGTTTAGTTGGACCACAACCAGCAAGCTGTTGAGCGTTTTTAAGCCATTGTGGAAAGGGGAAAGTGCACTCCTAAGGATTGATTGTAACAAAAACGCTAGGATACCCAAACTGTCTGATGCAATTAAGTTGCATGCTTGAAGTCAGTGCTTCCACATTCAGATTTTCAATTTCCTTATATGGAAGTAAAAATTTCCATAACTTTTCAGAAATTTCCATAGATTTTCCATAAAAAATAGTTTCCATAAAAAAATAGCTGGTGGATAAGGAAACTAGAATGTTTAAATCATTGGAAATTGTGTTTTATTTAAATCATTTTATTAAGTTTAACTTTTACATCGGTTTTAGTTTCTCTAATAATTCTGCTCGTAGTTCGGTAACATCTTCATCTGCTTGTACAGGGTTAGCATTTCACTTGAAAGATCCATCATCACAGCCTGTCGTTTTTTTCTTTTCTTGAGGAAGGAACATTTGGTGGAAAGTAATGCCAACAAACTTTCTTGCTTAAGTGATGACCCATGATCCTCTTTGATAAGTTTGAGCTGGCTGGCTAAACACATGCTCAACAGCAGCATTTGAGAATGGGAGGGATAAAACTGTGGCTGCTACTTTGGGGCTAACTTTCTCTTGACCTTGATTTTTGACATTAAACACCATCCAGTATTCCTCAAAAATAACGATCATGAATTATTAATGAGTTTGAGAATTTAATTTTTTTATTGTAAAGGAACAGGTAACAGCATAAGTAATATGCAATTTTTGTTTCTCCCTGTACGGACTCCCGCTTTTTACCTTTTATGTGCTTCTTCATTTCCTTTCTCAGATAGGGGTTTAATATCCGAGCTTTTTTATGTTTTGCTTTTTTTGGGAGCGGGGGTTCTTCACATTCCTCTTCCTGTACACTAGAATTATTGGATTCGTCTTCATCGACAGTGTCAAACGCTTCAAGTAGACTTTTAGCAACTGTCGATTTGATTTTCGTGTTTTTGACAACACAGGCATCGATCAGAAATTGCTTCATTCCCTTAATTAATCTTTCGACTTTTTGAATTGAGCATCTGACACTTCGGTGGCATGCACATTCTCAGCAAACATGTCTGGATTTGTGAATAATGATTTAGTAGCCAGGTATTGTGTAGCGAGAGTAAGCAGGTTGCAGGGGCGGATCCAGAGGGGTGCCACCGTGGCTAAAGCCACGGTCAGATTTTCCTAATTAAATAATTAAAACTAATTACTACTTGGTTATAATTTAATAATAATAATAATAATGATAATAATAATGTTAAACACATTGATGAATTCTCGAAATCATTTATTTCGAGAAAGTTATAAGCATCACTAGCCAAGAAAGCAATATTTACGGTCTAAATGAGCCCGCAATCGCCTCCGGGCAGCTGCGAAGGCCGAGGTGATGTCGAGTGTGATACCGACAGTTCAGCGAACCCGGAGCCACGGTCATAAATGCCGGTGCCACTGTTAAAAATGGCCGGGGCCACGGTAGAAATGGCCGGAGCCACGGTAGAAATGGCCGGTGCCACGGTTCCGATCAGGCCTTGTCCCAAATATAGTCATTTCACCAGTGCCCTCTCCCAAATATAGGCATTTCACCGGTGCTCTGCTCCCAAATATAGGCATTTCACCGGTGCCATTGTTAACATTTAGCCTCTAGCCTGCTCGCTTCCCAGGCTGCGAGCAGGCTAATAATATGGTCACAGCGACTGTCCAGCTAGTTCGATTGCTCAGTCAAAGCAGGTCAAAGTGACGATTCGTGTGAACAGGAATTGGTTTCTTTGCGGAAGCAGTGCAAAAGGAAGGTTTTGGAGGGAAAAAATCGAGTGAAGCGCGACTTATCTGTTTGTTTATATGCAAATGTCCAAGAGCCAGAAGTTGCGGTCTGATCAACGCTGCCCAGTAAGGTATGCATATATTAATATATACATATCTAATAGTGTTTTAATGTAAATTATGTAACATGTTCATTAGGGATAACACAATTGTTACGAAGTCGAAGAGCTGAGTGCCTGAGTAATAGCCTAGTCTAGTGCAAGTTATTAATCGAATGAATTAAATATACATAACCATTCGACTCGACAAGTATTAATTATAATTGTACACTAGTCGAGCAGCACTGCTGTTTGGTTGCTTATAAGGTATTTTTCATCGTTATACTTATTTACAAAAACATTTATCAATATGAACAAATATCGAATAAAACTGAATAATATATCCTTAGTCAGATGTAACACATTATATTCTTATACAATGTAATACAATATGAAATAATAGTACTAAAAATACTTACTTAGTTGCTTGAACACTATTCAGCTAAAGCACTCGTATTAAATAATTGATATATATTTCTAAATGTAAATACAATGATCGATGTTCTAATGTGACCTACTGTGATCTCAATATTAATGTGCTCATATTATACAAATATCCCTTACAGAAAAAGTCTATAGGCGTCTATAGGCACCTATAGGCGTCTATAGGCTAATTTGGGGGTTTCATTATAGGTCGCCTATAGAAAATGTTCCAATTTCCTATAGGTTCTCTATAGGATCTTATAGGTTGCCTATAGACATGCCTATAGGCAAGCCTATAGACTTTTTTGTTAGGGATGTGTTTCTTTATATTGATAATGATGATATTGTACGGTAGTTGAAAAATAATTAATTTATCGCTGATATCATAATTTAAGTGTAAGAACTCAACTATACAATTTTAGTGATTGACCTATTATTCTTAATGCTCTGATAGATTAATATCAAAACCAGATACTTTAATCATAATTACAGTATATTTTATTATCTATATTGTCAAATTAGTTGATTAAGTCATTAAATTATATCCTTTAGTTTAGGTAAGTCAATTACTGTACATGTAGCCATGTAACAAATTATTCAATCTTATTGTGTTACATGCAGCACCTGTATGCATTGTATTTATATTGACGTGTAGCTCTGTAATGCATGATTACAGTGGTTATATATATTATATGCTCAAATAAAAGTATAAATAATCTAATGTTTACTTAAAAAATAGGCTTACATTTGTAAGCATAGCTAAGATTTATTTATATTATTTATCATAACATTTGAACTGTCTATTTTGCTGGTTTGGTGGTCAACCTACACATCTATAAACATTTTTAACTGTCTATTTTGCTGGTTTGGTGGTCAACCTACACATCTATAAACATTTTTAACTGTCTATTTTGCTGGTTTGGTGGTCAACCTACACATCTATAAACATTTTTAACTGTCTATTTTGCTGGTTTGGTGGTCAACCTACACATCTATAAACATTTTTAACTGTCTATTTTGCTGGTCAACCTCCATATCTATCTACATTTTTAACAGTCTATTTTGCTGGTTTGGTGGTCAAACATTTCGAACTGCATTGGCATCCCCATCGTATTGTACACTATGTTGGTTTTGGTTGTCGTTACGATTTTACTTCTGGGAGGGTGCTTATTAAATTGATTTTTTTGTTTTGAACAAAAAAAACTATTTAAAACATGTAAAAAAAATGGCGGCTGGTTTCAACGCAAAATAGCGGCTGGATTCGACGCAAAATGGCGGCTGAAATTCATTTTACTAATAAACTAGTCGATCTTTCTTGGCTAATAATTGACCGTAACCCAAAAGCGTACTTGGAAACCACATGTGCACTAGTTACTTGCTTGCGTATTGTTACTCAGTTTCTGCTTGATGCAATCAATATTTTGTGGCTGCAGTTTTCCCACCACTTGGAAGTTTGTAAACTGGAAAAACGCGTCTTAAGTATCTACAAATCTACCATTCAGAAAGACTCCAAAACTGTCGTAAATAAGCAGGAAATGCCATTTTAAGACCTTAATTTTCAAAAAATTTCCGGGGGGGCATGCCCCCGGACCCCCCTAGAAAGGGTGCGCCTACGACGCACACCGGACTACTAAAATTGGTGAGCACCGGTCAGATTTTACTCTAGATCCGCCCCTGGGTTGGAAGCGGTTGGGCTGTAACAAGGATCTTACAGCCGCTTTCGTTTGCTGAAGAAGCTCATTTATTGGCTTTATAGCCTCAGTTACATTTTTTAACAGAGCTCTTAAAAGAACTGCTTAACGCTGACTGTTGCCTAAAATATTACTTGTGAAGTAGAATATTTTACCTAATTGTAATATCTAACCACTTAATGTGGGTGTCTCTCCGAAATTAGAGTAAAAACAACAGAGCTCTTATAAGAACTTCTTAATGCTGACTGTTGCCTAAAATATTACTTGTCTATCTTGTGTTACAGGAGTAGCACTGCCTGAGCATGGATCCACAAGAGTTCATGTGATGCAACTACATCACATGCTTGAACTAGAAATCGTTTCACATTGATAGGTATGTGGGAGTGATTCATGTTCTGCATATGGGATAGCCATTTTGCGTTCTCCGGGTACGCACCCTAAGTTTAATGTTTTACTTGGTGTACTCCGAACGTTTTGTAAACTGCAAACGTTTTGTGAAGAAATAATGGACTATAGAAGGTATAAAGCTGTTTACAACAAGCAGAAACATGATAAACTATGCTTATGTTGGTCTGCACATGTGCAAAACGAAAAATCGATATCGCACATGCACCACACATCCCATGCATGGATGTCTATGAGCTGGGCGACACAGGTTCAAACCTGGGTTGGACCACTCAGGGTCTTAAAAATAATTGAGGAGAAAGTTCTTCCTTTGCAAATTGCAATAATATCAGCAAATGGTAAGACTTTCAGTTCTCAGATAATACTCTTCAATGGTAACATTCTCCACCAAAAATCTTACCCATGTAGACCTTCTTGTATTCAAATGTGGTACCAAATTCTGTTAACTCATCTTGATCAATCTTCTCTTTGAGCTGTAATGCAAACGTTTGTGCAAGACTATGCAATTGTACAGCCTTTCTTGTGTGCCCTTCGACAGTTTGATTAGTTGCTTCAATTCCCTCAAAAGCATTTGGGAGGTACCTTTTTAACACCCATCTGCCTGCAGAATCCTGGGGTCTTACTGGTGGCCTTGTAGGCTTTCCTGAACCCTCCAGTGCCAAATAGTTCATCAGCAATCTGAAAATCTATTGGTGTTGGTACTGGGGCCCATTCCATCTTTGACAAATTAAAGCTATAGAGTGTTACAGTACTTTCTGAAATCACTTTTCCCAACTTCATCATATCAACAACTGAAAGGCTTTAGGGTATGCCACACTAGTTGCATATTTTGTTTTTATGGCTGAAACAGAGCTACACTTTAAAGGACTTGAAGAGCAGCCAGCTTCATTCTTTGGTTTCTTGGAAACCTTTAGTAGAAAAATAAAGATAATTACATGTAATTAGTAGTTAATTTATGTAGTTAATTTACATGTATAAACTTTGACAAATTGATATGTAACAGTAAATCTAGTAAGATAGAAAGATTAAATGGCTAAGGAGAAATAATACTTCTGTGTACCTTTGATCTTAATGAACAATGTATTGTAGAATACATTACATGTCATATTAAAGGCAGCACAAATTACAAATCACCAGGGTATTACCTGAGGGGGTTGGCTACAAGAAGAATTGATCCATGCTGATGATCCCAAATTTTGCAGTCAAAGGGTGAACTGCTTTATACTACAGGGCTTTTTGACCACAGTACACCCAAAAATAAAAAATAAATCAGAGCAGACATTTTTCAAACTCATTACATCGAACGTTAATATTTGAATACTGAGTACCAACCTGGAGATCTTGATCTCCTTCGTCTACATCTTGTCCTTCATCTAGGTCGTGGCGTTTTAAAAATCGCATGTAAAAGACTTTTAAAATCTGGAACATGTTCCAGCTTACACACGACGGCCCCTGTTCATCGGCTAAAACATCACACACCATGCCCTTCTCAATACGCTTGCAAAAGTGCTTTTTGTAAATATATGCTAATATATGCTAGCTACATTAATTAAGTTGATTGACACTTTATCTCTTAACTACTAACACGTGTAATATTAGCCTAAAGACACTCGCTAGAACACCTAGACCTTGTCAGACGTGTATATCTTACACTAGTTATAGCACAATAAATAATACCTTCTATAAGCACATAGAAGAATTACACTTTTGGCATGCATCAATGTTTTCCAGTGTCACTTCACTGTACTTATCAAATGGCCCAAATTCTCTAGGCCCAATCCTGCTGTATTTATGTACCTTCCCGCTTACATCGGAACTCATACGTTGCACAATCTCATCTTTAACAGACTCACCATCTTTTGTTTTTGTACACTTTACTGCACGCTTTGCTGTGATTTTCTTGGCAAAATTCTTCCACTCTGACATGATCAATTTCCCGACTAGAATGACTGCTCAGTGCCATGGGAATTATTCCAGCCTGCAAAGCATCCTGGTACTGGCAGCAGTGATGGGCGGAAAAAATTTTTAGTTTTACTTTAGTTTGTGTTTTATTTTAATTTCACTGTAAATTACTTTTTTTATAATTTTGTTCAAGAATTTAATTTCGTTTTTCTAAATTTTTCATTAGATTGTATTTTGTTTTTAAATTAAATTTATAATGATTTATGTTTTATTTTACTTTTATCATTTTTTTAAATACTTTTTTTTTTTTAAAAATTAGTGGCAGTGGTGGGCCACCATAGAACTGTGAGGCAAATTGCTAAACCCATCTACAATCAAAGAATCATGTTTGTGGCCAAAAAGAGTACATTGGTTAAAGTTTCAGGTTAGGACAAAAGTAGAACGTGTGAGTTGTAAAATAAAAAGTATGAAGAAAAATATTTTGAAAATAAAATATTTCATTTAATGCTTTGTTTCGTTTTAGTCTGTAGTTACCCCCAAATGGACTCATCGCACACATGTATGGTCCTGTAGACGACATTGAGGGTCCATTTGAAAAAGGAAATAGTCATCACGAAGTTGGGCAGGGCTAGCAGTGAAAATTCTTAGCCAAAGTTGGGGGTGTCGATTGTGGCCCACAACATGGTACAGCAATTAGCAGCTTTGTACCGAAACTTGTGGTCATGGTTGCACACCCTGCCCAACATGAGTTTTTGCAGAGTGTCTTATTGTTTCCATGTACTGGAGTAATTCTGTAGAACATGAGGGAAATTTGTGCACAAGAATCAACATGTAGGTGTTGAAAGCTGTAGTCCAATCATCTATATTTGTCACAATTTGTGGTTTCCGGGGTCTCAACGAGATTCCGGAAGCAGACATGGTAAAGCTGTCATTATGTAAGCCGACA
Source organism: Chrysogorgia sp. JL179-B06 (assembly GCA_035772405.1). Classification (NCBI taxonomy): domain Eukaryota; kingdom Metazoa; phylum Cnidaria; class Anthozoa; order Scleralcyonacea; family Chrysogorgiidae; genus Chrysogorgia; species Chrysogorgia sp. JL179-B06. Next base: position 663,051 of record JAYKKM010000297.1, on the reverse strand, counting down.
TTTGTATAGCTAGCTTTGAGCTTTTTTGGCAACAGTTTATAAAACTAACTGCTTTCGATGTCACGTTTGCTGCGATTTAAGGCATCAAACCACCATCGCCCGGTGTATGCGAAGTGGAGGTCGTGCTTGGTATGGCTTGGTGCAGTTCAGTAGGAAATTGGCCAAGTTACTCCAATCGCTGTAGGGCGGTCGGCTGCAATGTTTCGTCAACGAAAGGAAGGTTGACAGGTACCACGTTTGGGTCTGTTTTGCACGGTCAGATCTGCCATAGGATTGGATGACTCGGTAGCTTGTCGATGGTCTTGGAAGAAGGTTTGGATGGATGTTTAGACGATATTCGTAATCTGGGCAATCTTGTCGTCATTGAAAGCTATGGATAGGGTTGATTGTACTTGTGCGCTTTGGGAAACCACAGGACCACAGCTGCACGCCGCTTCCACAGTTGTAACGTCTTCCTTCGAACTTGTTAAGCACTGTTTTTCCTTCATTATACGAGTCTTCAGCGCTCGTCTGCCACCCGTGTTCGGAAGATCGAAGGTGCGGCAAAGATTGCGCATTTCTGGTGTGTACAGTTCCTCTAAGTCATCGGGCACGAGTGCCAAGAAGTCGCGCGTGGGGTTGCACTTGTAGTTTGTGCACTGAAACATGTTACATTACCATTTGCACGAGATTGACGAGAAGAACTTTTGTTGGTTTTAGGCATCGTCAGAACGTAAGTTAAGACTACGGGAACGATTTGAGCATAGATGAGGAATACGTTTGAGCAACCTTTACTGTTCGAATTTGCAGTATGAATGATAGAGTAAGCACATGTTACTTTCTCAGTTATCATTTCTTAGCCTTAAGCAGGCTGTTCTTTATGAAAGCATAATGAACAGGGATGAATAGATATCATAATAATAAATATAGAATATAGCCAAGGGGCTTCATGCTATAATTGTCAATAGCTTTCTGTATTGAGATGGCCTTTGTTGTAGAACAATTGTGCCTCTGAACTGTTAGTGAGATAGATTGCTGAAAGTATTGTGAAATACTTACAGCTATAGACAGACTAATCGTTACGTCATATGCCCCTGGTTACTCTGCCTACAATTCAATAGAGCACTTATGGTCTGTTCTGTCAAAGGCATTGACAGGTGTTCGAGGAAATCCAGTAGCAAATGGTGATGACAAGCCTCCAGTTTTTATTTCTGGCTTAGCACCAGAAGAAGTAAAGAAGAAAGAGATAGAGGTTTTTGACAGAGAGCTGGATAAGGTTGCCAACGTTTACTGGGAAAAGTTGTGATTCGATGTTTTTCGAAATTCGAAAATTGTCTGGTCCCCAAGTTGCCATTCACGAAGAATTCAAAGAGGTACTAAAGCACGTAGATCGCAGAAAGTATGAAATAATAATTAGCAAGTGTAACAATTGCAAATATTGCAACAACCATCCAGTGACTGCACAAAATTTCTGGAATTTTATGACAACCCACAGCATTTTTGATCCACAACCTAGTGAGCTAATAGATGGGTCTTACAAGACATTTTTAGAAATGGTAGAAACCGAGAAAGAACATCTAAAACCACCAGAAACAAAGATCACAAAATATGAAAATAGCAAAGAGAAAAAGACTGAAATCTTAGGAAGATGTAATATATGTCCTGCATGGTCATTTTTATCAAAAACAGAAAAAGAAAAACATCGCAGATTCTTTCACCCAAAAAGATCGACAACCAAGACGTCTAAAAGTATATCTCGAAAACAGTTAGAAAATAAATATGAGTGCACTTACAAGGACTGTGGGCTTTCTTTTCAGTCATACCGCCAACTCCGGCAGCACAAAAATCTCATGAATCACAAGATCTATGACGGTCGTAAAAGGGCAAGACAGAGCAAAAATAAGCTAGACAACCAAAATTCTGAACAAGCAAGAATGGAAACCTTTCTAGCGCCTAAAAGAGCAGCCTATGCTAACCCATCAATTGCCGAAAAACGGCGATGGCGGCGTGTTTGACTAATTAACTTAATTCCGTTGGTCGACTCAAGTCGGGGCACAGATGATACGAAAGGTCTCCACTAAAAATGTTTCCAATATATAAGTTACCACAGCTTTCAATTACAAAATTATCAAAACGACTGTGAACATTAACCTTTAAAGTGCCTATCTCACGTGTGGGGTTTTTACATATTCATAATCTTGCGATATTTCTGAGCAGAAATGTAATATATCTTGTCGTTCGAAAATGTAACCATCATGGCTTTTTTCTCTGTCAAATTTGGCGATTTTAAATAATGGCCGGGAGAAAAATCATTGGTAACTAGTTGCCGGAAGTGACGTCAAAGTAGGGACGATTGTGAAAAGCGCAAAATGGTTTATATAGTGAAACCTCGAGTGAAACACGAAGGTCTTTCGAAAGTCACCGTATTTTTTACAAACTAGTCGTTCAAAGTTACTTGAAAATAGGCAGAACACGTTGCAACATGTCTTCTTCTTCATTGTCCACGGATTACGGTCAAACACATGCAGAAACAGAGTTTATGGAGATCGAAGGGGATACATGCCCAGTCGTTGAACAAGCTACAGACGATGAAGACTGTGTTCGCCCATATGAAGGAGAAGCTGTCGCTGACGAGGAATGGATTGCCCAGTATAAAGCAAAAATAAATGCCGCAGAGGAACACTTACAAATCCATCAGAACCGTTTGGAAGGATTGGAAACCCTGCGCAACTGGTACGTATGAAAATACTGTGGATCTCATCAAATATTCTCTTCTGTTGATCAACTTTTCATCAAGTCAAATAGTACTATTCTTTTATAAAAGGTGTAAATGTGGCAACTGCAGTACTGAATACCTTCAAAACGCAAAAGAATGTCAGTGCTGTGTGGAAATTTACGGCTGTGTTGAAGCCCTAAGAAGCGAACAGGTTCTTGAAGAAGTTGCTCTTCCTCCAAAGTGCATTACTTTGCATCCTAGGTTCGAACAGGTTTGTCTTGGTGTATGGTCGCTTCGCCTTGCTGCACGGAAATTCAGGAAAATTGATAAGACAAAATATGAACAAATGGATTCAGAAAAAAAGTAAGTTCATGATATACAGCCTGGTCAGGCTTTCACTTGTGAAATTAACATTGATGAACAAATTGTAATTTGTATAGACCACTTATTTCCTTGGTGGAGGACAAAATAATGCTTATAATAGAATTGTATATGGAATTTTCATTGATTATTGGGTCTGCTGAATATTGGTCTCCAGATTGGCCATTTTGACAATATTATGTGCAAGAGGTCTATATTGACATTATGAAAACAGATTACCATTAATAGAATAAATCACACTATTCCCTTTCCATTCTCCCCTCATTTTCCCCCTTCCTTTACTATAACACTTATATTTGCTTGTTGTTAAAGTGCCCATAACCTCAAAATGTTTTATTGTCTTGTTTGGAAGAACTTTTAAAATGATAAAGTAACTTCTTTGCTTTCTTTTTGAGATATATCAGTTTGTTTGACATGCAAATGTCTGGAATTTCGTCACACATGCATGACTTATTGGAGAAATGTGTATATATCTTTCATTCTCGAACGAAATCCTTTAAAATCAAGAAGTTTGGTGTTGTGGGAGAAACGCACACATGTGTTATTCACACGGCTTTAGTGTTTTTATTTCATGAACGCAAAGATATATAACATTCTCTGATAACTCATTATGCATGTGTGACAAAATTCCAGATATTTGCAATATATCTCAAAAAGAAAGCAAAGAAGTGAAAATCTTCAAAAGAAGTTACTTTATCATTTTAAAAGTTCTTCCAAATAAGACAATAAACAATTTTGAGGTTAATGGCACTTTAACCCCAAATAATGCTTAATTTTTTTAGGTTCTTTATGACTAAACTATTGTGCTGCCCCTACCTTTGTCCTATTGATTTAAACCTAATGAAATGTATATTTTCACACTAGGTTTCTTCGTGCAGTGTCATACCGTGAATACATTCAATTGGTTTATGGGACTGTGGGACGTAGAAGAATACCACTGCCTGCATGTGCATATCATGCAATTCGGAAAGCATTTTTGAAAGAGGATGATTTTCATGGATACAGTGATGAATAATGGCTAATTATCTTCTAAGGCTATTGGGAAACTATTCTATATTGTATCTGGTCTAAAAAAGTTAAAACTAAATTTTCTACCACTGCAATATTAATGTATACTGTCCCTATTTGCCAAGAAGTGACTAGTGAGTTGTAGAAAATTTGTTTTAATTTTTTTCGATTTAACTTTCCTTCTTAATAGTATGTTGAACACTAGTGTCTTTGATGCTCTACAGTACAGTTAGTATATTATTAACATTTATCTTTGATTTTTAATACAGTCAGTAATAAACTTTTGGCCTTTCATTGGATTTCCACACGCTTTGCATTGTGGTTTTCTTCTTGTTTGTGGTTCTTCCAGCTGTTCTTCCTCAAGCACTACAAAAACATTGAAGACAAAATTCATTAGATGAGTCTATACAAAAATAAACCTTTGTTTGACAATATATTTACCCTAAATGTTAATTCACTCAGTTCAATTCAACTGACCTGGTGCAGTTGGTGGTACATCTTTGGCAATCAATCCTTTTCTTAGCTCCTTGTTTTGTATTGCTTCCACTCGTGGCTGTTTTTCAAGCATGTTACCCATGGGGGCAGGAGACATGTCCACTAATTTTTTGTGTGCTTTATTGAGGGTATCCTCACCACACTTCAGAAACAACTGATATAGTTTATCTACATAATCTAATGAAAAATAAAATATTAGCTATTGCTTTTCAGCTGTATATTAGAACAATTTTAGTACAATTTTACATACCATAATTTGGTGCAACTCTCACGTTCCTAACAGTTGCTTCCCCATTCTTGAATTTTGGATAGACGACTTTAATTTGTTCAGTTCCATCTGGCAACTTCTTAATTGATCTTCGTAGATTATTATTGAAATGCACTGTAGCTAGAATATGTCTAGAATAAGGAAAGTTTTAATTGTTGTGTTAAATTTATCCCATTGTTATATTTGCTATGTTAAGAATAAACTAGATATTGATTATACTATCTAAACTATTGCAAGTATAACCAATTACAACACTATTACTGTACCTGCAGTACATTCCAGGAAAGGAGAACGCAATCATTTTGGGGGAAAAATGATTCAACACTGAGTGAAACCCCTCCAAGCAGCTGGTTTGAGCAAGTGGTGATGCTTGTGAAATTCCTGTCAATAGCCGTTTGTTGGTCAGCGCAGCATACAACTTCTCGTAAACAACAGAATCTATAAGAAGTTCAGGTATAAAATTGTTATTGTATCAGAAACCAATTTCACATTGATTTCAACTGAAATACCTTCATCAAGCCATTTTTTGTCAGTGATATTATCATCATGGGCACATTTGTTGAATAACCGGTTATCTAGGTTACTATGTTTGTTAATGACGTGACTCAGAAAAGACTGAAATTTGGCTAATATAACTTTGCCTTCTCCATCAAACGTTGATGTGGCACTCCAGTGCAAATGGTTTTTCACAGGCTTAATCCACTCTTGAAGGGATTCACAATCTTTCTGATTTGTAATTTTAATCAAAACCTTCTGGATCTCTAGTTAAAGAGAAAAAAAATATCTTACACATTGAGAACTATTTTAACAGTCAAATGTAGCAAAATATTAGGATATTGTATACAAAACACCTTAACATATCATCAACTTACTTTTCTTTAAATGCCATAGGTCAAAGTAATGCTGAACTTCTGGAAGTTGCTCTCTCATGTGTTTTTGGATAGACATGTGTCTGTCAGTAATAAATGTCGTCATATTTAAACTTTTTCCAAACAAAAAATCCATGGACCTCTGGAAAGCTAGGAATTCCATGCCTTGGCTGCTTCCAGCTTCATTTCTCTATTAATGAATAATATAAAAACGAAAAGCATTCAGATATATGTGTTTTGACAGACAAAGATACAGCACAAAAAAGCAAAAAATTAAATACCTGGACTATATCGAAGTGTATTAGTTGAGGTTTTGTGCAACAAAAGATAGTGTAGGCACAATACTTAGCACTATGTCCCATGCTATCGTGGCGTCCATCTCCTGATATCACAACGCCCTCTTTGTCATTCTCTAGTTCTCCTATCATTTGTTGCTGATAGTTCTGCCAGTAAAGGTAGATAGTTGGAAACAATTTGGTCTAAAAATAAAGTAAAGGAAATGACTTGAGTAAATTACTACAGGTAGTTACTACACAAACTTGTAATGCCACATTTTCACCAAGTTTTAATCTGCTGTTGTAAAGGCTCTACAAAATGGCTCATCTGTCGATGTCGGAAAGAGGTTGCTAGAGAAATGCAGGCTAATCCCATATGTTTAAAGATTTTGAGAACCTTGCTTGCTGAACCTCCTGCAACCAAGATAGCAAATGACAAGAGGAAATTACCAGCTGGGATTTTGGTGCCAGGCATATTAGGTTGACTCCTCCAGGAATTTTGTTTTTTCTTGCAATGATGGTTGTTGCAAATTGTTAGAACCTTTGCCATTGTGCCAAATTGCCTAACCTCAACTAAAGGATCTGGCCTTTTACATGATGGGCATGTGTTAAATAACAGCAAAAGTTGTGACAAAAAGACAACAAACTTCGGCTGAGTTCTTAAATTACCATCTGTAACAAACACTCTAAGAAATTAAAAGAAAAATGGTAAAGACGTGGAATGCATTGTACTTACTGACAAAAAACACAAAGCTAGTGAGCATTTCTAAATGGTTAAAATTCTAACCTTTCCCCTGTAAATGCATCTACTTCTTCTTCAGATTCTGTTTCAGTTTCTGTCGTTGTATCTTCCAGATGAGGTTCTTCTTCTGTATCATGGTCGGTATTATCGTTATCGTCATCATTGTCATCATCAGTATCATTGTCATCATCAGTATCACTTGCACTTGTTACCCTCTCAACACTGCTACTGCATGATTGGCTTGGTTGGTCAGCCACTGATTTAGCTATACAACATAATTTTTAAAATTTTATTTTTAAGTAAGATAATTAATTTATATTATAGTTTTAATTACTAGAACATCCAGAAATCGTTTTACCTTGAGATGTGGCTAGTCTCAGTTGTTCCTTAATTGTTATAAGCTCGTTATGCAGCAAACGGTTTTCAGTTTCCATTTCACTACAGTTATCACAAACGAATTCAACTGTTTGGGTCCAAGCTTTCTTGGTTGTTGATTCATCCATAATTTCAACCTAGAAAGCTTGGTATAAAAAGTTTGGTTTAAACCATAATTCATAAATATAACTATCATTAATACAAACAATTAATACGATTATACGTCTACTCATACAAGTGTAAGTTTTAAAGTATAGATCAAGGAAAATATTTAGGTAACAATATAAATATGCTTACTTCCATAAGTTCTTGCTGTGGTTCTTGTAACTTAAAACCTGCAGCCTGACTACCAGAATCTTGACACGTTGCAACGTTCACAGTCTCAGAACAAGATGACGTAGACGACTCAGCATATCTGGCACGAAACGTCTGCAAATAAATAAATAAAGAACACGAATGGATATATTTTAATTACAATCAGGTTAAATTATATAAGAACTCTACATGCTTACCATTCGACAAGTATCTCTGGCTGATAAAGTCACATTTACTGACGAAGGCGTGTTAATTGATGGCCAAACACATACCAAACTCATCAGGCGCGGATTTAGAAGTTAGTCGCATAAATTAGACACTTCATGAACAACCCTATTGGTTATGCTTTTCTTAAGAATAATTCAGAACAAAAACCTATCCAATAGGATTGTTATTCACAGGTATTTTGAATTGCAAATTCTAAATCTAATTTATGCGACTAACCTCTAAATCCGCGCCTGAAACTCATCAGTTTTGAGCCTAGGAATCATGGGTTTTTTATCGTTTGGAGCTAAAACAAATCGCCGTTCGAAATCGTCAAGGGTAAAATGCTTCGAACAAACTGCTGCTGTCTTTCCCGGCGTCCAGTTTTCTCTTTTTCGTCTAACGAATTCGATCCATCTTTTCCTTATCTTCTTGGCCTGTGGCCGATCGTTGTCCCCAAAAGGAATAAAGTGCAGTGCCACACCATCGTCACGACTGGGCTCATTCGAACAGCCAAAGACTACGCATCTATTTGGCATGTTTTCAGAAACAAGAATTCCCTTCTTAATCACGCAAATTTAAGAAATAATGAAGGAACATGTAAAATTCTCTGTTGTAAACACTGTTTCTTTCATAGAGTGCGTCCCTACTTTGACGTCACTTCCGGCAACTAGTTACCAATGATTTTTCTCCCGGTAATTATTTAAAATCGCCAACTTTGACAGAGAAAAAACCCAAGAAGGTTACATTTTCGAACGACAAGATATGTTACATTTCTGCTCAGAAATATCCCAAGATTATGAATATGTAAAAACCCCACACGTGAGATAGGCACTTTAATCTATCTAACAACTAAATTAGACGTCAAAACAAATCACTACCGAAATAAAGTTGCTTCACTTCCTCTCTCTTATTATATATACGCGCGCGATCCGCACAGTCAACGGCCTTCCAAATTGATGTAAACACTGACTCATTGCCTTTAATTTGTCCCACTGATTGTCGACCAAATTAACAAGTAAGAACATTTTAATAGCGATTTAATACAATTGTGTAAAAAATACCAAACAAACCCGCTTTACTGTTAAACTCGCTTCACTAATAGACGTTACGGCTACCTGTGATAATGCACAATTATTTATTTTAAGTTGCCACAAGTTCTCCCAAACGATATTATCAAATTCATAGAAAACGATATCTGAAATAAGTAATATTCTACATTGCTGCCATAACTTAGCATATTTTGACAACTTTCCCATGTCTTCGAACTGCAACAGAATTTAAACCATGTGTCAAACGACGCCAAACTTCGGAAATAAACGACATATTCCGAAATACGCATTGCGGTTAATATTGCGGTTAGGTTACGCGAGGTTGAACCGCGGACCGACCGCCGCGGTTTCTGTTAGGTTATTTCTAGGCAGTACTGTACATACACACTGTTAATTCGAAGGAGTAATTTTAACTCCACAGGATGGGTTAAAATTACTCTCTTGAGGGTAGTAACTTCTGAGGAGTAATTTCAACTCCAAAAAGAGAGTTAAATTAACCCACCATAAGAGTAAAATTTACACCTCCAAAGGAGTAAATTAAAATTTTACTCTTGCAAAATATATTGCGCCAGCCGAAGGCGCTAATATCGACCGGTGTTTAGTCCCTCATCACGGGATTCCTAGCGTTTCCAAAGTCACTTTTAGTTTATTTGTTTACGAAAGGGGATCAACGGCCCTACCTCGTCCTGAGGGCCTTTGCGGCGCGAAAAAGTCCTTATATTTAAACACGAAAAGTACGTATGTTTTGTCGGGTTATACGGTGAATAAAGATTTGTGTTCAAAAAGTTCATAAAATGCAGTGTTCAAAAGATACAGTATCATCGGGGAAGATGACAAGTTCGTAAATGGCGTCAAAAGGTAAACCCGTTTTCCCTTTTTTTGATGCTGTTTAGTAATCGGTTACAAAGATATTTTGCAAATATGTCCGAGTATGTTATTCAGGCTTTCATTTGATGTATAGCATAATCTAATATATTTATCAGAGTTTGTGAATCCAATACGTGCTTTTTAAAGCTGTTTCCTGTTGGCAATCAGTCCCAGTCCTTCATTAGATATGTAGAATGAGTTAATGTACTATATACCACTGGAAAGTAAATAAGAAGCGACGAGGGCAATTTGTGAAACTTTGAAAACACAAGTGAAATTAAACCTTAATTTTACGAAGAACCATGTGATTACCTGTTAATAAATATAGAGGGCAAAATTTATTCATAAATAAGTTAGCTACAGTCAATTATATTCGAGTAATTTGCCCTCTATATGATTAGCCTATTTACTGTACAGTGCTGGTAGTTTAGGGTGCAAAAACATGCAGACTATAGCTGTTTACAACATGGGCCTGGACTACAATTTTGTAGTATAAACAAGCAATTATGGTCAGTGGTTATATGTGCACTGCTGTAGTGAGTAAGGGAGAGCTCGGAGTAGATAGACAATACATGGATGAGTGGATGAGCGTCAAGCTCATATCCGCAGAAAAATTATTCTGAGTTACAATGATGTATATACTGATTCTATTGATACAGTATATGTCCTATGCGGGTTGAATTTACTACAGCAGTTAACACATTCATTACTGATGTATAGTAACTGCCGCATAGGCACTTATATCAGTAGATAATTGTTACCTCTCCATCTGAGTCTCGATGGCTGAAATGGTGAGAGTCACCAGTAATCAGAAGCGAATAATTTTTCTGAGGATATGAGCTTGACGATCGTCTATGTATTGTATACTGATCTGTATTCCATGAACAATCTGTGTTTACTCCATCCATTATGAAACATGTTAGGCCTACAGTAGTGGCCTAGTGGGCCATAATTTATTGTATCTGATAATAGGCTTGGACAATACTGGTCCCAGACGTGCAATGTAAAATACATGTACAGCTTTAATACCGGTATAGGATTATGTTGACATTGGGATGTTGACACTTACTATGTCAGCAGAAATATTGTTAGGGATTGAACAAGTACTGTGTCAGCTAGATCATTGTCAACAAGCAGGCTATAGGCATGTTGTCCTGAATATATAGGTTTTATGCGATGCTTTGTTGCACATACATATGGCTTTTTTATTAATGACCATCAAATATGATATCTGCATTAGGCATTATTATTAATAATTATTATAATACAATAATATTTATACAGGATATAGCCCCTTCAATGCTAACACTGGTATCAATGTCTTGTTTCCTAACAAATTAAAGTTATTGCAAATATAAACACATAATTCATATATGTTCAATACAATGTTACAAAAACTAATTTTAACTCAAAAGTTGTATATATGCTGAAGATGTCAATTAAGGCAATTGATAAGGTGCGAAAACATGTATGTGTGAACAGATTCATTGAGATGAAATTAGTTATTTAGATATGATGATAGATATTAGTTCTTATTCCAAGATGTACTAATCCTAGGGTTTCAGATTAACCAATCAGTTTCAAGTCCGAGTTAGGAAAGATCAGTTTCCCTGCTCTGCATTGATACCTCTCGAGATAAATCAATATTAAGTTATCCACATCCCTGCCAGCTCCACATCGCAGTAGTCCGATGTGTGTAGAATTATCAAATTACTGTATATAATCTACTGTATGCACACCAACACTCGGGGTAGAATCCCTAATATGTGTCTTAGTAAACTCTATTTGAATGGGCTGGCCGGCCTATACATTTGCACTAATGCACCCCTATGATAAAGATGCACTTTCTTCCTTCAACAGCCAATAGTGTATGTTTATAACTATTCTACCATGCCTCATCCAATAATTGTATATTATGCTTTACCGTTACTACCATACAATAACTTCTTTTTTTAATTTTTTAAAACAATATTGAGGAAGCCTTATCACCCGGAGGTGATTTTCATAAGGGTCCTCAATTAATAAAGAGTATATATGAATACAAAGTAAAGTAAAATAAATAAAGTAAATAAGTGTAAGTAGGAACAGGCAATATTTACAAGGATTTAAGATATCTAATCTTAAAATCTAAGTAACTGTTCGATTCAGTAACAATAGGCGGTAAACTATTCCAGTCAGCGATAAAAGCGTATTGTGATCTTTGCTGTCCCCAATTAGTTTTACAAGCTGGTAGTCTCAATAATGACTTTCGTCTAGTGTCATAGCTATGAATATCCTGAGCAGCCTTAGACTCAAACATAAAATCAACTTCATTATTCGAAGCTTTAAACACAATTAGGAACATCGGTAGAATTTTCTTCTAGAAGACAATGGACACCAATTAAAGGTGGGTTACAGTCCCTTCTGCGCATGTGCGGGGTTTGTTTACGTTTTGCTTGTTTTGTTTATGTTGGAGACTCCACACCGGAAATGGCTGCTATATTATTAAGCACGTTGTTTTTATCGCAAGCTGGATTCAAGTCCTTTGATATCGAATCCTGGATCTACTTTGCTATTGGATCCAGCTATACGTTAAGATACAATACTAGACTGGTAGAGATGCCTTTAAAGACTAAACCAGCCCTGGACTAAACTGTATTTATTTCACACGCACGATCCGACATGGCGAAAATCCTGATCAATTTCTACGGCTACTATGCTTCGAAAACCTCTGGGGAATCGCCGCCGAATCGAAGAATCAGTTCATTTTGATAAGCATTTCATAAAATACAACAAACCTTTGACCATTTAAAGGCCTTCCATGTTCTTTAAGATACAGTAAACTCGCACGGCTTTCGAGTTTTTTTTACTGACATGACGATACATATAATCCGACGACCGACTTCGATTTTAAACATACTATAAATACACCACACTATAATAAGGTACATATATAAAGTAATATATATATATACTGAAGTTCTTTTTTCTTGCTTGAGACTTTTACTACTGAAAGAGAGCACTTGTTTGCATTTTATAAAAACATGCTTGACATTGCCTCCGGTGTTGTTAGAGATTACCGTTTACACACCGCGGCTAAAAAATCGACATCAGAGCATGTATTAAAGAACATGGAAGGCCTTTAAAGGGTCAAAGATTTGTTGTATTTTCTAAAATGCTTACCAGAATATTAAAATTGATTCTTTGGTACCCCGAGAATTTCACTCGTATATTTTATTATTTTCACGGCATCCCCGTAGTCTTGGTGTCTCGTCACTTCATTGTTCATATTTAATCAATTATTTTCTTCTTTGAATTTCTTCCATGTCGTGTGTGTGAAATAAATACAGTTTATCTCTACCAGCGTAGCAAAATAGATTGGAATTCGAAATCAAAGGATTTAAATCACCATATTGTTCTACACGCCTGCGATAGAAACAACGCACTTATATAGCAGCCATTTCCGGTGTGGAGTCTCCAGCATAAACAAAACAAGCAAAACGTAAACAAACCCCACACATGCGCAGAAGGGACTGTAACCCACCTTTAAGGCTGTCCAAGGCTTCAGTACTTGAAGCAAAGCTAGGCATATTCAAAACACACTTTGCGGCCTTGTTATGAAGAATCTGTAGATGGTTCATTAATGTAATATTATTTCTATCCCCCCAAACAAGATCGCCATAATCAAGTAATGGTAAAATTAAACAGTTCACAACTAACTTTCTGGTGTGAATTGGCAATAAATGTTTTATACGTTTCAAAACACCAATTCTATTCGACACTTTTCTCTGGACATAGTCAATATGATCGGCCCACGATAGGGTCTCGTTTATAACAACTCCAAGGTACTTATAATTGCTTTCTCTGCCGAGAACTTGGTCACCAATTGATAATGTAATACTTTCGAATATCCTCAATCGTTGTGGACCACCAACTAACATAAATTTAGATTTAGTGATGTTAAGAGTTAATCTGTTGTTATCAAGCCAGGACTTCAAATGTCGTAGGTCATCATTAAGCTTAACTTGGAGTTCTTCAGGAGAGGAAGCTGCACAATAGATCGCTGTAAATTGTAAAGGTATAGATTGTAAAGGTATGTCAGGTATCTAAAAATATATACTTGCAATCAAGGGATCATTCATACATCTCATGGAAATTTAGGGGAGTGGTACACATGTCAGTCCTGGGCCCCGGGTTTTGCTCTCGTCGCTCTTGATGAATTATCAATAGTGTGAGACAAGTACTGTAATTTCTTTCTTAGTGATTTATGGTAGAAATAGTTTGATGTCCTATGGAAGAATTAAATTCAAACAACACAAAGCTCTCAGAGATATTGGCCACTGCAAATCTATTCAGTTTTGCAAATAAATGGGCTAATACCTAATTCAAGTAAAAGAACTACAGTACTGCATTACAGTAGTAAATTAGCAACTACGCTATAAAAGTTTCAAACAGTAAGTGGGCGAGGGGTGTTGTGTATAACGTATTTCTAGTTTATAATATACTGTGATCATAACAGTTTATACTTAATTTGGCGATTCAACTTCATATCGCATGCAGATATATATTTGATTCAAACCCGGTTGGTTTAATTTGATTTAGTGGCACATAATTGGTGAAGTCCTTCCAATATGCTACTTTTAGGTGCTTTCTTATTGGGGTAACAACCTCATGATATTGAAAGTGTTCGCTAAAATGCACAGATTCCAGTTGTGAAACAATAAATATAATGTTGTTAATATCCTTGTTCACCACACATATTTTCTTAATCTGCCAAAATGCTGGGAATTCATGCTTGTCATATCCAATATGGAGAGTGGCAGAAGTTTTATATTTTGTCCCTTTAATCATTGCCCATTTGGCCCTATATTAAAAAATAACATTGGTTCACATGGTGTGAAAATAATATTTAATAACTGTATAACTGCACACAAAATATATTTAGAAATGCAGTAAATCGTGCATGATGTTAGTGATTATAGACAATTTCCAATCATAATTATGATAAAGTTTCAATGACTGTAGTCAGGTTAGCTGCTTCATCAGCATTATAAAAGTTATACATTATTTCCAAATTAATTAATTGATCAAGATTAGATGGTTACTGGACTTGCCACACAGGTCAAGTGCAAGGCATTGTAGGAATTAGCTATACTGATTTAATAGCAAATCTTATTAGCATTTGTCACAGGTACACCCTACTGTACAGTAGATGCACCCGAAGATAAAAAGGTGACTGGTGAGTTGGAAGTGTTAGTGGGGTATGTCCTTGCCAATGGAGAGCGAATTATGAAAGTAAGACTGGGAAGGACTTGTGGCAAATCTCGATGGTTACCTACATGTAATCAACTTACTCATAAATAGGTGTATGTAATTCTACTTCTGGAATTTCAAGTCGGAGAAGGTCATTGTAATCAACATCACCAAAATAGGTGCTAAGTCCTACAAAAATAGTAATTAGGTGTTAATCAGTGGGTTTGGTGGCATAGGTGACTGTGACCTACACATTTAAATGATCTGTACCTATTCTTTTGATTTTTAAGATTAAATAATTCAATACACCATACCTGGACCAAGCTCAATGCCTTTTTCAATAAACGATGTAAGGCTTCCTTCTGCACTTTAAAGCCTATAACACAAACCCTCTTGGTGGCGTTTTGCAAGTGAGAATGGCAGGTTTATCCAATTTCCAATGAGAATGGCCAAACGCTTAAAATAATGGTGTTTTGCTTCGTATCGCATACACCAACTTCGAACAAGTGGCCCCAACCTGAAATCGAGGGGTTTCATTAACATAATGTAAGATATACTGTACCCATACCATTTTTCTACTATTACTGCAAGCCAAAGATACACACAGTCATACCAAAATGAAAACATGAAAGAAAGACCCAAGCAGAGTTCTAATTCAACCATTCAACTTGCTTCAAAATAGTTCTTGGCATATGTACCATATAATGCATCTTTGGGATGATTGACTTTTCCGGAAATAGTTGATGGAATGTCTCATAATGGCCCTGTATCAATATCTGCAAATATGATACCTGATCTTTGCTTATGATTGGTGAAAACACAATCCTCATAATATGGAGCAATTGGCACAGGAGATCCCAATGTTCATCATCTTCAGGAACCAAATCCCCTACCAGTAGGGGCAAGTAAAGACCAAGGCACCACATTTGATTTGCTAAAAAAGAACAAAATTTCATTTAGTTTTGTTTGTAATGTTGCTTAAATAATTTAGCACACCTGGGTGACAAACAAGCAATAAAGTACACCATATTTCCTCTATTGAGCACCCCTTTTAACAAGCACCCAATCCAAATGTGCTGCTGAAAAACAATAAGCCCCCAGGGGCTATTAAATAGAGGAAATACAGTATTAAAATGTATACAGTATAAGTTACCATGCTGTTTTAAACTATTATCATTTGAGGCAAGTCTTTGTGGTTGAATCTGGGCATCCAAAGTGAAAAAATGTTTTACATTAATTAATACTTTTAACACTTCTTTTACACAATATGGAAGAACACCTTCAAGAATATCATGCATGGCATCACACGGCAGCCCATGAATAACACTATAATATCTTGAGTCATTCAGCAAAGAACGTTGGTTCAATCCATAGCTCTTCTTGAAATGTTCTCCTTGATGTAGATGCTGGCATTGGTAGGAGTAGCTCTCTCTTGTAAGCAGAGTAAAGTCATTTTCATGGAACTATTAAAAACAGCAAAACGAAAATGGATGGTATGACGGTTTGCATGTGTTGAATGATGAATACAGTATCAAACTCCCAAGTTTCTTTTACACTGGGCACCAGGTAATTATATTATGGTGTAGAATGCAGATGCAGTAGTGAATAGCCTTGTACTTTTTCTATGTTTACCAAACCCACAAAATGCTTTGGTATCAAACTGTTCACAGGAAAACTATTACTACAGTGAAGTCGGCTTAGAAATGGATTTTATTAGAGCTAAGTTTTCAAAACCATTTTTGATGCACGTTTCTATACTTAGTCTAATAATGTACCAGGGAACATTATCATTTCTATAACAACTTACACGTGTTTTTATTTCTTCCCATTTGCCTTGCATACTTTGCATACTTGCATATTGTGACCCTTGTTTGAATCCACCTACATATTGGGAACCTAAATTGTCTCCTGACAAATAGGCTATTGTTCCTCTGAAATGTTGTGGTTGTCCATTGACAATGAACTGATATCCCTCATCCTACAAACAAGTAATAACTAATTTAATGTTTCTGGCACAAAAGTGCTTTCAAAATGGCATTTCTGCATGATTCTTCACCCCCTTCTAATAAGTCCCCATTCCCACTCTTGAAGCGCTGAAAAAAAGTAAGCCCACACACTTTAACACCCTGTAGGGTGGTCATACTATTCAGGGACATACTATTTAGGGTCAAACTATTCAGGGACATACTATTACTCAAAATTGTTTATCAAACTTGACCAATTCTCATTTTTTTATTCAAATCAACTCAGAATATTTCCCGCCAAAATTTACCAGTCCGAAGAAAAGGGTATTGCCCTCCCAATGCCCGGGAGGGTAATACGCTTTTTTCCGGACCTCTCGGCAGCCAATCATCGTGCGCCATTTTGGTCAGCCATATAATAAATATTATTATAAACTTTGAATTTCTGTGTACATACACTGTATATAAAATTGTAAAATAACAACAATACCTGTTCAAGCTGGTGAGATCTTCCATTAAAGGTTTAAGGATGGGGTCTATGCCATATGTTTTAAGATTCTTGCATGTAACCAATGCAAGGAGCTGGATTGCGTTCATGTGCGAACGATTATGTGCTTTAATATTACCCAATGAGTAATAAAAGGCAGCTGCAATAAAAAGAAAATATGAAAATGTACTTGAGAACAAAATATATTATCAGGGCAAAAAATAAAGCATCATCTGGAATCTGGATGGTTGTCTGACAAGAATTTGATTGAACAAATCCTTATTATGGCCAGACATTGTCTGTTGACCTGCCATTATTCTGATACTCGGGCATTAGTCTAAGATATTGTTATTATTCGGAATATGTTGTATTTTATACTTTCTAAAGTTGTTGGCTGGTCGTAATTATAATATTGCACTTTATCATAATTATATTTACCTAGTTTATGCTTGTTCGCTCTTCAACCAAGGGGATTACAATAGATTTCTTCTTCCATTTTGGATCTCTCAATTTTTCTTCATGGGCTTTGTAAAGTATTAATAGCTGCCGGACTTCAGGTTTGGTCCACTTCTGACTCCGATTGTCTGGGGACTTCTAGACAAATATTTTGTAGGTCTGTGTCGACTGTATGCTTGCTTGAAACTTTTGGTGGCTCGTCACTGCCATTACTTCGGATTAATAAAACTTCTTCACCCAAATTGCTTTGTGATTCATTGTTATTTATTGCAGCAACAGACACTGTTCCAAGTGTGTAAAACTCGTTTAAATTAATTGTACCAAGGCTGTTTACCATAGGAAGGAATAAAACAATGATTGGAATAACTGCATGGTATTTTTTCAAACAATTATACTTAGGAAGCTACCTCCTCCGCAGGCGTTTTTTGGACGAGGGAGGGGCGCGGGCGGAAAACAATTGCGGGCGAAGAGAGAATAAACGCCTGCCGACTAATGATTTCAAGATGGCGAAGCATTGACGTGATCGTACTCGAGATCGTACATATTTATAGGCGTATTGAAAAGCAATTTATCGAGGAAACTGTTGGGCAGTAAATAGTTAAAACAACTCTCCTTTTTACCACCAAAGCGCTAAAATATTGAAAAACTATGGCCCATTTCTTAAAAACGAAGCGACAACTGGTAATTTGCTACTAAACACAAAGCATGAAGGCAAGCATATCAACTAAATAATGAATCATTAGCATATATATTATTTAAAATACATGTAGCATGTCTAATAAAGCATATTCAGTTAATATACATACATACAAACAAACAATAACAATGCAAAACACAACCTTTATTAGTATATAAAATATTGTACTTGAGACGCTAATAGCACTTTAATATATATTGTTTTAATCTATACATTGGGTTCAATTAAACATGTTCAAGTTTACAATGGGCAGCTGGTCTACATTTTGCGCTAAATCGTAGAATACGTGGCGTCCAGCACTTTCGCTATTTGTATCTGTTGACAGTTAGTAAAAGCACGGTTGGTAAAAGTGATAAATTAAAAGGGTCAAATTATGCAAAGTTCATCATACACAATTCCTTCGTTCTATATTTTAAACCATTTAATTTGATAAATGTACAAGTACACACAATTATAAACCTTCGACATTATATTTAAAGAGATTTTAGAGCAACCTGGTTTGTATTTCTGCCTTTAAATGCGGTTTCAAAAATGGACGGGTATTCTATAATTGCTCCGACTATGTCAACATCACTGTCTATCACTGCTGTGCATGAAATCTTCGAATTTCTGAATCTCTTCCTCGCTGCTATCCGCCATAACTATCCAGATATAACCAGAATGGTCCGATAAGACTTTACGAGGCGTTTCAAGTTTCGATGGGTCATATTTCAGCAGATATTTATGGCTAACCCGAAGATCGACACTACAAACCCGAAGATCGAACATTAGTTGGCAGGCGTTTCTTCGTCTCTTCTCAAATTTCGCGCGCCCTCGCCCAAAAAACGCCTGCGGAGGAGGTAGCTTATGAAGTATAATTTTGATAGTTACTTGTGAAATACACTTCACTTCATTAAATAAAAGGTCAGCAAACGTGAATAAGGGGAAGGATTAGTGGCAGGGGGCATCCTCCAGTTCCTACACCTTAGCTTATTTTTCACTAAACGGTTGGGGTGTGCTTCACTAAGGGAGGAAGCATAATTGAGGAAAAACTATACACCCTGCAAAACTTTATTGGTTCTAGTCTACTTGAGAAGAATATTTAATATAATAGAGGAATATCTTACATGAAAATACAATTTAAAACAAAGTGCAATAATTACCTGAGTATTCTGTTTCGCAGCTGCTGCAACAAAAATGTTCATCGGTTGAAAAGAATGAGCATGCCCCGTTTTCTAAATCATGGAAACCTTTGCTATAGCACTGGAAGGGCTGACGACACTTGGGGTTCTTGCAGATATCTTCGCTCACAGAGCCGGTTTTCAAGAATGACGGTGCTTCTAAAGCGTTAAAAGAGTAAAGAAGCTTAGTTTATTAGTTATTTGCTCGGTCTTAAGTAATTTATAAATAGGAAGGGGTAAAAATTGGTGTGGATTATGCTGAATTAATGAGTGAATGAATTAACACATTACCTTCTGTTTGTTTTGCCGCCATTTTTTATATCCCATGATACATTACGGTGCAGATGTGAAAATCGCCACGTTGCAAAAGAACGAATAAAATCGTAATCTGGATCAGATTGAATCTTGAAAATCCACGTTCGCCAACGGATTGTTAGGATTCGAATCTAATTTAAGATTTTATAAAATGGAATGGTAAAACTTAAATCAGATTTCAGAATCCTTATCCGGATTGCACAAAAGGAACGCGACTTAATACTATAAATCCACAAAATCCCTGTTTCCAGAAGAAATATTATCACTCGCTCCTTGGCCGGCCATGTTTATCAATTTCAGCTCGCGTGTGCGCAGAGGCCGCAGTAGCATGTTAACATAAAACCCCGGGGGACACAACTTATATTCCAGACATATGAAATATTTGTACGTTCCATTTTAGAGAACTTGTACGTTCCATTTTAGAGTATAGCTGTGCTGTGTGGCACTCCTGCCTACTTAACTCAGAAGATTGAGAGAATTCAGATGAGAGCTTTCCGCATTATCCATCCACATTTGTCATATCGTGAAGCTTTGGCAATCACTGCTTGTCCTCGACTAATAGATAATCGGCAACGTTTATCTTTGAAGCTTTTTAACAGTTTAAAGAACAATACGAACTCCAAACTTGCTTATCTTATACCTGACTCGAGACATATCACACATGGCCGTGTACTATGTAACGGTAATAATCTGTCCTTATTTAAGTGTAGAACCGAACGTTTTAAACACAGTTTTTTCCCGTCTATGACGGCGTTTGCAAATGTACAATCAACTTAAGGAGAGCTTCTTTCAACAGTTCTAATAAGTACTTGTTTTAACTTTTACCATCTATCTTGTTAAAATATATATATATATATATTTAATTAGTATTTTTAATATTTTGTGAATATAAAGTAATTCACCATTGGTGCGATTTTATATGTTAATAAACCAACATTTATTTATTTATTTATTTTATATCGAAATCTAGCTGCGTTACAACTTGATACACGTAGAAAACCCATTGATAACTCACTTAACGGTCTGCCCTCATTGTCCAGGAACTTCAGATTCACTTTTCCACTCCCAAATTAAATTAAAAAACAAATTAAATTAAAGTACCCAAATACTACGAAATAATGTCCCACCCCCAGGAGTTAACACTATCGGTTACTGACTATCGTGTGAATTTTCGCCACTCATCACAATACTGCAAAGTTTAAAAAACTTTGCACTAAAAAGTAACATTTTAAAATATTGTAACTCACAGAAGGATCACAAAGCCAGTAACCTACAACTGATGAAACTACAATCAACGTAAACCTGACCTTAATGACATTATATATATTATTATAACTTTTCCACTCATCTTTAATAGCTACTTCCAAATATGTGAAAATGTGCATCACCATCGAAACACTCGTAAACCAAAATATTATCGAATTGTCTTTTGATCCAGGGGTTACAGACACAAAAGACTACGTAAATATTACATCCTCCTATTTTTGGACGTTTGACAATATTGGAGGAGGATGTTAACTTTCCAAGTCTTTTAATGGATAACATATGAATGATTTATTGCCTTCACTTACCTGTGTCACTGGATATACATTAACAATTTTACCGTTTGGTAACTTCAAGAACACTGTTGCATTCTGAACACAGTGTACAATAGCATCTTGTCCATTCAAAATATTGTTTGCTTTATCTCGATTCTGAGTGATGACTATGCACATGTTCTTATAAATAGGGATGGGGTCTATCTCGAAATCACGCTGTACTTTCGCAAGAACATTGCTGTCAGTAAATATGGAATTTATAACAATGTTGTTGACACGAGTGGATGCACGTTTAGACACAGTGAGAATGTTCGCATCAGGATGTAGCAGAAGTGTTGCAATAAATCCTCATCCGTTGGTTCACTATTTTTGCAAATGACATTACCCTCTTGAACCTCATCCAGTAATTCTCGAGAAGGTTCCCAATAACGGATATGATCCAGAAAACGCTGGTATTTTAGATCAATTACCCGATATTGCTTAACTAGTTTAAAATTGTGAATCAACGAATTAAACGCCTTGTCCTGAAAGATGTTATCCAATCTTTTGTTAACAATCTTTTGGTTAACTGTTTCAATGGGTTGTTGTTGCTGATTATCACCAGCCATAATAACAAGTGGACGAACAATCGCTTCCAATATTGTTTGAATAACGTGGTGCATGATACGCTTGGGAATCATCGATAGCTCTTCAATGATGACGACATCGTATGTTCCGATATTCCAATTAACACGAGGTTGTTCATCTGAGCGAACAGGAAAACTAAATGCACTATGTACTGTATCACTGCTAATGTTGTTTTGGAATAAATCACGATAGTGACCTGAAAGCATTCCTGTTGGACATGCAACAAGGATCTTCCGTTGTTGATCAACACACTTATTAATAACGGCTTTCAACACATGGGACTTTCCGGTGCCAGCTTTTCCAGTTAGGACTATAAATTTACGCCAATCACACACTTCAGACTCAGATGAAGTGGTAGTAGGATAGTAAGGCAATGGTTCATTCTCGTCCTCACTTTCGTCATTTAAAGAATCCTCATACCAGTCAACAGCAGATTCCAAGTATCTATCACAGTTGTCAACACAGTTCATTATATGAGAAACGATTGCACATTGAAAATTGTCCGGCTGTAATGTTGGAGTCAACTGCATTACACCCAAAAAATCATCGCTAGTCAAAACATGTCTTCGCCACATATGCAAGATATCATGGAGAATGTTAACATGGCAAACCAATGTGTCAATGTAATACTGTTTGTGACATTCTTCAAAATGTTTTTAATGGCGTTTTTATTTAGCCACACAAGGATAAATAGTTACAGCAAACGACAACAAAGAAACGAATATGGACGGGTAACTGTTCATGTTCGTCGTGGTAAAGCTCTGTCACACATCTTTGAGGATAAAACATCAACATGTATTGAAAAAAATACTCGTCTGCAAATGGAGAAACCATTTTTAATGCCACCAACGTATTTCCTCCCACATACGGCTTCGGATTAGAGTAGTATATAAAATGGGGGTACCAGCACACTTTTTCCATTTTTCATGTCTCAACTTTTTTATCTGGTGAACGCAGCGCTTTTTCCGTTTTTGGTTCCACATATATTTTTCGAGCAAATATGTGGAACCAAAAAACAGAAAAAGTGCTGCGTTCTCCAGAAGAGTTGAGACATTCAAATGGAAAAAGTGTGCTGTTACCACCATTTTCGAGACTACTAATAGACGATGTGTCACGTGGTTTGGAGCCTATGAGACGTGTCTCAGCTAGTAGGCTACAGAGTGAGGTGTCTAGACGTGGGGCTGCTGTGGGTGGGGATGTCGCTCGTGATAAGATCATGTCAAGTAATATTGTATATGATCCTGATATGAGCTTTATTTTAGGTCATGAGTTGAGTGGATTCCCTAATTCGAAAAGGTCTAAAGACTTAGCTATATTAAATAATAAAACGACTCTTATGAGAAGGCCCGAACGTAAACGTAACCCTATTGTGGGTGGTAATGTCGCTCGTAGTGGTACACTATCGAGTGGTGGTGCACGTGATCCTGCCTGCTATGGGTTCTGGTGATTTAGTTATACCGAATATTAAGATGAGTTTTCTAAATAGGATGTCTGGCTATCTAGCTGATGCTAAAACGTTAGGGTATGAGTGGATGGACCTTATTAGAAGAGGGTCTAGAGAGAACGTCATTAGTAGAGTCGTCAGAGTTAGGGAGGTCAGAGAAATTCGAAAGGCTAGACGTGATCTTAGACGATATGTGAGGAGGTCACAGTTAAGTCAGGAGGTTTCAGACAAAGAGTACGATAGAATCACTAGTCGTATTGCTAAGACGAAACGTCCTACTGTTGTGCAAAGGAGAGTTGCTCTTAAAGGGTATACCAAGTCGTATAGTGTTGAGGTGGTCTACAATAAGGATCCACTAAAACAACTAGTCAAGACTAGAGGAGTAGTGAGCTCGACTTTACGTAAAGAGTTAGAGAGACTGAAAGGGTTAAAGTTTGTTGAGGTATTGAAAGTAACCCTAGAGAAAGAGATTGGTGACGGTGAGTCTGTGTTTAAGACAGCCTTCTTTAATAGTGTGGTTAGAACAGTGGTTAGTAGTGATGATGTTAGTAGGACTACGAGACAAGCTAGTGAGGAGATAGTAAATCGTATAGCTGTATGGTTGTCAGAAGGGTCTGGGTGGGTTGTGGACAATGTTATTGATCACTTTATTAATGTAGTGGTGTATGAACCTCTTAAAGGATCGAGTTATATTGAGCTACCATTAGAGTTGAGGAACGCGTCGAAAGGTTTAGTCAACATAAGGAACAACGATGACAAGTGTTTTATGTGGTGCCACGTGTTGCATAAGTGTCCTGTAGGAAAGGATCCACAGAGAGTATCGAAGCATAAGAAGAACGTAGGTTCTGTGAACTATGAAGGAGTGAGATTTCCAGTGAATACAAAACAGTACAACAAGATAGAGAGGCAGAACGGTATTAGTATCAACGTGTTTGGGTATGAGGACAAGCAGCCATTCCCTATCTACGTTTCTGAGGAGAAGTACGAGGATCATATGGACCTGCTACTTATAACGAGTGGTAATAAACGACATTACGTATATATAAAAGATGTTGATAGATTCATGTTCAATCAGTCTAAACACAAGTGTCATAAGAACTTCTGTATGTACTGTCTTCAATGTTTTACTACCAGTGAGATTCTAGAGAAGCATAAGAAGGTTTGTATGGTGGTAAATGGTAAGCAAGCGATTAAGATGCCAGATGAAGGAGACAACACTCTTGAGTACAAAAATTACCACAAACAATTAGAAGTGCCGTTCGTAATATACGCAGACTTCGAGGCTATCACAGAGAAGATAGACAACGTGACACCACTCACAGGATCGTACACTAGCGAGTACCAAAGACACACGGACTGTGGGTATGGGTACAAAGTAGTGTGCTGTTATGATGATAAACATAGTAAACCAGTAGAGATGTTTCGAGGTAAGAACGCTGTTAGGAAGTTCATGAAAAAGATGTTAGAGGAGGTTAAATACTGCAAGAAAGTTAGAAAGGAGCATTTTAATGAGGACATGGTGTTGACTAGAGCTGATAAGGTTAACTTCAAGGAATCGACTAAATGTCATATTTGTGATAGGAAATATAAAAGTGGAGACATGAGAGTTAGAGATCATTGTCATATCACTGGTAAATATAGAGGTTCAGCACATCAGTTATGTAATAGGAACTATAGACTGACTGATAAGATACCTGTCATATTTCACAATCTAAGAGGGTACGATAGCCACTTCATAATGCAAGAGATAGGTAATCTAGGTCAGAAAATCAACGTCATACCAAATAATATGGAGAAATATATGGCATTCATGTTAGGTAAACATCTAGTGTTTCTAGATAGTTTCCAATTCATGAGCTCTAGTCTAGTCAACCTAGTAAACAACCTACCAAAAGATTGTCTTAAGTACACGTCCGAAGTATTTCAAGGTAAGGAGTTAGAGTTGATGTCACGAAAAGGTGTGTACCCATATGACCATATGGATAGTTTCGATAAGTTTAGCGAACTTGAGTTGCCATCAAAGGAGAGTTTTTACAGCATCCTAAACGACGAGCATGTGTCAGGTGCAGACTACGAGCACGCTCAAGAAGTGTGGAAGACGATGGGTGTGGAGAATATGGGTGAGTACCACGACTTATACTTAAAGTCTGACGTATTACTATTGGCTGACGTGTTCGAGAACTTTAGAAGAACGTGTAAACAGTACTACCAATTAGATCCTTGTCATTACTTCACATCACCTGGACTATCGTGGGACGCTGCTCTAAAGATGACAGGAGTGAAACTAGAGTTGATGACTAACATTGATATGTTTCAGTTTATCGAGAAAGGAATGCGGGGTGGTGTCTCCTGTATAACACATAGATACGGAGAAGCTAATAACAAATACATGAAGGGGTATGATAGTAGTAAACCATCGAAACACATCATATACCTAGATGCGAATAACCTTTACGGTTGGGTTATGTGTCAGTATCTACCGACTGGTGGATTTGAGTGGGTCGAGGGTTTTGACATCAACAATCTAGACAAATATAGTGACAACTCAGACAAAGGGTTGATACTTGAGGTTGATTTAGAGTACCCAGAGGAGTTGCACGATCTTCACAACGACTATCCTTTAGCCCCTGAGAGGATGAAAGTAAGTAGTGATATGTTGTCAAACTATTGTAAGACGATCCAAAACAAGTTTAGAATATCTGTAGGAGAGGTTGCAAAACTTGTACCTAACCTAAACGGTAAGAGTAAGTACGTCGTTCACTATAGAAACCTACAATTGTACAAGAGTTTGGGAATGAAGGTTAAGAAGATACATAGAGTACTTCAATTCAATCAGTCACCATGGCTCAAACAGTATATCGACTTTAATACGGACAAGAGAACCCAAGCAAAGAATGACTTTGAGAAAGACTTTTTCAAGCTTATGAATAATAGTGTGTTTGGAAAGACTATGGAGAATCTACGAAAGCGTGTGAACGTGGAGTTAGTAACAGACGAGGAAAAACTGAAGAAACTAACGTCGAAACCAACCTTTGTAAGCAGTAAAATATTTGACAATAATTTGGTAGCAGTTCACAAGATCAAAGAGACACTAACTCTAAATAGACCAGCATATGTAGGTATGTGTATTCTAGACCTATCGAAGACATTGATGTACGACTTCCACTACAATAACATCAAAAAGAAATATGACAACAAAGCCAAACTACTATTCACAGACACGGATAGTCTAATGTATGAGATTGAGGATGTGTACAAAGACATGCACGCTAACAAAGAAATGTTTGACTTCAGTGGATATGATAAGTCATCTCCCTACTTCGACCTAACTAACAAGAAGGTTATTGGTAAAATGAAGGATGAGACATTAGGAGTCCCCATCGTTGAGTTCGTTGGTTTAAGGTCAAAAATGTATAGCTATGTAAAAGAGGACGGAAAAGGTGGGAAGACTGCTAAAGGTATTAAGAAGAGTACCATTAGAAACAACATAAGACATGACAACTATAAAAGTGTCCTAACAAATGGTGAGCAAATGTCTCACATAATTAAAACTATTCGCAGCAAGAGCCACCAACTAGGAAGCTATGAAATAAATAAGATATCCTTAAGCTGCTTTGACGACAAACGACATATACTACCAGACGGTGTGTATAGTTATGCATATGGACATTACAAAATAGTTCAAAATTAGATGTTCGAATTCATAAAATGTTTTTTAGTCTCCAGGTGTCTATATTTAGAGGTCACATGGTATGGTCTATTATCACATGTCTCACACACCCATTTGTGAGTTCTCATCCACTCTTTAGTTTGCGCTCTGGCTGCTCTTGAAGCTTCTTCTCTTGTTTTGTAAATTCTTGGTCTTGCCATTATATATTACTAAATGTTTTATTTATCCACTCGTTGTAGTATGGATCTCCTCTCCTGTCCCAACCTATATACTACCTTGTATACTACACTATACAGGTTATACTCGAATCGCGCCTTGACCTTACCAGGTTTGAGGTCGTTAAAACTACCTCTCAACTCTATACCTCTTCTAGAGCATATTCTTATGACATAGAAAATATATTTCGATATATTCTTGACAATCAGTTTGTTTCTTTTAAGAGACCATATTATCTTTATAAAATCACTGACCACTATTGGTATGTCACTCTCATTAACTAGTCTTTTACTAGTCAACATTCTCTCTAGCCACTTACTATAACTATGAGCCGATTTCTTGTACATCCAAATGTTAGGTACGAAGTTTCTCACACGTCCGTAGGTAGTCTCTCCACACTTGTTACAACTAAATACACCATCTTCGATTTGGGTTCTGTGGTTACTACACTCATAACAGTATGTGGTGTCGTACCACTTTTTTGGTGTTGCGTCCCTACTTCCGTTCTTGATCTCGTCCAATGTGTACCCTAATGTAGTACCACTCCACTTTTTTGATGTCTCAATCTCATCCAATGTATACCCAGCATAGAACATTCTCATTGTACGTTCGTCAACCATTTAAGTTATTATACTATTATGTCTTTATACTGTTTTTAAAGACATAATAGTATAATAACTTAAATGTCGTTCTAGAAGGCGTGATAGTTAGCAGAATCAAACGTCTTCCTACTATACTGTCTTGATTGGTCTAGAACGTCCAACAATAGTTGTTTCAACTCTTTAATCTCATTCATCTGACGAATCTGGTTCTCATAGACTATCTCCATTAAGTTTCTACTACTATGTTTTGCTTCCATAGCCATCTCCTTCAAAGTTTTAGTGCTCATTATAATACTCTATATATTAAGTAACCTAAAGGTAGTCCAACAACTCCAACGAATACCATTTGATACTCTTTCATCTCACCCGAGGGTTTGTAATAGTCTGACAACTCAGGCTCTTTACTAAATGTCTTCCCATCATACTGTATCGTCAGTACTTGTCTTAGTTGATCCAGAGCGTGGTTTGTGTCGTTTATGTCTGCGTTAGCATCTGACAATTGTTGTCTTAGCTCCTGAATTTTATCTCTCTGACGAATCTCGTTCTCATAGAACTTTTCTTTCGCTCTTGCAAGACTCTCCAATGCTTTGTTGTGTCTCTTTATCTCTGTCTCGTAGCCGGTGTGGTTTAGCTTGCTGAATATAAATCCAGCTCCTGCGAATGCTATATATAGCGTTGAACAAACCACCCTATCACACTAGCCATTATATATTACGTTAGATTATTTTGAGAACGGGTCAATAGGTAGGTATTTCTTGCTCTGCGCCCACTTAACGAGTAGCGTTGAAATGCCTACAGCAGTCGCTAACTTGAGGGTGCCCTTTACTGATTCAGGGGTACCTAACGGTTCTTTTAGTACTTTCTTTGATGCCATGGATACAGCTACGGCTCCAGCAGTCACAAGGGCTGCGTCGTGTAGCTCGTTCATCAGTTCTTTTCTATCTATTGATGCCATATATTATACGATATGTTTTAATCGAGGCTGTCGAGTTTACGTGATGGTTTTATAACAACGGTCTTAGGCTCTTCGGTCACTACTTGTTTGTCTTGCCTAATCGTGTAATACAGCGAACCAGCGGCTATAACCACTCCTATAGTACCTATGATGTATCCGTAGTTAAAACTGTCGTCCTCACTTGTCACTCTCTCTCTCATCTTCCTCTCTTTCGCGGCTTTAGATATGGCAGCCAAGCGTTTGCCTGCCTCTACTCTCTTAGGGTCTTTGGTCCTTGTTGTTGATGTTATAATAGGTACGGACTCACTGTCAGTCATCTATATTATACGTGATATCTCATCACAGACCATCTCACAGTCATCTCACAGATTATCTCATAGATCATCTAACAGTCATCTCACAGACCATCTCACAGATAGAGTATTCGATGAAAGTATCTTTGGTGATTAGATAGTGTGGTTTCACTCTTGAATCTCCTATTACAGTACTCACACAGAACTCTAGAGTCTATCATATATGTCTCTATGAAATGTATTATCTCATGTTGGTCCGAGGATAGTAATGTGTTGTACCCTTGTGATCTTAGTCTCCTTAATACCCTCATCTGGTTATTCCTAATAACCCCATTACCTTTCGGTGTTTTGAACTCTATAGCAAAACCATTGTATCTCTTGTGTAGTTGCGGAACTATCAAATCTGGTTGTCCACCACTGTAACCCTTCTTCCATCCATCTATTCTTTTAGTAGATGTGTCTTGGTACTCACCCAACCCTGGGATGACTATTGTTGGGTGATACGCTCTAATATATTTTACAATATCGTAGTGTAAATCTGTCTCATTCATTATTGATAACTGGTTGCATTGTGTGTACTGACCCGTCTTTCTAATAGACGGTAGGACTTCTGTGAATACCCACTCTTGAAACCTCTTGGCTGACTCTAGTTTTGACGAGAATATCAGAGCATACACTCCTGGTTCTGATATATAGACTGTGTGTGGTTGTGAATCCAAAGGGGCGTCGAAACGACGGAGCCTAAAAAACAATAGCTTGTCTTGTATTTATCGTCTACATGTTTTCTAATAGATTGACTAGTGTCAGTGTAACCTAGCGTTGCAGCTACCGATTGTCCGCAGAACCATATATTGTCTCCTTCCTTGATAGTTGTGACTGACTTGTTCTCAAAACTAAACACTTTGACAAGGCTCGTCATATATAATATACTGTGTGTAATATTATAAGTGACTCTGACCAAGGTCATAAAATAGGACTAGTCTGTTTTGACACTCGAAAACTCAGGTCCCATTTTGGGACCTGAGTTTTCGTCGTCTTTTGTGTGGAAAACACCCTTGGTTCTGATATATAGACTGTGTGTGGTTGTGAGTTTAAAGGGGGCGTCGAAACGACGGGGCCTAAAAGACAAGCAATTGTTTTTAAGCCCCGTCGTTTTGCGCCTCCCTTTTCAAACAACTCTCGTTTGACCTTTTTGAGGATGTTAACGAGCTCCTTGTGTTTTACCCTGATTTAGAGTGTTGGTCTTGTCATACACTTTATTGTACCTTTTCACCATTCCATTGATTGGTGGGCATAAGTCAATCACATTATCGTCCAACACTTTAACGTCTGAGAGAAACGTTGACTCATTGTAAGGAAGACCTCTAAGATACGATCTTATTTGTGTCAGTATCTTTTTGTAGCTAGTGTGCGCAAACTTGCAATGCTCCACTCTACTCGTCAGATTGGATTTAGCCAAGTAGCCTTGGATGATCACACCAGGACCACTAATACAAGCAATGATTAGAGGGTTAGCGGTTATCGATCCAGCTATAATCCCCACTGTCGTTAACCCTATGCTAGTCATGTTTAACGATAGTTTAATTTTCTTCAACCTCTTGTATTTCCATTTGTAACAGGCTTCTAGTTTGTGGTAGTACGCGTACAAACGTTTGAGCTCTAGTACCTCTTCCTCTGACATATCCTTTGATATGTGATTGAAAACAACAACTGACTTCTTCCTCATATATCTTAACTCACATCATATTCCTTCATCATATCTCTACCAACTAATATTATGTCTCGGCTCGTCATGTAGCCAGAGACAATCCTCACACCGTAGAACTCTATCAAAGACGGGTACTTATAGGGTGCGAGTGGTATTTTTGGTCGATGCACTCCAAAGATCGTTACGTAAGGAGACCCTATCTCTTCGTAATTAGCTGTGAAGTCTGAGTCTGTTGATCTTATGTTGTTCACCTTAACGTAGGAGTTACCCATCCGCCAATGTATTGATATCATATGTCTCTTGGTGGTGTCGATGTTATTTGGGATTGTACACGTGTACTCCTTTGCTGGAGAGCCACCACCATATGATAATTTATCGCCTCCTTTGTATCCTATGTATTTGTCCCACGGCCTCCCAATCTTTCGTAGAAACCCTCGTGGCTAACCTCACTACCATAAAAACGGTAGTGTCACAGTATTGCATACGTGGACAGTTAAAGTGTACTCCAACTTCAAATGGAATTGGAGTTAGTTCAGGGGATAGGAAGCTATGACCATTGTTAACACCAATAATAGGACCATACGTTGGATCATATTGTACTAACATGTTTGTTTTATCTCTAATGGTTTTCACTTTATTTGTTCCATTGTGGTATTCCACCATACTCACAGCATGCTTTGTGACGTTAAAATCAAATAGAACGTTATAGGACTGCGTTCTAAAGTATTGCGATAGGTATACGGACTCCAACACTTTTTTACTAATAGCATCCAAATCATCTTCTGGATCTGCTATGTTTTTGAGTGCCCTGAACGCCATATCTATATCTCCAGACATCCTCCCACCGCTAACGCTTAATTTAGGGTCACTGTCTAGATGTCTCTTCGCTCTTCTTAATATTTTGTCGCTCTCGTAGTCTCTGTCCTCAAATCCATAACTTAGACTCATTATGTTATAACATATATTTGCTTACTAAATAGCCAGACACAGCCGAAACCCCTAGAACTAGCCCCAACTCTGTCGTGTTGTCACCTTTGATGTCTCTAGACGGTGTGTCACCTCTGGTGTCACCAGACGATTCGTCACCTTTGGTTTATCAAGTGTCTCCAGACGCTCTCCACCTTCTTGGTGTACTTTCTTAACCTCCGTCGTTTTTGTGTAGTTTAACCCACTATTTACTCCAAACTTCATACTCTGTGTAGCAGTCTTCAATAGGTTGTTGTACCCAGCGATTTTGTTCTTGAGGATTACCACGTTACTTGGCATTAACCACGTAGACGGTGATAGCGCAAGATTTTGGACAACGTTAGTGTCTCTAATCGACTTGTTCATGTTGAGAATCCACGTTGACACGTCGTAGTTTATAACACTATCCTCCACCAACTTTCGGAACTCTTGTTGAGTCTCTAGACTACCTGCGGAACCACCAACGATTGACACACGTGTTCTCGCTTGTGCACCAAGTGTGGAGTAAACAAAGGCCTCTATGGACTGATTTAGATATTGTCTCCCAATGTTGGTAAAACCATTCGACACCAGAGGAACGTATCGTTTGTAGTCGTTCTTAACGTCGTTAATCGTGAAGACTCTCTCCTCACCTGTTGTACCATCAGCAAGGACTTTACCCTGGTAGTAATGTTTTTTAGGAATCTTGTCTGTCTTACCATACAATTCTCCAGCGTTAAACTCTCTACTGATCGATCTCATACTCTCACCACCTTCCATCCTTCTGAGAAGTCTCCTAACAGTAAAGTACAGATGAAACCTCATTACACTCGTGATAACAGGGTGAACTTCTTGCGAGGGTGACAAGTGTTGTAACGACACTCCACAACAGAAACTTGCACAATAAGTCGCAAACACGACTCTATAGTAGCTCTCGTTATCGTCCCACTTTGACTTTGTCTTTGACGTGGTGATTTGTAATGTTGGTAGCTTTGAGAGAAAGTAGTTCTTTTGATTAGCGAAGACTCTAAAGTTATTCACTGGGTAGTTCAACACGTTTTCCGTTGGATAACCATCCCAAAGTCCCCAGTGGTTCTTACGACCTTTTGATAGTGGTTGGATAGTTCCACCAGATAGCCATATTTCTGGAAACTTGTTGTTGTGTAACCAAATCCACATACTCTTGTCGTTTTTGAAGGTATCACTAGTTATGTTCGTGCTTATGATGTCGTTGTTTCTAAAATATATGTCAACGCCATTAACCTCACCATCTTGTGAGACAGTTGGATCGAACTCAAACTTGCTCAAAGTGACGTGGGGGTACTTTTTCACTAGATTCAGCTTAGCCACGCATACGGCATTAGCTATCTCTTTTTGGTTAACTATCATTGGTTTGTTTATCGTTAGATACTTAGTATACTCCGGGTTACTCTTAAACCTACTTGAGTCTATACTAACGTCACCAATATTAGTTTTCGTCACGAAGAATATATGTATATGCATATTGTCGTCAACATCAAGAAAAAACCTATTCTTGTCAGCATAAGGATACTTTCTTTTGAACGCATCCATCATAACATACCGTACGTTATATGAGAGTGGTAGTATTGATTAGTGGTTCAACGAAAACTATAGACCTACAAGAGTCAATTTTAGTGACAAACTCAGACCCTTACGTATTGGTGAAGAAGGCAACCATCTTTTGGGATTACGTTAACGTAACCACAGCTAACAACAAGATAACTTACAACAGTAATAATCACGTTTTTAGTCCTGGGTACCACACCTTTAAAATGATCGCCGACGACTTGAGAGAGTTAGGAGACGTCAAGCTAGTGGCTAACAGACATGACTCGACGTGTACGATAACAACTGATCAACAAATAGAACTGTTTAAATTTGGACAACTTTTGGGATTTGACGAAAACACTACAATAGCCACCACAAAAACCAGTCCTAACGTTGGACGTTAACAGAGGACTGAAATACATACAAGTAACATCTAATATTGTGGACAGATCTAAGAACGTAGTTAACGGTAACAAAAGTGATTGTATCGCAGTACTACCAATAACTAGCGCGCAGACACTTAAGGGTTCTGTTCAACACTTCTTTGGTGTTGGGTCGAAAATCCTAATAAACAAAGGAGTCGTCAACCAACTAGAGTTCAACATTACAGATCAGGACGGTAACAGTACTAACGTTGGTGAAGTGTTGTTAGATTTACACATCATGTAGTGTATATGGACATAGAGCAAGAACTAAGAGATATTTACTATAATCCATCAACTGGTTACCAATCTGCTGAGAGGCTGTACCAAAGAGCATTGGAAGACGGCCTAAACGTTAGTAGGGCAAAGATAAAGGACTGGCTAAAATCCCAAGACACATACACTAGGTACAAACCAGTTGTTAAGAAACACAAGTTTAGACAAACGTTTGTTGACTATCTGGGTGAGCAGATACAGATGGACTTGGTCGATATGGGTAAGTACAAGCACAAGAACAACGGGTACTACTGGATACTAACAGCCACTGAGATCCTTAGTAGGTATGCGTTTACCATACCTGTCTACAGGAAAGATACGAAAAACATGACTAAGGCTGTAACAGAGTTACTAGAGAAGGCTAAGGTTAGATTTGGCGAGTATCCAAAGCTGGTTCAGTTTGACGATGGTTGTGAAGGATCTATTGGAGAAACACGACGTGAAATACTTTAGCACGAACTCTGATAAAAAGGCAGCAGTCGTGGAACGGTTTAACAGAACACTCAAGACGTCTATGTGGAAGTACTTCTACAGTAAAGGAACGTACAAGTGGATTGACATTTTAGACCAACTCGTTGAAAATTACAATAGTACCAAACATAGTACTATTCTAATGAAACCTAAAGACGTTAACAAGAAAAACGAAAACGAAGTATGGACGACATTGTTTGGACACCATTTCGGTGAGTACCCACTACCAAAGTTCAAAGTAGGTGAGACTGTCAGGATATCAAAGTACAAAAGCATATTCGCAAAAGGGTATGAGGCTAACTTCACTGAGGAGCTATTCAAAGTGACAAAGGTCATACGTGGTGACCCTACCGTGTACGAGATAGAGGACCATGAAGAGGAACCTATCATTGGTAAGTTTTATGAGGAAGAGCTATCAACTGTTGATAAAAAAGACGATGTATATAAAGTTAAGATACTAAAGAGGAAAAAGGTTAAGGGTAAAAAGATGGCTTTGGTTAAGTGGCTTGGCTATGACAGTAAACACAACTCATGGATACCAGAAAGCGATATTCAAAATATCGAGTAGTATATAATGGCTGAAGGAGGGTTCGATGAAATCGAAATGCAAGATCGTGACGAGTTTAAGAAGTATACGGACGAGCAGTTAGAAGAAGAGCTCAACACGCTCAATAATATAGTCGCAGAACACGGGACAACGCAAGAACTTAGTGTTATACGTAGAAGAATCATCAGGGTAAAACTCAAACTAGAGAGTAGAGTCATAGAACACAGAGTACAAAACAGACATGTGGAGACATCATTCATAGGTGAAAAAGATGGAAAAACAGTGTTAATCACTAGTAAGGGCAGCGATGTCACCACTGAGGCCCCGGCAGTAGTGTTTGCTAAACAGGTGATATATGGTGACGTCCACGACGAGAGTTTTGATTTAGCTTTTGAAGAGACGAATGAAATCGAGAGAAGACTTGGTGAACTAAACGAACTCAACAAAAAGTTGGTAGAAAATGGTATAAAAAGAACCGAGCTAATAAAAAGAAAAATACGTAAATTGTATAACAAAAGACTCAGTAATGATGATGTGTCAAGGAATATAGTCAATAGGTCATACGTGACAACCTCAGGTTCTATTCTTTTCAAACCGATAAGCGAAGACGGTGAATATTTGAGACCTAAAATAATACTAAAACCTGGAAAAAATGGTTTGATCTACAGTGTAGACAGTAAAAGTAAAAGTGCGATTGAGCAGTTTAAAGAGCTAGTCGGTCAAATCCCCAACACAACAACAACTGACGCTAGAACAGAAAATGGAGACACCCCAACAACTGACGATATAACAGAAAACGAAGACACCACAGTTTCAAGTGAGGACTTCCCAGTAATTGAAACAGAAGTGAACTTCGATAACGTATTTGGGTTAACAGAAAAAGAAAATAGCGAGTTAAGAGGCGTCCTAAACCCAAGTGATACAATCGATCCAGACACTAGACCACAATTTCTAAGAGCGCAAGCCGATTATTTTCGGGACACTATTAATGAGACTACAGGCGTTATGAATAGAGAGGAAGTTGGTTCCAGAAAGAGGATCAAGTTGTACGAACGATTGACAGGTCTCAAGATAGCTAGGGACAGAACCTTAGGACAATTGGAACTTGAGGGGGTTAGAGAACAGCAGGAAGAGGACATCACTCGGTTACAAAAAATAAAGGAGTGGTTTAAGGAAAATTGGTTGGGTGCCTCAGCTTTAGGAATAACCATAGCCTCTTTCATCACCACGATTATAATATCCGCTAGAAGTGTTGTCTTCAAAGGTGGCCAAGCACTTGGAAAATTAGGAAAAGCTATAGCTAACCTAGCCACAAAAGCTGGTCCTCTACTAGCTGGACTGCTAAACATGGTGGCGACTGTGCTAAAGTGGGGAGCTACAGGTATATCTTGGTTAGCGTCTAATTTATGGATCCTAGCGATAGCACTAGCTTGGTTCGTCTACGATCAGTACAAACAGAGGAAATAAAACATGTGTTATAATATATAGTATGAATACTAATGAAAAAGAGTTGCTTCCTGGATATAGACGTCGTGAAATATCTTATATCAAAGGCACAAGAACCCGTCATGTTGTAACGCTAAACCCCAACAAAGCCAATCCAGGGGAGGAGTTATACATCGACATCCCGAAAACGAAAGGTAACACTTGTTTGGTACCCTCCAGTCTCCATCTTCTATTCGACTTTAAAAGTTCGAACGTGAAATCATGGTTTCTTAACAACCTTTCGAGACTACTACTTGAGAGACTGGTGATAAAATTAGCTGGTGAGTCCGTGTACGACAATAGTGGTGAAAGCGTCATCGGTACGTACAAAGACCTCTGGAAATCTAACAGTGAGCGAGACCAGATGGTCGAATATGGTATAGCAAACGAGAACCTTCGAAAGTTAATCTCAAAGGACGACAGTGGCGCGGCCAGTGGAAACGTACAAAAAGTTAGCGATGGTTTGATGTTCTCTATTCATGGCACCAAACAAAAGGTTCAAATCGACAAGATTCTAGAAGATCACGGTCTATACGCACCATACAACATGAACAACAATTTCAGGTATATAATCACACTACCTAAAGCGTCTGATATTATGGTGGCTCAATCTGGATCAGCTGTGGCTGGCTATACGTTAGAGAACCTTGAGTTGGAGTACGAAACTATCGAGAGTCAAGAGATTGCTGACGAAATATCATCTCTATACGCATCAGGTAGATCTCTGTCGTATGAACACATCACACTAATGAAGACTGTGGAGTGGGATAAAGGAATCACACTAGTGAATGAAAATATTAATCTGCCGAGAAAATCGATGAAATCTGTCGTTTTACTCTTCACAAACAAAACAAGAACTGATAGTGAAGAGTTCGTCTACCCAAACATAGAGTCAGTCAAACTCACCATAGAAGGTGTGCCGAACATGGTCTATAGTCAAGGAATACCGAAATCAAGACTCTGGGGAGAAGCGAAAAGACTATTCGGACAAAAACTAGACTCCGACCAGCATATTGACTGTCCAAAAGTTTTACAAAGACGGTTTCGCTTTGGTTGTCGACCTTAGATCTATCGAAGATAATGCGAAAGTCGCCACTGGAAAAAGATCGTGAATACTCAGTCAGGAATATTGATGGCAATCAATAAAAAAGTCACAACAGCGAACGTTATGTGTAGAATATTCGTACTCTCCGACGGACTCGTAAACCTTATCTACAATCAATCCAATACTAAAACATATAGTATTCTATATGAAAACACCTTTTAACATGCTAATTGTTGGTATGACAGCCTGTGGTAAAACACACTACCTGTTGGATATGATAGAGAAAGAATACATGAATCACTTCGATTATATCATTCTTATATGTCCAACATTTGAATGGAACAAAACGTACACAGAGTGGAAATACTTGAGAGACCCAGACTTTATCGCTATTCAGTGTGAGCAAGATAAGGTCAACGTATTTCTTAAATATGTGACTGGTATTTATAAAGGCACCAATTCATTGATAATACTAGACGATTGTGCTGGTGGGCAGGACGTTAAAAACAGGACAAGTGAACTAGTTAAACTAGCCTTTAGCGCTAGACACTACAACCTATCCACAATAGTCGTAACACAACAACTAACATCAATTAGTAAACCATATCGTGAGAACATCTCAAAGTTAGTGACATTCTACAACCCTAACAGAAACGATATGAAAACTATTGCAGACGATTATCTTAACGGAGTTAATAAAGCGGAAATTGAGAAAATAATAAACAGTTGAAAGACAATGAATACGCAAGATTGGAGATACTTCTAAGACATCCGTACTCATACGAACTAGTTATTCCGCGAAAACAAAACACATCGTATAGTATAGGACATGCCAAAACGTAAGACAAAAAATATCGAGACAATTGACGAACTCATCGAAGACATACAAGAAGCAGAACAGGAAGTGATCGACGAACCACAAATCGACACACCACAAGTTGACGACACTCCGCAAACTGACGTAGACAAGAAACTAAACGAACTAAGAAGACTCTCAGAGGACGGTGAGATAGACCAATCCATCGCTTATCTCAAAAAGGCCTCAGCTAAAGTTATCAATAAGATCTACGAAGAATGGGAGGTAAAAAGAATTGAGAAAGCGAACGTGTTCCTCTGTGATTTTTTAATAAGCAAGTTCGCC
Organism: Chrysogorgia sp. JL179-B06; assembly: GCA_035772405.1. Lineage (NCBI taxonomy): Eukaryota > Metazoa > Cnidaria > Anthozoa > Scleralcyonacea > Chrysogorgiidae > Chrysogorgia > Chrysogorgia sp. JL179-B06. The sequence goes on along the minus strand of JAYKKM010000297.1, from coordinate 624,243 downwards.
CACGCGTTAGGAGGATTCGACGCTATAGAGTCACCTGAGAAGCTCGAAAACGAGTTGAACACTGACCAGCTACTAAAAAGAGATGTAGAGAAGTTTATATCATACGTATCCCCCTACCTCCCTTGTTTAGGGTTGTTATCAGGTGGACTAACAACTAGTAAACACATACTTAGCCATATGGCTAGAGGGGAAATCCCTGAGGGGGAACCCCTGAATGAAGGAGACAGTTCTATCTAATTACAATAATTTACAAAACGACCTAAAGACATGAGTATATACTAACTTAATGAGTACTGTAGCCATGGAGAGTAGTGTAGAACGTCGGTAGTCAGTGGAGGAAAAGACAGCGAGACTCAACAAAGAGTTGTTATTTATCTACCAGATTAGAGATATCAAACGACAACTCTTCGCTAAGACTAGCTTAGAACGTGAGGAACTAGACGAGAGGTTTAAACATACTGTACTCGGGAAAAGGATGACCAGCCACGACAGAGAGTTGCAGCTTCTACGTACTAATACTAGAAAAACTATTTTGGGAAACGTGTGTGATAGTTTTCGAGTCTAATTTATTTTGTCTCGTTTTAGTAGTCTCGAAAGTGGTGGATAACAGCACAGTTTTCAATTTTGGTTGCGAAGCATGAAAAATTGAAAACTGTGCTGGTAGCCCCACTTTCTATACTACTGATTAGCTGGCACATGATGAACCACTCCAACATTGACAGGTCATCCATGTCTCCTGGCCTAGAGATGTACTTACGATAAACAGAGTTATCTGCAATAAAGGAAGATAAGGGGATTACGAAATCTTTCGTTCGACTTTGCGACCATGAAAACTTTATTACAGATAAATGTAACCACATCTCTGGTTCACACGGCTCCAGATCTCTGAGATGTCTGTATGCAGCTTCATACGCAGATAAACGAGTGGAATACAATGCGTCATTGCAATATGCATCTTTCCATTTCGACACATATGATGTGACATAACGTAAGATCATGGATTTCCCATCTGCCACTTGGAAATCCATCTGACACGATAGTGCTGGAAGAAGGGTGGAAATTTATGCACGCAAATTCAATGCAAATGCTTCTTGTGGATTATGGTCAAACATTTACCGTCATTGTCCACATTAGTACTTACCGTCATTGTCCACATTACGTCGAGTAGGTCCATCATTAACTAGTGAGCAACCTCGATCGGCAGGTTGCAACTTACTGGCAAGAAACGCAATGTCTGGATCTTGGTATGGGATATCTGCACGGATCAAATCGTATTGCATATACTTCATGTTTTTAAGCCAAACTAACAAATGCAGATGAACAGTTCCACGTTTTTGAAATTCGAACCGATAAAAGTACGTATTGATGTTAGATGTACCAGCTATGTTATTGTAATTAAAAACGTGACTACTCCATTTGTTAGTGTTTGACCCTGTTCATCCATTCCGGAAGTGGGAAAGACCATTCGTATGGATTTATCGTGACAAAAACAGATGGATAACCAAATTGACGTACACCATCAATTAACAACCTATGTTGTTTCTTCCAATAACCCGAATTAAACACTTTAGCATTGAGTGATCGTGCAGGTGAACAGTGCATTATTCTTGCTGAATTTATAGCACCACTAACAGTCTTAAAAATCCACAGATCATAATGATACTGCAGCAACTCATACTGTAATGAATAATGCGACTTTCGTTTCCAGTAATTATTGACTCGCACCAGGTCGTATAAGGATATAAGTTTGGCCACAAACAGTACTCAATGCCTTTAGTGTTCGCCACATCATATATATTCAATGGATTTGTGGTTGACATATGGTGTAGGTGTTTAACAACAAAATCTTTATAGGAACTGTCATTGAAATCCATCAGAAAATGATATGCTCGTCGACAACGACCCTTCGCCATCACATCCTGCCTAGCATCAATTATACTTTCAACAGTTCTTGCCGACCATGTAACATGGCACATACCGGTTTTTTGTCTATACCCATGCAATGCACGTACATAATCACCACAATGAAAATCAAACGGCCGTAATACACACAAATCAGAAAAAGATAAATGTGTTAATGCGAGCGGGATTAAATCAAAATTAGGCACAATATATCGGTTTTCGGTACATTGACACTTCTTCACATGCTTCACAGCGACATGATTCATGTAACGAGGATACAAGTTCTCTCTCTGTAAACTATCGCATTTCTCACAATAACTCCATGAACAATTCTCAATCCAAAATTTCAAATTCTCAGTTGTACTTTTACCTCTCAATAAACTCGCCCCCTCACTAGCTTCCAAACAAGACTTCTTCTCCAAAATAAATTTTTCTTTCTCTTCCGGTAACAAGTCCTTTCTCTTACTTTCCTCTTCAGCAATCTTTTCACGTTTAGATTCAATATCCTCATCCTTTGTTAGCATAACACTCCCTTCCATTCCAGAACTCTTTAGCAGAATTGACAGACCACTTCCTTGCCATTACAAAACATCCTAGTTAGTTCAACAGAAATACTAAATACCAAACAGTTGTGTCAAATCTCAATTGGCACAATTACATTTTGTGCAAACTACTGCTACTTAACTAAATATAACTTAAAGGGACACTCCGGCCCAAATACAAATGTAGTTCATATGAAAGATCTTACTGACTTTAGATTATTTCCAAAGTTTCAGCATTCCTATCAATTTAGTTAAGAAGATGTGGCTAGTTGAAGTTGGAGAGTTTGTCCAATTTCGACGCCATTTTGTTTCTCAAATATGACGTCACTGAGTGACGTGATCTCGTATTATGCCTAAGAAGCTCCTCTACTTTCCTGCATGATGAACTAAATAGTTTATTTCGACTAATTTTCGTCCAAAGACCATTCACTATAACTATCACTATGTGATCGCCATCAAAACAACTCCACTGACGATAAAGAATCACTCAATGACGTCATATTTTCAAAACCAATATGGCGTCAAAATCCACAAATTTTCAACTTCAACTAGCAATATCTTCTCAACTAAATTGATAGGAATGCTGCAACTTTGGAAATAAACTAAAGTCAGTAAGATCTTTCATATGAACTGCATTTGTATTTGGGCCGGAGTGTCCCTTTAAGAATTAACTAATTAACTAAATATAACTATGGTCGTTCAAATAACTATTGAGTATTAAAAGTAGCACTTGATCAGCATGCATTGGTATTCAGTTAGCTATCTCAACTGAGTACAATTTTGAATGCAATGTCTCCTCACTATATGCACTAGAGCAGCTTTTATGGCATGTGGGACATTTATGGTTTTACCATTTTAACCCTCTTCCTAAGTTCTGGTCATTCCATATTACAAAATTTAACGTTAGAAAGTCTAACAATTCCACACAACGGGAAAATACGTTTAAAATCACTTTTATACTAATAATTTTATTAATAACGGTACTGCGCATGCGCAAAAATTACATATTGATTAATTCATAGTTTCACTTTATTTCTGTGTCATAACCCCACATTAATTATTTGTACTTTCGAACAAATTCCAGTAACCATCCTACTTTCCTTATCTAATCAATATTAACTAACTCAATTGTTTTTCAGTTAAGGTGGCTATATACAGTTTATTCTAAATTGAAAAATACCAGTTTCACCTCCAAACATTTTACATAGCAAAGTAGAGTGTTGTGTTGGAAATAATTTAGATATATACTAAAGAGAAAAGGTGGTGAACTTCCATGATTTGGAATAACGGGATACTGACGTTTCAACCGGTGTCCTTCATCAGAATAATTACTCTGATGAAGGTATCTGGAAAGGTCAGCATTTCGTTATTCCAAATCACGGCAGTTGATCACATTTTCACTCTATTATATATATATATAACACAATTCGGAAACACCACTGGAATAGCTAAATGCTATTCATATCAGATACTCAACACTTTTATAATAATAAAGGTTCTACGCATGCACATTTAATCAACAACATAGACCTCTTTCATAAAGGTGGACATTTTACCTATTTTCCTCGGAGGATGCAATTTATGTATAGCCAGTTCAAATTTTACTCATTCTTAAAACAGTTTTCAATCAAAGACATATGTCTGTAATTGAAAACTGTTTTAAGAACACTTATTCACATTCCCCCAAAAAACACGTAAATTGATCGCCAATATGAAGAGGTCTAAAACAAAACATTTTCGATTATTTTTTCTTTACTCGGACAATATAAAATTGTTCTGAACTTCATTTGTTTTTCGTTCTCTACACCCCATTTCTCTTATTACTCTTTTCTTTTGAACCTTCTCCATCTCAGCAGCTGCGCCCTTCGCTTTCTTTTCTTATGAACTGTTTCTTCCTCTTCTTTATCCGTTTCTAGTTGCTCTTTATCCGTTTCTAGTTGCTCTTTATCTTCCTCACTTTCTCGTTTCTTTTCCTTCCCATGTGTCCTCTTCTTCCTTACGACCACTTCGTCATCACTCTCCTCTTCTTTCACGTTGTCGTCATCGCTACTCTCCAACTGTTCACACAGATCCAATTTGCTGATGGCTTTGTTAGATGAAGTGGCCGCTGGTGAACAAAATGACTTCAGCATTTCCTTCATTCCTTTGACGGTTCCATCCTTTTTGAATTGGATGCGACTGGGGCCCAACAGTTGACACTTTTTAGAATACTCCTCCGGGTTCCGGAACAGAGCTTGTGCCACAATATAATTTGTTGACAAGGTCAACAAATTGGAGCTAAGAAGAAACACATCTTTCATGGTCTCTTCTAGCTCTTTCGATTCGGCAAGGAAGCATCTCAACACGCCTTTTATGTCTTCTGGAGAGGCATTCTGCCATTCCTTGGAAGCTTCACTTCTCTTTGTGTTGAATCCTGTCAACAGCTCATTCAAAGGCGTCAACATCTCCGTCAACTTATCAAGCCCCTCTGAATCTACAACGTTGCAATTGAGTTGTCCAATGGCCAGAAGAGGTTCTTCGATCGATGCCGCAAGTTCCGACAGTCCAACTTGAGGTCGAGTGAGGAGCTCGCAATTGAACACTTGCAAACGCCTCCGTCTTCCCGTACGGCTTGATAAAATTCCTCAGGACTTGGTCGTAAAATTGGACACCGGGAGATTTAGCAGGAGATGCCACTGCCTTTCCGGAACGTTTCGAAAAGCTCATTATAAACAAGGAATAACAACAATTCAATAAAAGTGAAGCAATGATAAGTTGACGGACATGTTGACGCCTTTCAATAATGTGTTGAAAGGTGAGAGCTCAAAAACCATATATGCATGACAAAACGTGTGCACGAAAACGACAATATGACAAGAAAACAACAGAAATCTGGCAGAGGTTCTTTTCCCGCCTGCAATCTTTGTGTCCAGCTGACTCGTTCGACAAATCTCTCCGATTACCTCCGAAATATCTCCGAAGAACCTCTGCGGAGGAGAGAGGCACTTCAGCATGGATCATAGCAATTCAGTGAGATAACTCAACTGAATCCAATTTTTGAGGACTTCTCTCGACAATATATGCACAAGAGTGCCTTACGTGGCAAGTGGGATATTTCCGCTGTTACACTTTTTAACCTTTTCCTTAAGTTTTGTTCATTCCATATTACAAAATTAAATGTTCAAAAGGACAAGAATTACATACACATGCCAAATTCGTTTAATAACCACTCTATAGTAATAATTGGATTAATAATCGCTTTGCGCATGCGCAAAACGCGATGTTTATTTTTATCGCAGTTTCACACATGTGAAATTCATTTCTGTCTGAAATTCAATTTCTGAAATTTAAATTCTACACTTTCAAAGCAATTGAAGAAGCTATCCTATCCACAAAAGTTTCACACTTAAGGTTGCGGCTATACAGTTTCACTTAAGGTGGCTCTACACAGTTTTGTCAAAAGTGGAACATTGCAATTTGAAACACCAGTGGAATAGGTAAATCATAGGCATATCAATACTATGGCTATACTTCATTAGTACAGACCGCACAAACACGTTACCATAGACACACATATTCTGTTATAAAATCGGAGGATGTGCCAAAATATACTGAATGACATGTAAACATTTCTAACAACATAACTAATGTAAAACATTACTCAGCAGGATGGGACCTGCTTTATACCGACACCTGAAAGTTGGTTTCATTGTCACTTCCCTGAACATTTGTAAGAAACAAAGCAGAGCCAACATCATGTTGCCATTTTTGTGATAAATTTTTGACATTGCAATAACAGACATCAAGGCATCATAAACTGTTTCAAACCACCGATCGGTTACAAAGACAAAACTGAGGAGGGTGGGTTGGGAAAAACATATTGACACTCAAAAAACCGTGTGTTATCCCTGTGGTAACACTTTTCTGACACCCCTAGCTTAAGACAGTGATAATATTTAAGTAAACCCTTCAAGTAACTGCCAAAATCAGGGCGTGAGATGTCTGGGCACCAGTGATGGCCAACAATCCTGCACGGCCATACAACAGCCGGTGCCACTACATACAAGCTGTATTGTAAATGTTATGGATTGTTTGTACCAACATGACGATTTCTACAGCATGACAGATGGCCAGTGTTTCACAGATGATGGTGGTGGTTTTACGTCCATACAAACAATACTATCGATTGGCGTAAATTTTCACTTATCACTGGTAAATCGGGTACGGGAAAATCCCAATTATTATTGGCAGTAATCCAGAAATGCATAGTTGAAGGATGTAGAATACTTGTTGCCATGCCAACTGGTTATTTGGCAAGCTATTATCGCGAGTTATTTCAGGGTGATATAACTAGTGATACTGTCCACAGTGCATTCCAATACCCCGTTAAAGACGAAGCTCCTATTAATTGGAACATTTCTAGCTTTGACATTATACTGGATGAAATTTCGATGATTCCAGAACGAATTAGTCGGCATGTCATGGAGACGATATGTCAAGTTACCATTCGTCCTGTTGTTTTGTCAGGGGACAACCAACAACAACCAATCGAAAATGTCTGCATGAAAGTGAGAGATGTGAAGAGTGTATTTGCGTGCCAAAAAGGCTAAGATCATGCATTTGATCAATTTGGATATACAACCGTTTTTGTTACAGCAAGTCCATATGAATGGAGATTCAATATTGTTCAGATGTACCATGTGAGATGTACCAGATATTGCTTTCAATGTTGAAAATTTTCAACTAGCAGATAGAAGTCTTCCATTGAAATCGTTGTTGGAAAAGCTTACAATATGAAACTGGAAATGGCAAAATTGTTAAATACATATCCTGTTACGTAAAATCTTTCTTCCCTGTGATTTGTCATATGAAAGTTAAGTTACTTAATGCGTGCGGCTCAAGAAAAGAACATACTTCAACATAATGTGATGCGATTTAATCATTTACGAAAATTTTAATAACGGAACAAAGGCAAAGCTAAACACCATATAACACTTGTCATAAATTCATCTCTGCACCACAGAGATGCAAAATATTTTAACATGATATTCATATACTCGACAACACCACTGCCACTCCAAAATCTTTACTCAATAACATGGGAAAAGGAATTTATTTCTGCAAACAATGCCTGGGAAGTCTCCACCATCATCAAGCGCAAAGGTGTTTTATACTTAAAACAATTTCCTAAAAATTTTCTACGACCATATGGTCATTGAAGATGCACTGACGATGACAAGGTTTTGTGAAAATGTGAAGTATCTCAGCACGAAATGGGACAGTAATTTGATTTCGAAGCATCGACTCTATAAAGCTCTTCTGACTCGATAAAGGTCTGACATCGCTAAAGATCTTAAAATAAACGTTAATGTCCAAACAACTCGCGATCTAAACCGTTCTACAAACCTACAAACCAAAACAATCCGTCCGAAATAAACTTAAAAGCAGCAAAATATGTAATTTCAACGTAAGGTGAAAAGCACTTGTAAAAAGCTATGTAGTGTTATAACGGTAGCATGGTAAGCACCACAGTCACATGCGATACCGAATCTGAAATGAAATTTTCATGATTCCAGAACGAATTGCTCGACATGTCATGTAGACAATATGTCCAGTTACAACCCATGGGTCAGACCAACGCCATCAAATCAGACGCCATGACTCAGGTTAATACAATGATGCAGCGTCACAACAAGCGAACTAAGAAACTGCTAAAAGAGAAATCAAGACATCAACAAAGGCTAATCCCAACTATATTCTCTCTCAATCGTTGTAAACGAAATAATTCTAGATCAAGGAACTTAAACAATTTGAGATATACTGAAACCAGTGAACAGAATAGAAATTTTCCGAAAGTTCGTTTCGCTGTTTGGAACGCTCAATCCATCACTAAGAAAACAGCTATCCTATGCGATATTATCCAATCGAACAAGTATAGAAATGTAGGCGATTACCGACAGCTGGCTAACTAAAGACATAAACAACTCCACTGTTGGCGAAATATTGAATACGCTTAAAGATTTCACGTTCCTACATGTCCCAAGGGAAACAGGTAAAGGAGGTGGTGTGATGGTGCTTTATCATAAACATCTGAAAATAACAACGAACTCGGACCCAAGTGTTTAAATCATTCGAAGATATAGACTTATCTGTTGTTTATAGCTTCGAAGAAAAACAAGCTAACTACAGCCATGTTCTACACTGACTTTTGTGAACTTGTTGAAGCATTGACTAACTGTAAAGAGCCACTTCTTATCTCAGGCGATTTTAATATTCACCTAGACAATATAGCCAACCCAGACGCAATAAAGTTTTTGGACATCCTGGACTCTGCCAACTTAGTTCAGAATGTCTCAGGTGCCACCCACCGTAAAGGCCATACCTTAGACTTAATCTCAATCATAACAGCGTGACGACAATCTAGTCAGCAACGTGAAAATATTGCAAGATATCTATTCTGACCACCTAGTCATTACCTGTAAACTGAACTGCCCTAAGCCACCTGTATCCAAGGTCTTAGTGTCTTATGGATCGACAAAGCTACTGGATACAGATGAGCTTTCGAACACCATCCATAAGTCACTTTAAGAGTGAAGGCATATTATGCTAAATCTTTATGCTGTGAGATATTTATTTGTCTTTATCGGTAAGAGTGAATGCATATTATGCTAAATCTTTATACTGTGAGATATTTATTTGTCTTTATCAGTAAGAGTGAAGGCATATATTATGCTAAATATTTATGCTGTGAGATATTTATTTGTCTTTATTGGTAAGAGTGAAGGCACATATTATGCTATTAATCTTTATGCTGTGAGATATTTATTTGTCTTTATTTGTAAGAGTGAATGCATATTATGCTAAATATTTATACTGTGAGATATTTATTTGTCTTTATCGGTTGAAGGCATATAACAATTGACTGTACATAATATATATATATATTTTTTATAAGTTGTTATTTCTCTTACTTCTATTAATGTTATGTATTTTAAGTTTTGAGGGCACACCTGAAAATCATCTATTTGATGAGTGTGGCTCCCTCGTAAAATATTATTTTAATAAGAATAATAATAATATATTATGCTATTAATCTTAAGGCTGTGAGATATTTATTTGTCTTTATCTGTAAGAGTGAAGGCATATTATGCTAAATCTTTATGCTGTGGGATATTTATTTGTCTTTATTGGTAAGAGTGAAGGCATATATTATGCTATTAATCTTTATGCTGTGAGATATTTATTTGTCTTTATTTGTAAGAGTGAATGCATATTACGATTGAAGGCATATATTATGCTATTAATCTTTATGCTGTGAGATATTTATTTGTCTTTATCAGTAAGAGTGAATGCATGTTATGCTAAATCTTTATACTGTGAGATATTTTTTTGTCTTTATGGTAAGAGTGAAGGCATATATTATGCTATTAATCTTTATGCTGTGAGATATTTATGTCTTTATCGGTAAGAGTGAATGCATATTATGCTAAATCTTTATACTGTGAGATATTTATTTGTCTTTATCGGTAAGAGTGAAGGCATATATTATGCTATTGATCTTTATGCTGTGAGATATTTATTTGTCTTTATTGGTAAGAGTGAATGCATATTATGCTAAATCTTTATGCTCTGAGTGTGAGATATTGATTCGTCTTTATCAGTAAGAGTGAAGGCATATTATGATAAATCTTTATGCTGTGAGATATTTATTTGTCTTTATCAGTAAGAGTGAAGGCATATTACGCTAAATCTTTATGCTGTGAGATATTTATGTCTTTATTTGTAAGAGTGAATGCATATTATGCTAAATCTTTATACTGTGAGATATTTATTTGTCTTTATCGGTAAGAGTGAAGGCATATATTATGCTATTAATCTTTATGCTGTGAGATATTTATTTGTCTTTATCTGTAAGAGTGAAGGCATATATTATGCTAAATCTTTATGCTGTGAGATATTTATTTGTCTTTATCGGTAAGAGTGAAGGCATATATTATGCTATTAATCTTTATGCTGTGAGATATTTATTTGTCTTTATCAGTAAGAGTGAAGGCATATATTATGCTATTAATCTTTATGCTGTGAGATATTTATTTGTCTTTATCAGTAAGAGTGGGTGCATATTATGCTATTAATCTTTATGCTGTGAGATATTCATTTGTCTTTATCAGTAAGAGTGGGTGCATATTATGCTATTAATCTTTATGCTGTGAGATATTTATTTGTCTTTATCGGTAAGAGTGAAGGCATATATTATGCTATTAATCTTTATGCTGTGAGATATTTATTTGTCTTTATCAGTAAGAGGGAATGCATATTATACTAAATCTTTATGCTGTGAGATATTTATTTGTCTTTATCGGTAAGAGTGAAGGCATATATTATGCTATTAATATATGCTATTAATCTTTGTGCTGTGAGATATTTATTTATCTTTATCAGTAAGTCTGTTGCAAATTGTTTCAAAAAGTTGCTGTGGCTTTGCCAACAATGAGTTTCAACAAGCTTTTTGTTCTCAAACCTGTTCCAGCTTGATGAAATTAACAACATTGTTACAACTTGATAATGGACTTGCCGCAAGCCTGCAGCGAACGGATCTTGCAACAAGCCTGCAAGATTACTAGCTGTGTAGGTAAATTAGTCATGTGTGTTGTCTTAAAGTTTATTTTTCTTGTTTTTAGGATCGCAAAAATGCACAAGAATAATGCTATCCAGTGTTGTATCTCCACTGCCAATATATATATATATATATATTCTGCTACTCGGAAGTTCACGCTACAATCAGAGAATAATTCATTGGGACACTAAAGCATCAAATAGCTTCGTTTTCATTTTTTACTACCGTGAGATATATCACATAGTTTCCTTCCTACCTCCCCACCACCCTCCCCACCAATCAATATTGATTTACAACTAACTTTTCTGACTGCTGGCAAACCAAATTTCGCTCTAAACATTGATCGGAGGGGAGGGCATATTTGAAAGATAATGAGCGTGCGCATAAAAGTCATCTTACATCCGCTGTGCCCCAATGTAATTATGCTACGATTGTATGTGCGATCTTGCCTGATAGCAGATAAATTTTGAAGTTAAACTTTTATTACTCGCCCTACCGATTGTGGTATCGAGCACTTTGCATGTACTGGACACAACATATTCTAGTATTTATATTTATATATATATTTATATTTATTTCGCTGTCTGTATTTATTTCGCTGTCTGTGAGATAAACACGAAATGGTTCTTTACCATATGGTAGCAAATAAAGGGAAATATTATTAAACATGGTATATATGTAGCGTGCATGTTCAGTTTATGAAAATAACAAGAGATTCTCATGAGATTGTAGCGCTCTATTGCAGGTCTACTTTCATCTTAAATATCTCTTGAAATGCATTCGTTCGTTTGAGTAATTATTTAAAAGATCAACGTACACATGAAATCCATTTGTGATCAACTTTGAAAACGCACAAAGTTGGTTAAAAATATCGACTATTTGTCTCGCTTTTTATATAAAACGTCTTCCTGTTTATCTGAAGTTAGTAGATGTAATATGAGATTGAAGCATTAATTCCAATGTTGCTGGAACGTTGTGTGAACGTTGTACGAACGTTGTAGGAACGTTGTAGGAACGTTGGATTTTAACGTTATTCCTAACGTTATTACAACGTTCGTGGGAGTCCACAAAAAAACATTCCCACAACCTTGTATCACAACGTTCAGGGGACGTTGGGCGAACGTTCACACAACGTTGTCACAACGTGATTGTGCTTGTGCTAGCTGGGAAGTGTCATAGCGGCGGTGGTAAATGAAAGGTTTCTGGACTTTCAAGTGTGTCAAAGCCCTTGACATCGGGCCTCCACGCCCTGACTTCTTATTTCAAGGTCCAAAGCAAGATCATACCACCGGCACCCGAAGTTAGAATTATTGAGCCACAAGGTGAAGGTGATTCCAGCTAGGTTCCTTCAACATTAACATCAACTAAATGACAGCCAAGAAATCTCGCAATTTATCGGTAGCAACGGCTAATCTTTGGAAGTCGACAGGCTTGGCGCAACACATGGCAAGTGAATGGCTTGTAATAAATGCAGACAAGGCTGGTAGCATAACAAGTTTAAATTGTTCTGTGTTTGCAAAACCTTCACTGAAAGGTTGAAAGGAATGAAAAACGTTTCCAACACTTGGGCGTTTACTGGTTCTACCAACTTGGGGTTAAGCAATGCTGAAGACCATGTGCATGGAGAGCCTCATAAAAGGGACATGAATTATTACTTGAAAGAAACAAAAGGACAGAGCGTCACTGAAAGAGCGGAGTCAATAATAACTTTAATTTCTATAGTGCTTACAACTATATGAAAATATTCTGAAGCGCTTTACAAGATTAAAATACAAAATTTCTAAGATATGTATAGATAAAACGATAAACAATTGTCCCCAGCCAAAAAAATAAGAGTAAAATAAACTTATTATAAGTTATGATATTCTAAAAAAGTGTGTTTTTAAAAGACTTTTAAAATTATTAATGTTTGCACAGTTTCTAATGTTCAGTGGTAATGAGTTCTATACTTTAGGTCCAGCATATGCAAACGCTCTGTCTCCAAACGTCTTTGCTCTTGTTCGCGGCACCAAAAGTAGGTGTTGGTCATTAGACCTGAGCTGATAAGCAGTCACGGGTTTTCTTACTAATAGCTCAGATATATAAGCAGGCGACATACCATTAAGAGCTTTATACACTAACAGTGCAATCTTAAATTCTATCCGATATTTAATGGGTAGCCAACGAAGTTGAATTAAAATTGGTGTGATGTGATCAAACCTTGAAATCAAGCACGTTAATCAGGCTCCAGCATTCAGGACTTTCTGTAGACGTTGAAGTTGGTACTGAGGGAGACCATAAAGTGAGTTGCAATAGTCTAAATGATATGTCACAAAAGCATGAATAAGTGTCTTTGTAGAGTCAACAGAGATATATTTTCTAATCTGTTGGATGTTATAAAGTCCTCCAAAGGCCTTACTGCACACTTTCCCGATATGAACATCCATAGACATGCTGTTGTCAAACCATGCCCCCAGATTACGAACACTCTTTAATGGTGTAATGTTAGACTCTCCAACTGTGATGGAATTTATATTTGCTGTCGTGATCCAATAATAAGGAGTTCTGTCTTAGTATCATTAAACATCAACTTGTTAGTAATCAGCCAGGATCTGACATCATCAACACAATTCTCGATGACTTTAACTGCATTATTTTGGTTAGATGACGGCTGAGGACGGAACGAAAAATAAAGCTGAGTATCATCAGCATATCCATGAACAGAGGGTAGATGATTATTCACAATTTGAAAAAGCTGGGAGGCATAAAACAGGAACAACACAGGTCCAAGACAGCTACCTTGTGGAACTCCGTATTTGATGTTAAAAGGCTTAGACAGTTCCTGGTTGATGATTACACGCTATGTCCTTCCAGTAAGAAACAACGCAATCCATTTGAGAGCATCTCCAACAATACCAAAATCTGATTTTAATGTATCCACGAGAATTTCGTGATCCAACGTATCAAAAGCTGCGCTCAAGTCCAAAAGGACAAGAAGCGTAACTTCCTGACTGTCCATTTTCTGAAGAATATCACTCGTAGAATAGCACCCGTAGAAGGGTTGTCTCAATCGAGTGAAATTTGCGATAAGATGACTGATTAGATGGAAGAGGAGCATTCTCATTGCAATGTTCAAATAATTGACTTAATACAGCTTTTTCAACAGACTTAGATATGAAAGACAAATTACTAACAGGTCTGAAGTTCCTGAAGATGATATCAAGACCAAGTTTCTTCAAAAGTGGTACTATTAGCACAACTTTCCAATTATCCGGGACATGTCCATGTTGGAACGATAAGTTAATCATAGTTGTTATTAATGGAGTTAGCTCTTTAGCAGAAAGTTTAAGTAGCCAAGTCGGTATATGATCTAGTTGACATGTTGCATTGGAGGATTGAGCAATTATATTTCTTAAGCAATTATATATTGCAACACTTCTTGCTCGGATAGAGGAGTGAACTTCTCAAGCTTGACAACAGGGACACGATGGTCCACAGCCAATGGAATAACTACAGTGTTATCAATTTCATCCCTAATCAACTTAATTTTATGGCAGAAATACTCACCAAAGTCATCCGCCAATTTACATGGTTCTTCATAAGGAGGGAGAGTATTCTCTTGACGTTCTTTGCATAGGGAGTTCACCACTTGAAAAAGTTTCTTTCTGTCACCAGCACAGTCGTTGATTAGGTCTGAATAGTAATTATGTCTTGCTTTGTTCAGAGAAGAAGAGTATTTATTGCAGACTCTGCGATATTCATCTCTATCACATCGACTCTTAGACTTCAACATCGTTTTCTCTAATTTTCTACATCTAGCTTTAATTTATTTAAGTTCAACATTATACCACAGCAGTCTTGGTCGATCAACAACAGTCTTCCTCAGCAGAGGAGCATGGGTATTCCATATGTGCGAAAGAGTAGTGTCATAACATCTCACCAGGTCGTCAAGGTTGGTCCAAGAAGTCTTATAAAGATCAGAAGCAGTAATGTCATCACGAAAAGATTGAAGGTCGATTTGTTTCTGCTTGTGAAACTGGATCTCTTTCCTCACCAAGGTGGGACCAGAAAGTGACAGATTACATTCAACAAAGCAGTGGTTAGAAATAAAGGTGGTAGTCTGAAGGGAAGAAATGGTAACATCATTTGAAGATCTTAAAATGATTAGGTCTAAAGTATGATCTGAGGAGTGTGTTGACCCAGTCACATGTTGGGCAAGTCCAAATGTCTCCAGTAGTTCGATGAATTTCTTGGCAAATCCCCAGCAATCAATAGCACTTCAGGACACATAACAACTGTTTCAAGGTAGTCTGAAAAATCTTCAAGAAATGCATTCACAAGAACAGGGTGAGCTTCGGAGTAAGCAGGCACATGATGTGATGTCATATGACGCGCGTAATATGATGATCGAGCGGTCCATAGAAGGCCCTTCTAATATACCCACTGCACCTCTGTGTATGTTCTGAGGCAGCATTTCACTTCTGATAAAAACTCCTAGTATTAGTTTTATATATATTTTTAATACAGGAAATATGGAAAGAAATTTCTACATAGACAGATTCAGGGTGATGGGATTAATGCACGGGTGCCAGGTTTAAGCGAGTTATATGCATTACGAATGTTATTTAATCATAGAACAACTTGGCATTTTAACTGTGGACCAGATAATTTAGGCTTTCGCCGGTGTCTCTCCTTGTGTGCTATCGCAAACCGTAGTATTGAGACGTCTAAACTTGGTCTAACTCTTATCAACAAGAGTCAATCACACTGTGAACGTTTGGTCGGTTTGGACATGAAATTTTAATATAGTAATTGCTCATACAAATTAAAATTAACATAACAAGCGTATTTATCTAACCTTGTTGGAATGCGATCCTCTGACCAATTTTTCTGGCTACTGGGAACTGCACATTGGATAAATGGCATATTCTCCCTGGCGTGATTTGGAATTACGTTTCTCCAACTCGAACTTTTAACCAACGATGGTGTACTAAATGCTCTTACAATTAAAAGGGACACTCGAACTATATTATCACTGTATCACACTCGCTAAGCTCTTGCTGTCAGATTCTGTCCTGTGGCTAAAGTATATAGCCGATGAACCATAACATTTTATTGACTGAACTTCCGCTATAGCTGAGCGATAGTCAAACTCTACGTCTCATTGGCTGCCATATCTGAGCGATAGTCAACTCGAATTTTGATTGGTTAGGTCTTAATCACTGTCGCTCCCGCCATATCTGAGCGATAGTCAACTCCGATTCTGATTGGCTCTGCCTCAGTCACTGTGGCTCACGCAAATATGAGCTACAGTGAACAGTTGTGTGTACCTTGCACGTACTTGGTGAGACTGACATACGATACTCGGAATATTACAAAATAAACACTCCGTTGGGCTTCTTGCTGTTCGTTTGCGATCGTTCATAATCACGCTGTTCACTTAAATATTTAAGAATATATATATATATAGCTCTCTCAGTTCCTTAGGCATTGAAGTAATTGTCGTATTGCGCAATATTTTGAATACGCATATTTTGTCTGAAATTTCTGACTATCGCTCGAGCGACATTCGCGACAGTCTGGACCCAATACACAGCAACAATCTTGATAACACGATTATTCAAAGCCAAATTCCACTCCGAATATTCGCTTTTCACCACTATCAGTAAGAGTAACTTTCAAATTATTATTGAAGATAATCCCTGTACCACCACCACCTTTCCTATCAGTTTGCCTCGGAAAACTTTTAAATAGCCTGGAGGAGATAACATGGCGATACTAAACGTATCATGATCTTTTAACCATGTCTCAGTTATAATACAAACATCAATATTACTGCCTACAACATGATCGACAATTTCAGCAGATTTGTTCTTAACCGATCTAGTATTAACGTTGGCAAAGTGAAGAAATTTTCGGGAATTACGAAAGTGATGGAGTTTCTTAAGCGAAGATAAATTAGACAAGTTTCTTCCGACTCCAGAAGGGGGCTCATGCACCGTTCTTTAAGTGATCACTTAAAGAAATGTTTACACTTTGAATATTTATCTCATGATATAATCGACGACGCGTGTCGGTGATCGTTTGAATAAATTTGGGTATAGCAATATAATTTCGTCTTCGACCAGCCCTTTTCCCCCTAGATCTAAACAGGTTAACTTCTTTTAAAGTGCACCTGACATCAACATTTTTTATTGTCTTATTTGGAAGAACTTTTAAAATGATAAAGTAACTTCTTTTGAAGATTTTCGTTTATTCGCTTTCTTTTTGAGATATGTCAGTTTGTTTGATATGCAAATGTACGGAATTTACGTCACACATGCATAATGACTTATCAGAGAATGTTATATATCTTTGCGTTTATCAAATAAAAACACTAAAGTGTGAATAACACGTGTGCGTGTTTCTCCCACAACACCAAACTTCTCGATTTTAAAGGATTTCGTTCGAGAATGAAAGAGATACACACATTTCTCCAATAAGTCATTATGCATGTCTGACGTAAATTTCGTACATTTGTATATCAAACAAGCTGATGTGTCTCAAAAAGAAAGCGAATAAACGAAAATCTTCAAAAGAAGTTACTTTATCATTTTAAAAGTTCTTCCAAATAAGACAATAAAGATTTTTGATGTCAGGTGCACTTTAATAACCATATTGAAGTTGCTGATACATACAAGCGACGACAGCTGCGAAAATTCATCATCTGTTGCCGAGAATAGACTAGACGATTTGTGCATGTAACAGGCAAATTAAAGCCATGATCACCTTTACTTTCAATTCGTTGCACCAACGGCGACAGGTCAATAGGTCCAGGATTGATAGAAACATCACAAAAAATAGTAATGTCCGTTGGTGGATCGTGGCCAGGAATCACCAATAAGGTACTTCCGTGTCTTGACCATTTCATAAGCGCAACACGAGAATGATAGAAGCCAAGAGAAGACAGTCCAATCTTCTTAAAATTATTAATTACAAACGACGGGAGAATAACCAGATGTTTTGAACTTCGATAAATATCCTCAAAACATAAAGCCTGGGGAAATTTCCCATTGCATCTTAAGTTGTTGTTATTAGGACCATTAAAATCAAGCCCAAGGACCAAAAAAGTAAAGAAACACCAATATAAATATAGAAATCGTACAGCATAAAAATTTGTGGCCCATCATGGCGCTCATGAAAACAAGCAATGAAGATCGACAAGGACTTATCACTGCTGGTATTATGAATATGCAAGAAGGTGATCCTACTAAAACAAAGAACAAATTTGAGGCAGCCTACTTCGTAGCCAAATCAGAAATACCGCTAATTAAATACCCTCAACTTCTAAAGCTAGAGGAAAAGGATCTAGTCTAAAACTACACCCGAGTGACAGACGACTAACAGACGAGTAACAGACATCTGCGTACAAGTAAATTTACTCTTACTACATTTTCTTAAGATTTGATCTCGACAAACTTCCACCGAACAACTGTAAACCAAGAAGTTGATCAATCCATTGTTAGAAAATTTTCATTCAAGTTCACACCTGGCCCGCAAGTGGCTCCTATGTTTTTATTTAACAGTTTAGTCAATCCTCTGTATTACAATACTGCAAAACTGAACTTAACAATTATAAATCCACAATGTAATTAATTAGTCCTACATCGCTAACTTTTCAGCGTTATAATCAGCTAGTGAAAAGAATTAAGAGGGATTATCTACGTGCAATCTGTATGTAAGGTGACGGGATGTTGCATTCCGGGGAGTCGAGATTATACCATTGGTGAGGGCAACTAAACTAAAAGATAATTAAGAACTTGTCATAATTTTAAATCAAAATTCAAGAAAATAAGATATGCAAATAATAATTAATTTTTGTAATAATAATTAATAACAATTTATTTATTTAATAACAATTAATTATTAATTATATTTCTAATTAATTATTGCCTACATCATAAATTATACAAATTTAAAATGCAAAACTAAAATACAAAGAATATTTTGTCATATACTTGTATGTAGTCGTCTGTTACTCATTTGTGCTGGTCTGTAGTTGTCTGTTAGTCGTCTGTCACTCGGGTGTAGTTTCAGACTAGATCAGAGGAAAAGCACGGTGTGGAGATAGGCAATTCTTATCGCAGTAATATGAGCTGCAACATTTTCATCAATCACATTGGTGAGGAACTAGGCAGAAATCTGTTCGAAAAGTTGTCAACTGTTAATTTTACAATGTCCTTACAGATGGCTCAGAGGACATGTCCATCTCTGAGAAGGAAGCAGTTTTTGTTCAGCATTTAGACATCATTCCCCCAGGACGAGACACAGTTCAAGTGGTGACTTCCTTTCTAAGTTTGGTTGACATGAAGGATGGTAGTGCTGCTGCTGATATTGTTAGATGTATAAGAAGCAGTTTTCACAGTGTCAACATCAGTGATGATTGCTTTGAGAAGAAATTGAAACAGAGGAGTAATAAGCATTTTTCAACGCAAACTACATCGACTCGAGCTTTCTCTCAAAGATGCCCTAAAGGGCACCTGCTTTGATGCTGTAGATGACGTGCTGCTACGACTGTACTACCTGTACGAGAATTCACCAAAGAAACTCAGACAGCTGTGTGATCTACACGAAATCTACAGCGCAACTTTCGAGTTTGAAAAGGGAGGAGTCCGACCCAAATGAGCATCTGGTAAATATATTTCTTGTTTATCTATCATTCGACGGTTTCAGCTTAAAATAAACTGTACAAAAGGTACCAAAAATGTATTCTACATTATAGCATCGCTGTGACTTCACTAGCTAACGGCTGATTTTTAAAATATTGAAACCGGACCTATTAATTACACGGGCGTAACATATTATAGTTTATAACAAAAACTAAAGTGTCGAACCAGACAGAAGGCTAAGCTTATCTGACTTAGAGTATATGTACTTATTTGTTAAATGTTAAGTTTGTTAATTACTTTAAATCTTTTTCAGGGACCCAATGGATAACTCACAAAATCAATGCCTTACAGCTGCTTGTTGATAAGTATGGTACCTATATCCAGCACCTGCAGACCATGTCTGAGGATAATACCTTCAAGGCAGTGGACCGTCAAAAGTTTAAAGGCTGGCTTAGGTGCCTATTCATTGAAATATTGCGCCCAGCAAAGGTTTTGTCTCTAGCTTTCGAAGGTGAGGATGTAGATACAGTGTCCTCTATATCACGCATTGAAACGGCGAAAAAGCAGATAGAACGACTGAAGAGGAAAGAACTTGAGGATCTTTCCACTGTTAAAACGCTTTCTCGACAAGGTTGATGTAACTAATGGAGCGTATTTATACCAGAATGTCGCCTTGCATTCATTTCAAGCTGCCAAAGATTCCGCAAGATAAGCAAAGGATGTGCTGTTGGAGCAAATTACGCAGGCCTTGGAAACAAGGTTAGAGGTCGCGGAAAATAGGTATGTCGTTCATGCAGCCACTGTTTTAAATACTGAGGGATGGGAAAGAAAGAATGAAGATGAACCGTATATTCTATATGCTGACAACTGTTTGGCTGAGTTGTATGACCATTTCAAAGTGCCACTGTCAAAGGCCGGTTTGATTGTTCTTTTCATGATCTACTGGAACAGTGGCATTCTCTTGTTGAATACACTAACCGTTACCACAACGCTTCCCAAACACCCTACTTACGTGTGTGGAGACGAATCTTTGATTCAGCATACAGAAAGGAGTGGAATATGGTGCTTATCCTGGTCGATCTTCTCTTTTCCATCCCAATCTCCAATGCCAAGGTTGAAAGGTTGTTTTCATTGATGAAACGTGTAACGACGGATTCCAGAGCATCTCTCAATGAAAGCACCCTTAACAACTTGGTCAGCATCTGCATAGAGGGCCCAAAGTTCGAGGATTATGATCCTACTACAGCCATGCAGTTGTGGTTATCAAGTGCTATGCGTCGCCCACAGCAAAGAAAACGTAAACAATACAGGAGACAAGACACTGCGAAAAAGGTGAAAGTGCTGATCGATAAATCTTCATCGGAAGAAAGTGTGGTTGTGCAAATTACAAGAGAACTCGAAGATCTTGAGTAGAAACCAGCAGCTACCGATAATTAAGTAATACGTTTTTTAGTTAGTCGAAAACTGTAATCTTGCACTTCTGAGCTTTTAACTGCATCAGGACCAACTGTAATTTTGTCTGAAGACAAAACAAAATACAAACTGATACAGCCGATAACTAATTGCCAACGAAACCTATACATTTAGGCCTTGGCTTATTTCCAAATATTTTTAGTTCATGTTATTGTTCATACAGGTTCTATAGATAATGCTCAATGCTTTACTGGGTATTTATATACTAGTGATTCAGATGTACAGCAGTTCGTTTACTTTTATTGTCTGTCGCACTGTGCCATCCTCGATAAATGAATGCAATTAAATATAATTATCATATTGATAACATACAATCATCATGTGCATCAATCAAGTGCCTTGATCATAGCACTAAGCAGTGGCACTGAACTGAGCGTAAAATGCGAAGGCGTGAGCATGTGCAGTCAGTTATGAAAATAAAAATAGCCACTTGTTTAATTACCAATTCATATATTGGATGGGTCATGGGTCACCTGTTTTTATTTATTAAATTAACTAAATATGGCGGCAAGCCCAAATGAAAAAGTGATCGACATTTTGATCTTCTCCGTTATAATTAAAAATGGAAAACAGTTAACACTACACCAAAATCTCGAAAAGAAAAAGATACCATATCTTACAATAGTTCTGTTGGGTTTTAATGGTTCGTTTAATCTATGGAAACGTGATTTACATATTTGACTTTTGACCTGCCAGAAACGAGGTATGACAGAGCTAAAATTAATTTGGACCGCACATCATGACCGTCGACTAACCGGACATTATTTTTAGCCCTAAGACCACATCTTTAAATTTGTCCAATTTTGTCTGCATCATCGGGATGAAGAGAAATGCAGGCAATGACCTGGAAAAGAATTGAATGAACCTGCTTTTTAACTACTCTTGTATAGCAACAGGTAACCCACTGTATAATTGTTAATGCAGTATATGCATGACCTTACTGTACCTATGAATTTCGTCATGTGGGTTGTAATGATTCTGATATTTTAACCATCTTAGGTGGTCCTTGAAGTACTTCTCTAGTCGATTGTGTAATTCTTTCAAACCATCTTTCTTTCTGGAAATTATCACTTCAAACAATTACCAAATTTAATGTGAAAAACACTTTCAGTAGTTTTAGATACATGTGGGGATTGGTAGTGAGCTGTTAATATTGTGTGTCTGTAACCTGTTCCATGTGGTTAAATAGTGTGGTACTTTAAATTTCTGACAGTTAAGGGCTATCACCATCTTTTTGAACTTTATGCACTTGTTATGTTAACTCTGAGGGGAGGGGGGAGATTGGGAAAATCTAGGAGTTTTGACTGTAGCTGCATTTCCCAGGGTATCTAAGGAACTTGAGTTTGCACTTT
The DNA here is from genome assembly GCA_035772405.1 of Chrysogorgia sp. JL179-B06. Lineage (NCBI taxonomy): Eukaryota > Metazoa > Cnidaria > Anthozoa > Scleralcyonacea > Chrysogorgiidae > Chrysogorgia > Chrysogorgia sp. JL179-B06. The sequence goes on along the minus strand of JAYKKM010000297.1, from coordinate 601,751 downwards.
GTTGTATTTATAAGGTTTTTATATAAAAGTATACTTTTTTCAAAAAAACGTAGTTCCTAGGGTGAGGAATTTGACAAAATTTAAAAATAATTTCTTGCTTGATTTGGCATTTCATTATTATTTCCAAAAAAAATCAAACCGCATCTTTGCCTAACCTCCCGTCTGGCTTAACATTGGTAGGAGAGGGGTTGAGCAATTTTTTTGAAATGTCTGAACTGCTTCAGCAATTTGATCTTGTTTTGACGGCTAAACTTTTATTGGATACCATGCATTACATGTAAATTGTATGCCATTTTTGTAAATAATTAGTATCAATAAGTGTTACTACAAACTCTTTACCTGATTTGATGTTGATGGACCATGTATAACAGTATCAGAAGGATGTGAAGTGCCAAGCAACTGATGCAGATAGGCATGCATTGTTGCTATTACTCCCGTTTCCGTCTCCTTATCGAGTCTCAAATACCATGGCAGTACTCTTGTTTCATCCAGGTATTCCAAATACCAGTGCCCATGCAACTCGCTGAGGGTGAGTTGCTACCCAAATCTTGAGCCATAAAATTTTTCGACTTGCAGTGTCTATGCACCCACAAATTGCTAGTGGAAATGTACTATTTTGATAGCCCATTAATTTATCGTGTCCATCTAACGAGTGAACAAAATTTGGCCCTTTGGTGGTATATCTGCAATTTTTATTTTATTTTGCGTTTACAACGCCACCCCTTGCCTGCAATCCTTCTGGATCTACGTCCTGCGTAATACTGTGTAAACCAAGTCATGAGGAGCTTTAACCTCAGGCTCTTGCCGCAGTTTCTTTTGCATGACTCTGTAACCCAGTAGTTTCCCAGGGCCGTCTACTTCTTTAGCTACGGCTTGCCTGACTTGTTCGACTGTCACGTTCATGTCTGTGTAGTGAATATCGAAATGCCGCATTCGGCGGTCTAGAGAACTTAAACTCCAGGTGTATTGCGAGTAATCTCGCTTTACAAAATCCAAGATTTCGTTTCTTGTAAGGTCTTCCTTTACATATTTTTGTAAATCATTCTTTAGGTTATCATCTTCCTTCCAGTCCGGACGTAAATATTAACTTTGCCTCTAACGATAGGCTGCTCGAAATTTAATTTCACTTTTATTTTAAAATGATAATTTTGTTTTAAATTTATTTAATTAAAATTTACTTTCATTCCAATTTAGAATTAATTTTTATTTTAATTTCGTTTTATTTTGAAAATATCTTTTAATTTCTTTTTAATGAATTTCTATTTAATGAATTTTTTGAATGACAACGATAGGCCACCATACTCCTTATGGCAGCCGTATCAGCAGGTATTTCACAAATATCGTTGAGCATTTTCAAGACCGCTGGTAAACCGTTACTGGCAAAATAATCATCGACTCCGAGACCTGCTAAAACGTCCCTTATTATCATTTAAAGGGACACTCCGGCCCAAATACAAATGCAGTTCATACGAAAGATCTTACCGACTTTAGATTATTTCCAAAGTTTCAGCATTCCTATCAATTTAGTTAAGAACATGGGGCTAGTTGAAGTTGGAGAGTTTGTGCAATTTCGACGCCATTTTGTTTCTCAAATATGACGTCACTGAGTGACGTGATCTCGTATTATGCCTAAGAAGCTCCTCTACTTTCCTGCATGATGAACTAAATAGTTTATTTCGACTAATTTTCGTCCAAAGACCATTCACAATAACTATCACTATGTGATCGCCATCAAAACAACTCCACTGACGATAAAGAATCACTCAATGACGTCATATTTTCAAAACCAATATGGCGTCAAAATCCACAAATTTTCAACTTCAACTAGCAATATCTTCTCAACTAAATTGATAGGAATGCTGAAACTTTGGAAATAAACTAAAGTCAGTAAGATCTTTCATATGAACTGCATTTGTATTTGGGCCGGAGTATCCCTTTAAATTGTGACATTTGGATACTTTCTGGACAATTATTTTTCTTTTTTTTTTGGATGCACCATCGCATACAATTTGCTTTTTCAGAAACCAAGATTTTGTGCAAAAGATGTTTTGGCAGTTTTTGCATCGGAAGTTTTTCATCTTCGTTATCAACATCGTCATTAGATTCGTTTTCACTGTCACTTGCACCAACGTCTTCGCTTATTTTGTTTTTATTGATTTGCACTCCATAACTGATGCTTTCTATATCTTCCAATCTATATATCACGGGAGAGGACATAACACTGACCCCCTAGTCCATGGACTACCCAAATGGACTACCCAAAAAATGGACTACCCCCCAAAATACTCAAAATACTTGTATTTGATTTTAGCATACCTTTTTTGCACTGGTGAAGTAAACGACATCCTTCATCGTACGATCGTACGAACCGCCGCCATTTTGAATTGTAAATAACACAGCGAACCCAATTAAATAACACAGAACCCATTTTGCATTTTGAATTATGAAAAATTGTATTCACCGAGGTTGACCTTGCAATGATAAAGACCTTTTTTAACACATTGGACAATTATTCACGTCTCTATCATTGCAAGGTCAACCTTGGTATCGCTTCGATTTACCTTTCAAGATGGCGCAGGGAACTGTACTGAAAGGTCTATTGTTTGCACTCTTAGCCTGCTTTGCAGTCGTTTCTTTTGGGTTTTGGGAATGTTTTGGGAATTATAGGATTTTGGGTTTCCCAACAAAGGAAACCCAACATCCCCCCAAAAAAAAAGCCAAAAGAAACGACTGCAAAGCAGGCTATTGCACTCTATGAAGTCGTTAAAGCCACAACAAATAAAAATGAAAATGTAAACGTCATCTTTAATATTTCATTAAGTCCCAATTTATGGGTAGGTAGTTCACATAATAATATGAAGTACATTCCTTATCATCATTGGTAAACAAACAGTAATCTGATTTGTCAATTTTGGTTACTGTATACATGCAGTAGAAATGCTAAAATCATTCAATACTGAAGTAAATCAATAAAGTAAAGTAAATCAACAAAGAACTGGAACATTTTACAATACAAAATATTAATTATATTATATTAAGTATCATATTAAATATTTAATAATTAAATTTACTGTACATAATCAACATATGAATAACCAATCAACTTATAAAATATGAACTATAAAATATGAATATTTATAAATATCATAAAATAGAACAACTTAAATAATACAAAACTGTATTAAAAATGTTACAAATGTTGCAAATGTTACAAATGTCTAAAAGAAAAGCTAGAAAATATTCAAATGTCATAAGAAAACCTTTCCTTGATAAGGTTCTTGAGGCTTTGTGACACATGCACATGTTCAGTTTTGATTACTAATGGGCCATCTTTAACATTCGTGCACACTGGATTGAGGTGGAAGTGCCTTGTAGAAACGGTCGCTTGGTAGCTACTGGTGGTTTTGTTCCAGAAATTGTATGACTCAAATCTACCAAAGCAGTACTCCTTGTCATCACTTTCACTAAAACCTCCAACAGGGGTGGTAATGGTCTTTTGACATCCACTGCACTTTCTTATGCCTCCTGCAATTCGTTTCATGATAAGTGGAGCACTTGGAATTGGGTTGGCTGGTCTTGTATTTTTCCTGATCACCAATGTTGTTGCATTTACCTTCTCTGAGGTGAACTGTTCTGCAGGTTGTGTTGACGCATCTAAATGTTGGGAGGGTCTTACATCTTCACTCCTTTTGCGTTTTCTTGGGGGCTTCTTTGAACCAACAGAAGGGGGAGCAGATGATGTGCTTAGTCTCGTTAAACTTCTCACAGGAAAATTTGTCACAACCTTATCCAGTTTATTAGCCTGTATTGCCACAGCAACAGCATGGTGACACAAACTGTTCCTTTCAAAGAAGCTGCAAGTACAGGAACACTTGCCACTGTTGTAGATTTGCACTGTAAATGGTAATGGCCTACCACTGTCAACGAGGAATGACTGCTTTTTGAAGCCTTCACGAACTTCACTGTTTTTCAGTACCACTCGAGCCTTCTCTAGAATTTCACGAAGTTCTTCTTCTGAAAAATACTTTGTTAGGGGGACAATAGCTTCAAAATCAAGCTCTTTCTTTGTTTGGCATCTTTCACCCTTTCCAGAACTGCTGGTATCTACAACTGCAAGGGACTTGTTAGCAAACTTAAATTTGCGGCATTGATTGTATGACAATACATCTGGGCAAATTCTGGAAACTCTTTTCATTGCAGATTTTCGTTCATCTGAGTTCATTGCCCCATGTGGCATTTGAGGGATATTCTTACGGTAGTCTTCCTTTACCTCCCACTTATCAGAGATGCCAAACCATGCCAATTCAGTTTCAACCTCAAATGACTCTATGAAGTCATACATAGCGATGATAAACTTGTCGAGATCTTGTGGGACAAAGTTTGTCCACTCTTTTATCATGCGATTGACAGACTCTGGAACATTCTGGTGGTATGGTTGTGGAGCAAATCCAAGATCTTTCATGATAAACTTTGCCATCTTCCCTCTCATGTCTTCCAACTTGAACTTACGAAAGTAATCTGCAAACTTTGGTGCACCCTTTCTCTCTGAGGTTTCAAGTGTATCCCATTCTTCCAATAAAATGGCTGCTCTGTTATCAAATTCCTCTTTGGAATCTGTCCATATCAAACCACTATTTTGGCCATAGATGTCATGGCAAATTATCTTAGTAAGAGACTTTGACATACCCAATTGATGCAGTTTGTCCTTGATATTTCTTTCACTATGTAAGTAGCACAGCAAGGGGTGTGCATTATGCATTCCTGCAGCGATGGCATTTGTGAGACCCACTTCATTATCTGTTCCTGTAGCATGAAGGTACTGTGATAGACCAGGGACTTCTCTCAACAGACAATGAATGAATGATAGGTAGGTGGATTCCTCCTTTGTCATACAAATCATTATTGGGCCCAGGTAAGAAGGAGAATGATTTCCACCCTTCACTTTAAGAAGTGTGTTCTTATATGTTGTGACAACAACATAAAAGGGTCCTAGCTGAAAAGTGACATCTATGCCCAATTCCGAAACCAGGTCAACTTTCTTATGACAGCAGAACTTGGTGATGTTGTCTATTTGCCAGTCTGTATAGAGCATTATTGTTGGCAAGTCATTGCAAACAACTTCCCTAATAAAACCTGGGAAAGTGCTTTTCTGCAGTTCAAGTACTGCAAGCAATGGGTCAGCAGCACTTTTGGTGGATGAGCCTGGTGTCAGGCCTAAATTTCGCTTCATGTTCTTTGCTTGGGTGTAATTTCTTGGAAGGGAACTAGTACTTTCGGCTCCAATAACACCTCCCACATCTTTGATTGTTTTAAACAGTGCTCTTTTTGTGTTATTTTTCCCTTCTGTGAGATTACTTGCTAGTTTCTCTTTTGTACTTTCTTTCGTCCTGATATATGGCTGAGGCTGAGTTGAAGTAGCCTTGCGACTACCATGAGAGGCAACAGTAAATTGTTTTGGTTCCCCATCAAAATAGTAGTTGAGGAGAACAATTGGATACCATTTGTCAATCTCTTTTCCATACTCAATGGATATAATTGTCTTGTGGAAATCTGGACAAGACTTGCAGACATAGGGTCTTCGTCGGACAACAATGTCAGCATTCTCCTGGGTTTGACACTTGCTTAGAGAGACAACTTGACCATCTGTGTCTTTTTCGATGGTGTAATGCTTGCATTTATTTCCTTTCATTGTCCACGCCCCATTGTCATCACAAAACACATCTTTTCTCTTCTGAAGCTTGTCAAGGTCAACCAAAAAAGTTGCATTTTCTTGAAAAGCATGTGGTACATTTGAACTGATCATTTCTTCATTGTCTTTCTTACAGTTCATCATTAGTGGTACCACAAAAGGGTTTTCCAGATAATCCAATTTAACCACTTTACAACCTACATTGATGCTTTTCAAAGGCACTATCTCTTGTTTACAAAACTTTCTTGGTGAATGGGACACATCAAACTGTCAACAACAAGATAATATATTTAGAGTATTAATTCCATGAGACTAATATTAATAATAATGGAAACTTTATTGTATTTTTACCTATATATACAATTGTTAATCTCACTACATGAAGGTAATAATAATAATAATAATAATAATAAAAGTCTTTATTTAAAAATACTCAAAACAAACGTGTATTATGTGAGTGTTATCTTAAGACTTAATCTTGTATAATTGAGGGTTATTTGTTTATACCTGGCTTAAGCTTCTCTCAACTGACTCATCTGCATCCTTTTCAACCTCGTCATCCTCGTTATCACTTATCACAACAATCCTGTTTTAGGTAAATTTAAAAGTGAATTTTAGCTCAGTCGAAGTTCTTAACGACGTTCGCAGAAGAATCTCCTAACGTTTAATTAAACTTTGATTGATACTTTCATGATTGATAGACATATTGGTAAGTTTATGCTGAAAAGCCAAAAAAAAAACATTTCTTACAAAAATCAAAGAATGTTAAAAATAAGTAGATAAACATAATATGTAATAATATTATATGTAAAAAAATGGGGGTCCGAGATATTTTGCAATGAAAACTGAAATTTTGACTGTCATCTTGAATTGCGAGAGAGGACTGGGTGGAATCTTTTTTCACCTTTTTTCTGTTTTTTCAACTTAAGCGTTTTTTTTTTCAGTGAAAATTCTATTATCTTAATTCTTCAAAAATCAAAAAAAAAAAATGCCGGTGGTTGGCTACATATAGTTTAAGTATGCGCGCACGCAAGACCATGAGCATGCGAACTTGAAAAATATATATTTTGAAAAAGGATTTTACGAGAAAAATGACCTTCGTTAAAGCTGGCATAGCATTGCCATGGTAACCTTCCGAGTGATCATTTTCATATGAAATGATTTCCTAACTCATGATCTGTCATATGGTTGGCTGAACAGGTGTCAAAGTATACAAATATTATGTGAAATTGAAGCCACAACTGTGCAAAATTTCTTTGACTTTTACAATGTTTTCCTTGTAAAACAAGATTTTTTTCTAAAGTAGTGGATAAAAATTCTACTTCATAAGGTTCCTTGCCTCATAGTTTGCCATGGTTTTTATTTTAAAACATTTATGTTGATATCACTACTAATTATTTTGTCTAGCTTCATGAAGCCATTTTAGTTATGCCAAAAGTGACAAAAAAGTGCCTCACACCAACCCCCTTAACTCATCAATGAGCACGGTGACCCCCCTTTTTTATTTCATATTTGAACTTCACTCATATACATCTTCTCATGGAAAAAGTTTAAAGAAATATTTATCGTAGAATCTAATGGTCCCGAACAACCTTAAGATCTAGAAGAATGTTGACTCTTTAATATGAGTAGCAAATGTACCTTGGCATTTCCACTTGAACTACTTGAGTTATCTCTATTTCTGATTCATCTGAATCTGATAAATTTCTGTACTTGTCACTAGAGAGATGAAATTATTTATATATTAATACACATATGTTTTCTTTTAAAATTATCAACATGTAAGTCAGAGTTCGTACCTGGGAGAATCGGGATCAGGGTTCCTGTCAGGGCTTGGATCCAAAACACCACAATAATAATCGTCATCTGTGGATGAATCTGAAAATATACAAAATATATCTACTAGTTCGTTCGTTTTGTTCGTTAAAATAAGGATAATAGTGTAAAATAAAAGACTTTTGACATACCATCATCAATGCCATCCATGATTTCACATCAAGTACACGAGGCGAGACAAGATGAGCCTGCGATTTTTGTGATCAGTGGTTTTCATAATTCAAAATGCAAATATTTACAATTCAAAATGGCGGCGGTTCGTACGATCGTACGATGAAGGATGTCGTTTACTTCACTAGTGCAAAAAAGGTATGCTAAAATCAAATACAAGTATTTTGAGTATTTTTGGGGGTAGTCCATTTTTAGGGTAGTCCATTTGGGTAGTCCATTTGGGTAGTCCATGGACTAGGGGGTCAGTGTTATGTCCTCTCCCATATATCACTGCCATCCCATTCTTCAAATACATCTTTAACTTCCATGTTTGTTTTCTAGCTTATTTTATTTTAAAAATTACATTTTTTAATTATTTTTTTATTCGCCATTTGGCGTATTTATGGCGCAATACGTTTGGCACAATAATATTGACCGGACCGGATGTTTTTATGTGACGTCACGGATTGCAACTGTTTTTTTGCTCACATCAGCTGGTTTCCTATCCAATTATTTTACTATCCATGCTGGGACCAATGTTGTTTGTTATATTCATACATTGTATGCTGATGACACAAAAGACAAAGGTGTACAGAAACATCACATCTGCTATTGACTGTGTGAGCATTTACAACACACCTTGAATAACCTGGACGCCCGGAGCCGCGAGAGGAACATCAAAATCAACGATTCCAAACAACTTCAGTATGCCTCATTTAATGTTGTAACTGCACATGCAAACGTTAACCTTCTCCATGCAACTTTATGCCGGATGAGGTTGGAAATATCTCAGTTGCATTGCAAGTGGTATACCAAAGCTGAAAATATGGCATCTTCCGTTGACGTTGCTCCATCTTGACCTCGCATTGTTCAAAGGCAATTCAACAGAACAAACACTCCTTCAGATAGCATCAGCCAATATTATGAAAGATCAATCACTCTTCAATTTCTTGACCACCTTCCATCACAATTCCAAACCCATTTCTCTGACAGAAACATGACAGTACTTAATGGTTTTATGCCTTTCCTGAAAAAGTTGTATCCTCATCAGAGTGGAAGCAGAATTTTACTGCTTACCTAAACGAATATGTTACAGAATTGAAAATGCGGGAAGATGACTGCCATACCATTGAGGGTACCCTGCCAAACACTTCAGCAGCCCTTCTCCAAACTATTGACAGAACCACCTTACCAGATCCTAGCAACATTGCCTGTCACCACATGTACATGCGAACGATCGATTTCTGTTCTTCGGTTGAAAACATATTTAAGAAACTCTGTCACCCAAAACAGACTGAATGGTCTTGCCTTACTCCATGTCCATCGTGAGATTCAACTCATATCAACTAGATATCCAAGAATTAATCGATTGCTTTGCTATTCGCCAGCCACGTCGAATGAAGTTAGTTGATATACTCAGTGATATACTCTAGTGCCACTTACAGTATCTATTAATACAAAACAATATATCTCTAGGGTTATGACTAATTAATAGTAGCATCGAACTTGCCTAGCAGCGTTTATAAACCAATTTAATTATATACAGTATCTGCATGGTTTACTGATCTGCTGCTGAACAAACATGCACTTTTTATTATCAGCGGCCGCTATTTTGAAGTGGGGGGCTAAATAACCTAGACGGGTCCAGGAGCATGCTTCCCCAGAAAATTTTGAAATTTAGCTATCCTCTGAACTGGCTATAAATGCCTCCTTTTTGCTAAAATAGCTTCAAACAGCTTTCAATTTTTGGATCAATTTAATGGTGTTAAATCACACAGTTTCTATGCAGAAGTTTTTATTTTGCTATATTACAGTTTACGACTTTATTACAGTTTATGTCCTTTCTCGATGTAAACTTCCCTCGCCAACACTGCAAAAGCGCGCGTTATATTACACCATAAACGTCCCCGTGTTTACCAAATGTAGGCGCTTATTTTACAAGACCTAGATACTAGTTAAAAGTTGAATGCTTTTGAATTTGAGAATCACTACACAAGGTGCCTTCGATAGACTGCTCAGCGAACGCCGGAATCGTACTCCATATTACTAGTATCCGGTAGGCAATAGTTTGAAAAATATTCGCTGTATACTGCTGAGTAATGCATCAAATTGTTTGGCAACAAATTACAAAAGCCTCGAGCATATTTTAATACTGAACAACGCTGTCCAGCTCAAGCTATTGCAAAATTTTAACTTAAGCCCTAACTAGTTCGGGACAAGCGTCGGTTTGCGCGCGATTTTCTCGGCTTACTTGTGATGTCGTTTTGATTTCGGAAGTTTCGACCAAGATTAGGACAAATACGCAAACATAAAAAATAAACATAATCGGCGAAAAAAGTGGCGGGACGGGGGGGCTATAGCCCACCCTGGCCCCGTGTTCCGCGGCCCCTGATTATGCACTGATTTACCAAGTTTACTGATCTGGTGTACATCAAATACTTCTGTAGTCTGATTTAATATATTGCCTACTGATCTCCTACTCGTCTAACATGTGTATTAAACTGATTAAACCTTCCAATTCCTTGGTCTACTGCTCACCAACACCTCTATAAACTGATTATAAACACCTCTATAAAACTCTCCAATTGCTTGGTCAACTGCTTATCCTGTCCAATTTCTTGATCTACTAGCGCTCATCTAACACGTCTAACTGATTAAATTTTCCAATTGCTTGGTCTATGATTATATATCTAACACTTCTATAAACTGATTGAACTGTCCAGCTGCTCATCCAACATCTATAAACTATCCAATTGCTTGATCTACTGCTCATATTGCTTGGTCTACTGATTATTTAACACATCAATAAACTGATTGAACTGTCCAATTGCTTGGTCTTCTGATTATCTAACACTTCTATAAACGGATTAAATTGTCCAATTGCTTGGTCTACTGGTTATCTAACACGTCTATAAACTGATTAAATTGTCCAATCGCTTGGTCTACTGCTCATCTAACACATCTAAACTGATTAGACTGTCCAATTGCTTGATCTACTGATTATATATCTAACGTCTATAAACTGATTAGGGGTACACATTTTCTGACCTGGAATCCCTCAGAGTGACATTTTCTAGCCTAGAATTCCTCTGGGTTGATATGTTGTACATTTTAGGGCCTGGAATCCCTCAGGGCAGACATTTTCTGGCCTGGAATTCCTCAGGGGTAGAAATTTTATAGCCTCGATAGGGGGTGCGGTTATTAAATGGAATAGCCCAATAAGTTACAGCTAACAGATCGTAATGCTGTCTGTTACAATATTTCCTCTATTCAGCTCTCCCCTTACAAGTGAAAAATAAAAATAAGCCCATTTATGTTTAGGATCTGGGATTGAGATGGGGTTAGGAATAATTATTATCGATATTTCAAGGGCAATTGACAATTAGTGTCTATCAATATCTCTAGATTAGAGGATAAGCTGCAATATAACATTGAGGCCTTTCTTAACTGTCATCCAGTCTATTTCATGTAAAATGGAACTTTTACTTGGAAAATTTAATAAACCTCTATTAAATTCCCCTCCTGAAGAACTAAAATTAATAATATTGTGGGGGGCTTAACAGTGCAAATATGGTATTGACATACTTTACAATTTTTTGCTCAACCACTATTCATCAGCCAAGGCTTGATTAGTTAATCATTGTTCAACCATTATTCGTCAGCCAAGGCTTGATCAGTTAATTGTTGTTCAACCACTATTCATCAGCCAAGGCTTGACTGGCTAATTGTTGTTCAACCACTATTCATTAGCCCAGGCTTGGTCAGTTAGTTGGCTGATGAATAGGCGGCATCTTTATTCAACGGAATCACAACGGAATCTGCCGGAAATTTGGTTAATCGCTTACTAGCAAAAGGTTAATAAATTACATTTATTTACGTTTACTTGCTTGGGACTGAAACTGATCTGTCGTCAATGCTTCAAGTAAGGTTATTGCATTAGACATATTAAACAGTGTTGTTTATCACAGACAGCCTAACCGGCCTAAACATTTTAATTTGATTTAGTCTTTTAGTCGTAAGACTACGAGTGCTTTGACTGTGTTGATTCTTGTAGTGAAAACAGTAAACGCGAAGTTAACGACGACGTTTTGATCAGGGACTTTTCTCAAAACAAAGAGAATGGATAAGAAATTTTATTCGGACAAAGCGATTTTTCAAGCTCTGTGCATGAAGACAGGGATTTTTAAGTATTGCGTTTGAGGTCTATCCATTCTGGCGGAGAGACTCACATAGTAACAATGTTTTCAGAATCCGGTAAAGTCGAATGTGATTGTAAATGCTATTTTGTGCATTTGCTTTGTAGTCATGCAGTTGCATGCGCCGACATGAATGAAAAACTTAATGCACTTTTAAAGTGGCATTCTGAAAATGGTCCTCGAAAATTCCTAGTTGCGCCCCTGTTAATAACGTATATGCATATAAAACATGCAGAACAACAAATTCTATATTATGATCGCTGGGATATTTTCAAACTCTAAAACCTGGTCTTGTCAAGTCGTCCAAAAACTCGATTAGCATAAATAGTGGATTTTAAATATTGTGCTTTTTAGACAATATTTAAGGCTAAATTTGCTATATATAATTTCTGTGTATATAATGCCAAAATATTAAAGAAAATTCATCGGATGAGACAGCGTGCGACATGCAAGATACGACAATGTCTTCATGACATGTCAATCTGTTTTGAACAACTGGATTTATTTGTTATGGCAAGCATACTATATTTGCACAAGTCCAAACGTGCGACCTAGAGATTCCAATGCACCTTATTTAGTTTACTTTTAACTAAATTACATAGATGAATGTCTAAATGCAAATATTCTTTTACGCATGACCGCTTAATGTGGAAGTGTTTCCAACACATCTGTTCTTGGGTGATGGAATGAATATAAAATTTTAGCTGCCAAGACAAAGTCGTCGGGGGGTGGGGAACTGCTGGAGGTGTTCTAATACTTTTCCCACAACCGTAACACTTGCGTATTTGAGTACCGTGTAAATGTTTTAATTTCATGTTTATCGAGTTGAGTGCAAGGCTCTGGAAAATTAGTAGGGGAACATTCTCTATCCACAGCCTTGTTCGCATTTATACGTTTACGACGGGGAGAGTTTCCTTTTTGCCCTACACACCTTAAATTAATGTTTTGTGTTGACTGTTTATGTTTATTTGTCCACCTACAGGGGTCCATGAATGCTATTAGGGCAAAGTTACTTTAGCGTCCGCATTTTCGGCATTTTTATAGGTTGAATGCTTTACATTAATACAAAACATATTCGGAAAAACGAGGGCAAAGAGTTCTCTTTAGGAAAAGGGCAGGGGTCGCGACCCCCCGACCCCCCCTCCAGTTGCGCCCCTGTATTAATGCAATATTTTGTATCATATTAATCATGCTAAACGCTGTAAATATATATGTATATATATATAATATAATAAAAGCTTTTGAACCTGAAAATATTTTACGTCATTTTTTATTTGCTTGTGTAGTCAGTTAAGCATTTTCATGCACAAATTTCCCAGGGATACAATGATTTCATGCGGGCCAGATTATTTTCAGACTTTCTTCAAGCTCGGATAAAACCATACTACAACAACGACATTCAGTGAAGAAACTAATATCCGCAGCATCGTAACTGAATGTATGTATATGCTCTAGTGATTGTATGCAGAACTTACCCTTGAAATTATAAAATTTCTTATGCATTCTCTTTCTTTTGAGAAAAGTCCCGGATTAAAACGTCATCGTTAACTTCGCGTTTACTGTTTTCACAACAAGAATCAACACAGTCAAAGCACTCTCGTAGTCTTACAACTAAAAGACTAAATCAAATTAAAATGTTTAGGCCGGTTAGGCTGTCTGTGATAAACAACACTGTTTAATATGTCTGAATCCAATAACCTTACTTGAAGCATTGACGACAGATCAGTTTCAGTACGACATATCAGTTTCAGTCCCAAGCAAGCAAACGTAAATAAATGTAATTTATTAACCTTTTGCTAGTAAGCGATTAACCAATGTCCCGGGAGTTTCATACGGACTGTGTCACCTGTGTTGATTGGGGTTAGGGGTTTGCTGTGCTTGTCATAATAGTGTTGCTGTCGCTTCTTGACTCCAATAAATGCCCGGGTATCTTCTTCAGTTGCATACTGCGGCTGTAGTAGTGAACCAGCAACTGGAAGAAGCGTCTTGCATCTCCGGCCCATGAGGCGCTGGGCTGGTACCCATTCCAGCAGATGGTGTGTTGCGCCAGTCTAGTAACGCTTGGAACTCCGACCTTCCGTCTTCCTTACACTTGGAAAACAGCCTCTTCACTGTCTTAACGGCGTTCTCGGCTTTACCATTTGACTGCGGGTAGAAAGGCGAAGAGGCCTTGTGCTCAAACCGCCATGTTTTAGCAAACACTGCAAACTCCGCTGAAGAGAACTGATCGCCATTATCTGTGATCAGAGTGTCTGGAACTCCAAATCTAGCAAACACCGCCTTCATTTCATTTATCACACTACGGGACGTTGTTGTAGTCAGGCTAGCTACTTCGATATAGTTGCTGTAGTAGTCACTGATCACTAACAGTGTTCGGTTGTCAAACATGCAAAGGTCAGCACTTACTTTGGCCCGTGGACAGGCGACCAACTCATGCTGCATGATGGGCTCTTTCCCTTGACCGCTGCGATGGGCGAGACAAATGTCGCACTTGGCGATGTACTGCTTGAGTTGTGTTGCCATGCGAGGCCAGTATAGGATGTCTCGAGCTCTTCGAATGCACCCTTCGATGCCAATGTGTGTAGCATGAATTTATTCCATCATTTGTTTGCGCATGACTGTTGGGACTACTAACAGCTGTCCTTTAAATACGAGCTCGTACTGGATGGTTAGAGAGTCGTGCACGTCAAAGTACGGCTGCACGCTCTCGGGTACGTCAGCTCTGTTCTCTGGCCAGCCTTTTATGATGACCGCGCGGAGCTTGTGCTGCACTGGATCATCTGCCGCTGCGTTCTTCAACTCCTGCCATCGGTCCTCGGACATAGGGAGCCAATTACGGTGGTCGATGTCTTCCAACTCTCTGCCGAATGCGCATGCGTTGACTTCCGGGAGGTACGCTCGACTCAGCGTTCGGCCAGGTGCATGTCTTTCCTCTTCTTGTACTTGACCTTCAGACAGTATTTCTGCAGCCGCAGCAGCATCTGTTGCAGACGCTTTGGAGCTGAATCCAACGACTTCAGAAAGATCGGCTCTAGTGACTTGTGATCGCTTTCAATGTTGACCAATTCGCGGCCATACTATGGCGCGTTTACACTGTCAAACTCAATGTTACAACTTGAGCACCATAGTTTTAAATCAAGCAACATTTACCCATGTCGAACAACTCCTTTTAAAGTGACATTGTTTTTAAATCGAGCAGCAAGTATGCAACTTGAGCAGCATGTCTTTGAAATGAATAGATAGTTTGTCGAGTTGAGCATCAATGACATTCGATCAAAGCATTGTCGAGTTGAACGGATACTAGTCAAATCGAGCGGCATCCAATTACAATTGTCAAATAGAGCGGCATCCAATTACAATACTCCGCCGGAACCTGGAATCCAGCTGTGATTTTGTATCCGCTGACATACGCGTGCGTGGACTCATAAACTTCTGGAATCGATTGTACTCGTTTCTTTTGAAAGTATAAGAGATCTCATCAAAAGGTATGAATTATTTATGATTTTTCTGTATTGGCGGTTCCTAGAGCGTTGAATATAGTGCATGAAATATGGAGCAATTTTAGAAAACCTGTCCACTTTTGAAACCGCATTTAAAGGCAGAAATACAAACCAGGTTTCTCTATTAAATATAATATCGAAGGTTTATATTGTGTGTACTTGTTGATTGTTATGAAAGGGGTTAATAAAGAACGAATCAATATATATGATGAATCAATGTATATGATTAATTTTCCGTAGTCTGACCCTTAATATATATATGCAAATAGTAAAGTGGACGGGTATTCTAAACTTGTACCCCCCCCCCGCCCCGATATAGACATATTGAATGTATAGACATATCCCCGTCATGATATAGACATATATCATGACGCCCCGATATAGACATATCCCCGTCATGGTATAGAAATATTGGTACCTCTTTTAGAAGATTTTTATACCTTGCCGCTGCATAATTTGTCCAGAATAAGATACATGTACAATAGATTGTTATACAAGACTTCCCTTAATGATCTGTCTGGGCACTCATTCATAAGAAAGTGTAACATGTAAAATATAAGGGCTTTTAATTTTTATTTGAAACAGGTAGATGATGAGCTGAATGTTTACATAATGGATCAGGAAACTTGAGAGTACAGTTGAGAGGAACATTATTATATCTATTGCGGCAGCTTCAAAATTTAGACTCAGATCGATTGGATGCTGTGATATTCCGGCTTGAACAATTGGCTTCTCATATTATTCGACTTTGTGATATTAATCTTGTTGATGATGAAATCCAGCATCTTGTTTGGACACCATGGTGAAGTTGCAAAGGGTGGAACAGTTGAACACTGGGGATACTTTCATGGTATAAGTTATTCATTCTGGTCAACCAGGCCGCCCCTGCTTAGATATCAGTCGTGGTCAACTTGATTACTTCTTAACCTATCAGTTATCGGTGCCTAATATTGCTCAGGCCTTGGGAGTTTCACAAAGTACAGTATTTAGGCGAATGCGGAAATATGGACTGTCAATTAGGCAAAATATCATTCCTATGTCTGATGAAGAGCTTGATGCAAAAGTGAGAGACATTTTGGAAGAGTTTCCAAATGCAGGTTGCCGCCGAGTGATATCACAGCTCACAGTTGCAGGATTGAAACCCTCACAGATGCGAGTCAGAGAGTCAATGCGAAGAGTTGACCCAGAAGGAGTGGCAGTTAGGTGGCTGAGATTGACTCCACGAAGGCAATATAGTGTGTCAGGACCATTAGCATTATGGCATATAGATGGCAACCACAAATTAATCAGGTTAGTCTTACATATACATTTTGGCAAACTGTTCAATAAATTGTATCAATAAATTTTATCAAAACAGGAATAAATATGTTACTATAAAATGTTCATTTATAAACAAAACCAAACATTTTTACCAAATACAGGTAAGTCATCTCTGGGGAAAAATGGATTAATTAGATAAAAATTAGCATGCAGAACTTATATAAACTTATTAAAGAATACTTATTAAAGAATACTTAATTTTAATCTGATGTGTATTTAATATAAAGTAGTATGCATAGAAGTTGGTATTTCAACATGTGTATTATTTATGCAGATCTGTACTTTAGTTGTACTACATGTATATACTAGTAGTGTACAGTATCTTGGGCACTTGCAGCTGACTATTTACTGTTGGGTGGTAACTACAGTAGTACTGTAACACTAACTTCATCATTCCAACATGTATATAATAGACCAAGTAATGAATGGTAATTTTTGTTTTATGGATTTTATCCACTTAGCTTTAGAAAACATTGCAAAAGTTCAGGGAAAAATGTACTATTTTTTGCTTGGCTAAAGCTCTCTGTTAGGTTTGCATGAATAACTTTTAATTAACATCTGTACATGTGAATTATTGCATAACAAAAACTAGGTAATGTAAATTGCTGCATATTTCTGATAAACATTGTATAAATCATTAAATACCATTATGGTTCTATTGTTTCTAGCTAATCGACACAACACAATTAATGCATTATTGTCATTGTTTACACTTTCCTTTTTTTGTTTAAACTGATAGTTTTTCATTTCATTGCTTTTTAAGATTTTTAACTGAATTGCATTGATGATTTAATCATCAAAATTTTAATCTGCTTTTTAGGTGGAATGGTTATATATGGAGGGGTGGATGGCCACACAAGAATCCCAGTGTATTTAAAGTGCAGCACCAACAATCGTGCAGAAACAGTCTTAGATTGTTTATAGGTGCAGTTAGAGAGTGTGGATTACCATCTCGCGTTAGATCAGATTACAGCAGTCTCACAATCAGAGGATTGAAAGATTGTGGCGTGACTTGTTTGAAGGTGTCAGTTATATTTATTATCACTTATTTTACCACTTGGAAGATAATGGAATGTTAGAACCATCAAACCCACTCCATTTGTTTGCTATACACTATGTGTATCTGCCAAGAGTAAACAGACATATCGAGAGTTGGAAGCAAGGGTACCTACAGCACCGAATCAGAACTGCTGGCAACAGAAGTCCTATGCAACTGTATATCCTTGGTCTTCTTAATCTCAAGAGCTCTCAACATGTTGCTGTGCAAGATATATATGAACCAACTACAATGGTAAGACTAACAATATAATACTTTTCACAGTTTTCAGATTCTCTCTCTCTCTCTAATCAACAACACATCACTTTTCGATTTTCATCTTTAGCACACCATGACAGTTACTGTATATTGTGATAAAGATGAAAAATCAAATGATGTACAGTAGTTGTCGATTTTTTCATCATGGTGAAATGCTACCTCTATTATATATATTATATATATTTAATAGGCTGTGGTTATAGTTCCGACAAAATAAATCCTAAAAAACCCTAATCGTATCCCTAAAAACCCTATTCCTAATCCTAAAATCCCTATTCCTAACCTAAAAACCCTATTCCTAACCCTAAATATCCCTACAAATTGTAGGAACTTTAACCACGGTGTATTTAATGTTCTGATTGAAAATAATGCAGCCCACTATTACAGTACAGTATATTCAGTGGTGTGAGTAACTTTGTTACATGTCACTGCAATCAATAATCATACAGCTACAAGGTTCAGTCATAACGTGCATTCGTATGTAGTCATTGGGAAATATTTGCAGGATCACAAAGTAACGTTACGTACAGTAGTAGTGTAACTAACTGGTTACAAAAAATAAGTAACTGTTACAGCACTGATTATATTTACAGTATAACATATTTTATTGTTTTGCAATTCTTATATAATCATCACTGAGTATTTGTCTCACTTTTTCTTATCATTCTCTACAGGAAGAATTGCAGCAGTATGGGGTTGATTGGGATGGTCCACTTCCGGCAGCAGCAGATTTAGATGCCGACAGGGTTAAGGTGCCAGAAACAGGATGCCCACTTACCCAAGAACATTATCAAGAACTTATTGATAGTGTAAATCCACTTAGAGAAAGTAACTCATATGGGATTGATATTTATTTAGAAACAGTTGAATTTGTTCATGCCCACAGTATGTAATAAATCTAAATTTTTTATACATTTACAGGATTTTTACATGAAGTAAAAGAAAACCTTAACATGATAAAATCAGAAGTACTGACAACTGTGTAGTTGGATAGTATAGTTATATTTTTTAATACTGTAACAAATACTAAATCATTTACATGTACGAAGACCCATCAAACTGGCACTGAACACAAGCGATTTATCGTTTTGACGCATTTACTAACAAGTGTATTGACCAGTAATGAACAGTAATATTAACAGTTAAATGAGTTTTTTGAATCTATAACATATATGAGTCAGTTTAAGCATTTCCAAACCCAGTGCTATTTTCAACTGCTTCTAACAGTTTCTCCATGAACGATTCAAAGTTTTCATGGGTTGTTGGAACTCTAATAATTAAGCCACAGGTTTCTGCAAAGAATGACGTAGCATAATTGTCAAATTGCACCTCGATCTTTTTATCCATACCAAGTGGTGGAATTGCTGTCAATGAAGACATATATTGCAGAAGTTTACTTAACCCATAGTTTCCTTGTTCTGATAAAAAAAAACAACCCTAATTAAACCATTGTCATACTGTATTTTATACACTAAAAACTAAACTAATCTTATTTATACTGCATAACCCTATCAGTTATATAAACTGTTATTCTCAGAGGTCCAGTGAGGGCCCACCCTCATTGGTCCAGTGTTACTACAGGAGGAAACCGGAGTACCCGGAGAAAACCTGTGGCGTTTGGTAGAGTCAAACTGGAAGCACTTTTCTCACATGCGGCCAAGATGATTTTTTTAATCAGATAACTGCATCATGCAGGAATCGAACCCGGGTCGCAGAGGTGAAAGGCACGTGTACTAACCACTGTGCCACCAACACCCCTAAACTCTCTCTAAACTAAACTTCACTGAATTGTGAACCTACAGTATAACACATAGTGGTTTTCACACATCACAATTCATCGGCGATGTTTTCCAGGTCCCATTGTCAGTGATTATTGAGTAAAATGCTTTGTTTATCGGGAATAATTTTTGAAAACCCTGCTTTTTAAAGTGCCCATGACCCCAAATACTATATTACTGATATAGATTCTACATGAAGTGAATAGTTGAATGGCAAAATATTTTATGATTTGAGCTTTGCGTTGATGTTCTATAAAGGTTTGTTTGTCCCAAATGCTAATGACTGACGTCATTTACGGCATTTGGCTTTCTTTTCTGCTTTCCGTTGATAGACTAGTTGATGATTTGAGTTAAAAAGTTGATAAAACTCTAGCATAAGCGATCAAGTATACATCAACCTTTGCATTAGGTCAAATTTCTCTAGGAGCAGAATATTGTATCCGAAATGATGCCGTAAATGACGTCACAGTCATTAGCATTTGGGACAAACAAACCTTTATCGAATATCAATGCAAAGCTCAAATCATAAAATATTTTGGCATTCAACTATTCACTTCATGTACAATCTATATCAGTAATATCGTATTTGGGGTCATGGGCACTTTAACAGAATGTTATTGCATAAAATGAGATTGATCTGCAATGTACATGTACACTGTATGTACATTTTTTCATGCCTACCTCGGTTTCGTATGTTTCACAAGGGATTATTTAATATTGTATTTCCATCAACCAGTATTCATAGGGACAATTAGACTAAACATCTTCAACAATTGAGGGATGGTAATCTTTCTTTGCACATGCATACAAATATAAATTCTCATCCCATAATTGGTAGAGGCATAAACTACCATACTAAAACCCCCTTGGTAATGAAATTACAAACTGAATGCATGGTGTTGAGGGTTATTGATTATATTGTTAATGTCCTTCAAGGCTTGGGAGGGTTTTGTGCGACCCTCTATGGCCATTGGGACTTCCATAAAACCCTCCCTTGGCTTTTGGGACATTTAATCACTAATATCCCTCTACTGTATGCCATGTTTACTTACATTATACTAATTGTTAAAGTTGTACCTTGATCCACGAGATTTATTCCCTGGCATAAGAAATTATATGCACAGAGTGCTTTCTCATCTAGGGATTGAGGTTCACCATTTTCTTCTAAAGTTAGAAGGCCAATAACATCTTTACTGGTTAGGGGTTTGTCTTCGGCTATGAAGTATTTCTTCATCATATCAGGTTGAGACTAAACCTTTACATAATTGGTCAATTGATTCTTTCCGCTTTTGTAATACGAATTGGACCATCACCGTCTGGATAGCCAAATCCCGATTTGTTAGAGAAATTCCTTCCAACCAACCAGCATTTACCAGGCAATCAATTAGTGCACCATCATATTTGATAGCTGCAAGGTCATTTTCTGATTTTGCAGCAATTACCTTTCAAAATTACAGATTACAATTAAAAATACATTATTATTTCAACTAAGAAATTGCCCATCCCCCTGGGGGCTATTTGTGTATCTCATCCCCAAATAATCTCCCACCATCAGGAATAATTAAAAGCGAGATATACAATTATATAAAATATCTAAACTGTGCAAATCCCCCACCCCATGGGGAAAGTTTGAAAAACAAATCTCCAACTATGTACTGTATATATCCCCCACGTACACGTATGCTCCATGTTACCCTGGGGTGCTGGTTTCCTATGACAGTGCATAAAATAAATGAAACATATTTTTTGTTACCATAATGCTTGCTTAGACATTTTCAATTCGCATATTCTATCTGCTGCATTAATAAAGTACAGTGAGGAATGCATTGGATAGTACTGTATGTGTGTGTATACAGTACATGTACAGGTATGTGTGTACAGTATATGTATGTACAGTATGTATAATGTGTGTGTTAGGTAATATAAGTCAAAATCATAACTGTACCTTCGTGATTAATTCCTGGACTTCAAAGTCACAAATATCCTGTATTGAACATGAACTTGCAGCATCTTCCAGTGATCCATGCACAATGTATTGGTAGATTGGAAGGCTGAGGAAAGGAATACCAATATCCAAGTGAACAATAAGATAGGAAATTATTTTGCCTACCACTTGGAATAGCCGAGATTGTATGCCTTCTACTGAGAATATTGGCATCTTCCGATCTTCAATGCCTTCAAAGAGTTTGGCTTCAGCAGAGAAAGTTTTTTCACGCAATAAAGATCCATACTCTTTACGAACCCCTCCACCATCAATTCCTGATTCTCCTTCAAATTTTACCATTGGGACAGATGTGACTTTAAATTTAGGATTTTTGAAGATTGCAATGCTCTCTCTCCATAAATCCTGTCTACTTATGTTAATCCGCTCAACTCCTTCCAGCATTAAATTTTGCTTGTGTTCCTCCATAACATCTTTTACTCCCAGATACACTTTAGGATTGGAAGTACCAATCATTGTCGATTGGCCAAAAGGGCTGTATTCAAGTTCAGAATCTAAGAAAATAATAATAATGTACTTTATGTTAACTTAAAATAAAAATTCCAAAATATTCCTCATTACTTTCGGGATAACAGTAGTGCCCATTACTTAGGGTCTGCTACTTTTGGGCAAGCACTACAGTAGTTACAGTACTTTTGAAAAGCCATTGCTTTTGGGGCACTGCTACATTTAGAACTACTGTATATATATGGTAGCACATACTGTTTACTCATCAACAAGCCATTGTTGATGAGTAAACAGCATTTATTTTTGATCTCCATTTTGAAAGACAAATTCATCATGAAATAAATTGATATTTTAACATGTACAGAAATATATTTTGTTCATGTGACCAGATAGAAAATTGTCACATACGTGGTACAGATAAACTGTTAGTAATTCATTGAATCGCAATATACAATTTTATACACCAATTAACAAAATATCTTCCATAAAACATTGCAACAGATTGTACTCTAACACTTACCACTTTCATCTAGCATTGCTTCTGCTGCAGTTGGCACACAACCATTTGCCCTTTCTAAAGATTCTTCTATAACTTTTGTTGCCCAATTAGGAAACATATTTTGTAGTTGGTTTAAGCCTAAAAAAGATTTTCTATTAATTAATGTCTTAATAAGGCCACACCAATTTTATTTTGTGTTTCACTGGCAGAAACCATTTTTGTTCAGGATCGGAGGAGGGAAAAAAAATAAAAATAAAATTGTATTGACGAGTCATGAATGTTCAAATTCATCAGAAGAAATTTATATATCACAAGTAAAGACTTATAAAGCATCAAACACAATGATATTGATATACATTTGCCTACACTGTAATTAATTCAGATCAATAAAGAAACAAGAGTTAGCAAGACAAATTTTGCAGTGTTTACAGGATCTGTTTGCTTTCAATAAATATAAATGCACCTGACATGTATACAAAAAATGTAGTACACTAGTATATACTGCACTTATAACAACATACTGTATCAAAACAGGCATATATACATTATTAAATGTTAATTTAAACAAAGTTTTATTGTCAACAACATCTTCATCGAGTCTTTTGTTTCTTCCCAACATTTTTTGGGCCTCTGCACAGGGGTTCTTTACCCTTAGATTTGCACACACAGCAAATTGGCCTAACAGTGGTGAATGACTGTTTCAACTCCTGAATGTCAGCATCAATTGCTAGATTGTTCTGTTCACCACAATGAATGCATACATCTGGAAATTTGCATGTTTTCCCACTGTAGTAAGTGATTTCAACTTGGGAATTACACTGAAGGGACCAGGGATTATTTTAACGTGCAGTGATAACCAATTTGTGCAGTGATAAATGAGATTTGTGCAGTGATAAACGCAATTTTGTGCAGTGATAAATTTTTCTTTAATATTTAAGAAGTTATTTGTGAAAGGATTGCATCAGAAATTATGTTCAAAGGCACAGTATACATACTACATTCCAACATATACTATTTAATGTCAAAATTTAAATTAGCAAATACACAAATAAGACGATAAGTTAAAGGACCCTCAGTCCACTATCTTCTGATATAACGTTAAGCGTACCGTAATCTAACAGCCTTATGCCCTTACAGACCAGAAGCTAACTAAAACTAGTTTCTACCATTTCTGGCATTTCAACTTTCAAGATACATGAGTATAGCTACTATAGCAGGCCCTACCGCCATAATAAACAAAACGCTAGTGTTCTCGCTATTTAGCTGACTAGCCAACGGTGCCGAGTTGTCAACCAGCCCGAACCCCACATATTCTCTCAGGTCGATGCGTCTGTGCCTCTGTGGCCGTGTGCTACTGTTTGACCATTGTTATTTTGAAAATGCGAATGTATGTTGTGCGAAAGGGATTAACTCATTAAAAATTGGAAACGGGAGGGCCGCTTATGTATACTATGAAAGTATGACTAGTTGATTACTGACGAGCTACCGAGCTACTTTGTGCTCCATCGCTGCTTAACGTGCTACTGAAGTTTTATTCCTTTTCAGCTTTTTGTGCAGTGATAAAAATTCCTTAAAATAATCCCTGGAAGGGACTCTCGAACAACAATGGTATCATAGTAATCTGATGTCTCCTGGAAAAGAGGGGCTCCACAGGTATAACCATTCTCCTGCCTTCATCGCTCAACGCATGTAGACTCCACAAAACTTAGCTTCTTTGCAGAGTAAATCACCCGAGGCTTGTTGCATTCTACACAAACAATTCTTCCACGCGCTTTGGTGCCAACAAGCAAGGACTTGTGTTCTACGTCACGGGCTGATGTTACGGTGGCATTCTTTCTGGATGGTCGATCTGTGTCATCTGTGGTTGTTCCATATACACTTGTGAATGGCAAATACTCTTGTTTTTCCTGCTCATTGCAAACAGGGTCTGGAACAAGATGAAGAACACTGTACTTCTCTGGTGGAAGCCTTGGTGGGTTCAAGGAACAGTACCAGCAGGTTTCAACCATCTCCATAGGGCATTTCTTGACCTGGAACATGTAATGCCTAGTATGGCAGTGTTTTTTGAAGAAGTCTACCACTCGCTCAAGCTTCTCGACATCCTTCTTCCCTACTTTCGTCTGCTCTAATTTCTCATCGAGGACATGTAGTGTTTCGAAGAAATCATCCACCTCTTCATTAGAAGCTGGAGAAAGAATCTGAAACTGGTCTCCTTTCAGCCGGAGATGGGAGAACCGACCCTCTATGGTCTTCAACACAGGTGAAACTGATGCTGCCAGGGCAGCTTTGAAGGCAGAATTTGTGTTTGCTATTCTCCGGATATCTTTGAGGGTTTTCGCTCTATTCATAGTACCCTCATGACCTTCACTCATACTCTCCCTTGCTAGAGATACATGCTGCAAACCCAAATTCAGCAGGGCATTCACCCTTTCAGCTAAATTTGCCCAGCTTCCCATAGGTGCTGTACGAACAGTTGCAAACATGTCAAGGTCGAGCAAGATGAACTGTGCAACACTAGACAGCTGGACAGAAGTGTAGGTTGTGCGGTGGTCAGGTCCTCCATCTGTATAGTGGATTACTATTGGTACATTTGCCTGGATAAGATCGTCACTGTATTTGTCACGAACAAGTTTTACCATTTCAGTACCATGTCTCCATGTATTGGAAGATTCAAATACTTTGTCTTTCACTGTCACATATACATCGCCTCTGAAAAATGTATCTGATTGTGACTCAGGAATGTCAGACTTCAGAACAGCTGATGGTATGGCACCACAGAGGTGGAAGTCATGGTCCAGGGCACCAAGTCTTGGGCCATTCGCTGGTGCCAATGCCTTATTATGGCTTCTAGGTGTGGCAGAAATGGGTTTTTCTGGCTCCCCAATGGGAACTATTGCCTTATCATCTAACCAAAAGAACAGGACATCTTCTCTCCAATGTATGGCAAATTATTTCAGCAGTTTGAGTTGGTGATAGCAGTACTGGCTGTCTTCATGAGAACCTCTCATCTAAATAAAACATCAGGTTCTCACAAAATTATAGTCTAACCAAAAAATGCTTTAAATGTTCTTATAATTCAATCTCCTATTAAAACTAAATTAAACACTCTCAGACTCAATTACACTAGTCGAATTTCAAGTCCTCATAAATTTGATTTCCAATCTATTTGGTAAATTGATCAACAATTATAAATTGGAAAATATACCTGTCTGGCTTGAATGGCAAATTTGATATTTAGTCTCCCTGTATGATGAAGTGCTCTTTTGGTTGTGGGATCTGATGGCCAAAACTGTAATCTAACCCATTCTGTTGATGGAATAGGTGTACCATTAGGAACACGGGCTGCTATGGTTGATACAAGGTCTTCTATGGAAACAGCAAATGGGAGGTACAGATGCTGACCATGCCTTCTTTCTTGCACAGCTGGTGTGTTTTCTTCAAAGTAGCTGTTCATTTCATCCCAAAAAGCATTAAATTTTGTGCTGCCTGGGTTTCCATTCTGTGCCCTCAAATCCCACAAGATATCAGGGTCATCTGACTGTAGAACAAAGCGTAGCCGTGCATCAATTTCTATAGAAGCAGAGGTATCTGGAAGTTCGCAGTCTGTTAAGTATTTGTACATGTCCCTAAGCACACATTTGTTGATTGTTACCACTTTGCTGTATCGATCAAAGAAATGCTTCTTCATTGATCTTGTATGGTAAGATGGGAGGGATTTGTTAATGTCCGATACAACTTTCAATACTTCTTCCTCGACAGAACCATCTTCTGGAACTTTCCAGACAAACCGATAAGCACCTAGGTTATGTCATCAACCCAGTGACGCCTTTCATATCTGTCTGAAGGAATGCTGGGAAAGTTATTCAGCCAAATAACTTCGTAGTAATTCTTCGTTTCCAGCTCTGCCTGCAGGTCTGCGTATTTGTCTGCCACACGACGTGGACAGGAAATCGCTGGTATGGTTTTCAAAGTAAAATTGTTATCCTTAGATCTTAATGGTGTTGAAGAATTATGAGTTTTTTGACTACGGAGTTGTTGATTCAACAAATAGGTATGATATTTCTTCATGGATTCCACTAGCTCTTCAACGGCAGAAAATAATTTTGGCTTTTTCATTGTGTAAGTCAGTAACAGGATATCTGATAAGTTGTCGATGTGTTGCTTTAAAGGCTCAGCACTTAACTGCAAATTTAGTGGAAAGAAGATATATTTAATAAGAGGAATACAATAATTATATGATACACACTACAGTTATATAATTTTTGAACTCTTGTCAAACCTCGGTATAGTCAAATAAATAATGTAAATGAATTTTATAAACAATACCCTTGGGCAGGCTTTGTGAGCTTGTTTATAGTTGTAGTATCGGGTAAGCGATTTGAATGCCGTTGGTAGGCTAATCCCTTTTTCTGCGAGCTTTTCGTGATGAGGTTCGATATACCAAAGACTGTCATAGAGAACCGTAGTAATCTTCTTTCCTAAGGTCTCCACTTGATCAATTCTGAAACCAACACCCAGATTTTCACGCAAAATTGCCAACACGTCGTTGTAAAAACGGTCGTTGGAGTTGTTTCCCTTTCTTTCAGGCGGCAGATGTGTTTCGCTTTTCCTTGCCTTATCCATAATCTGAAACGCGTCAACAACTGGGGTTTCTAGCGACGAGCGAACCTGTTCAACACTGCTGAAGAAAAGTTTAAACTTGATATACTTGTACCCAAACTCAAAAGGAACACGTACTGCGGCTTGGTTTGACAGTTTAACGTCCACTCTGTCGGGTGAACTTCCAACATAAACTTCAAATCTTTCACAATCCTGATTGTTGTCGTGGGTGACTTTGTCCAAAACGTTGACCAGAAGATCGTCTAGATCGAGCTGTAGAAGTTCACGTTTACTCATGCAAACACCTAGATTTTCTACGCTAACAGAGAACCAAGCACAATCTGGTAGGACTGCCATCAAAGATATTAACATAAAGAGCGAGCTGCAGCGTGAGAAATGCTTGAGAGCACAGATCTGCGCATGTGCACGCATATAATTGTAAAGAGGACTGGGTTAGTTCCGGTTCATAAATATTGCTCAATGCCGTGCTCAATGCGATTCTCAATGCGATTCTCAATGCGATTCAAACAAGATGAAACCTCAAGATTTTTAGCGTGTCTTTACAATTCGATTTTGCCATAAAAATGAACTTCGGCAAACACGGAGCTATATAGATTTTTATTATTTTGGACTCTTGACTTATTTTTTCTTTTAATTTGAAAATAAAAGGATAAGTTTTCAATTTTATTTTTATTTTGTTTTTCGGATTTTTAGCGTCGGCGGGCCCGTGAAACATAAAATAAAATTGGTGTGGCCTAATATTTAGGCGGCGAAGTTTAAAGTTCAGATACCCCATCTAAGCACCCAGCATCTCATTCCTCATGTTATATAATATTATAAAATAACAAATTAAAAAACGCATGCACTGATTGGTTGAAAGCCGTGTTTCTATAACTTGATGGCAAACATGGATTTTTCCCGCCATTTTTATAAAATGGACTGTAAGACGAACCTTTGCTCACGCCTCACAAACAGCTAAAATGTCGATAAATATGTTCTGTGACAGCCAACACGAAGAAAAACGAGAAGATTGGATGCTCTTCTTCACAGTTAAGAGCTTTCATTTGAGCAGCTGACGACGCTATCTAGCGTGAGTAAGGAGAATGTATATTTTCATCATTTTAATAAAAGAGTCTTATTACTTATTTCCTCAGTGTTATTTTATAAAAGAAATAGAAAACATCTTTCCGTGTTCCCATACGTTATAGAATGAACACTCGTGAAAGTTTGGGAGAACTTGAAATAGCGTGGAAACACTGCAGGCCCTACGGGCTCGTGTTCCCACTGCCATTTCTCGTTCACCCAAACTTCCACTTGTGTCTCTATAACTCTATGGAAACACAGAAAATATTTTCTATTTCTTACACACTGTCTTTCAAAACGGCAAAACTTGGCAAAACAGCCTCCATGCGGTACAAGTGTACAACTGAGTTACTGAGTAGCTAGTTTACCTAGTTGTAGCCTTGCAGGGATATAATAGTTTATAGATTATTAGGTTCTATTCTCATTCTCTTAACTTCATAGTATGCTTTTGAAAAGCAGAAGAGAATTAAAAAGATTGCTTAGATGAAAATAGCACCCCTCCTGCACTCCCTCTGGCCAGGGCTAGGGGGGGGGGGGGGGGGTGCGCACCCACCCAGTAAATCCATCCCTGTGTACATGTATTGCAGGTGCTTGTACAGTATGTCAAGTTAAACATTTAAAACAAACAACATGGGACAAAAAGCATCAAAAAGTATGTATCAGAGTATATTTACTAACCTTCCACTTGTGAACTATTTTCCTCTGTCTTTGTCTCTTCACTATCACTATAGGAACATGTAAGCAATATTACTATTCAAATCTCACCATGCGATGCAATAAACAATGGAATAGTATATAAATTAAATTTAAACCTATATATATATATATATTATGCAATTATTATTTATTGGAAGTGAGTGCCAGAGATGTATACTGTAATGTACTGTATATTATACAGCTTAGAAAACACCTGACAGTACATGTGAGGTTACTTTTCCTTTTTGTTTTGACTTCATTGTTTGTGACTTAAAACATCTCTGAAAAGTAATTATTATAGAGATGTCTTCTATATTTCACCGACAACTAGCATTGTCTGCTCCAAATTTTTCAAGCAACATCTTGATCTTTACTCAGCTGGGATGCAAAATTTGACAATCGATGGCTTGTGGAATTTGCAGACTGGAAATGGTGTTTTTCATCTGGGTTTCTTGAATACAACCTAGCTTTGACCTTAGTTTGTGTTTTGGTATAGTACATGTACATGTACTAGTAAAAACATGTAATAAAAAGTACTGTACCTGATTGTAAATACCTCTTCAGTACCTCCTGAACTTCCTCCTCCACAAATTTCTTGATGTGAACGCATCAAGTCCATAGGAACAATTTGATGGCAATTTACACAAGCAACCTTTGGGCTCATTGAAATCTACAAAAGATAAATTAAATTAATTTATAATTAATAATATTCACAAATTTGGCATTTCAACTGTTTTGCTCTTAAATTGAAACTAACAAATGCAGTTGTACACATTGTATTAGTATATACTACATATAAGATTATTCTAAATAAGGATTTAAAATGAATAATGGCTACCAATCCACTATCCAGCTGCATAAGTGACAAAATTTGTATGATCAAACACTAAAAATGTTTTGTTTCCAGAAACACACCTGAGTTATTATACGGTTTGCATATTATGCAGGTGCACTGAATTTTGTATGTATAACCAGTGGGTATATTTCGATGCTCTCCTGTTTAGCTCTCTGCAGAACTTTGGCAATGCACTGTCTGTTCATTACAAATATGATTTTTAAAGAGCACCACCCTCAAATAAGCACCTCATCAGAAACAATAAAAATTTAAAGTGCGCCATGGTGGTTAATCAGTCGAGTATATTATGAAAATATACCCACCTGTGTTTGGCCATTCTCAGCTATTGCACTACGGTTTATTGAAATACCCGGTTGCAAAGGCCTCAAGTATCCTTTTGCTGATGCGATAGTTGATTTCAGGTAAGTAACTGTGTAGCCACCTGGTGGAATTGCCAGAAGCATGAGTTGTCGGTGGCCCCGCTCTCCTGTCCTCAAAATCTCATACCCACCAGCTTCTGACAACATTGGGTAAGCTTCTAAGATTTTAGAATGGACATGTTCACTGTTCCCTCCCTTTGTAAAAGTAATACTTCGTTCTTCCAGCCCAGCAAGAGCCATGTTGACCTTTTCAACTGTTGATGGCACACTAATAGCGTTTCTTTTTGACAAGCAAACAAATGTACGGGTCCATGTATTTCTTACTGGAATGAACACAGTTTCTCCAGTTGCTTTGGTTACTAATCTACGTTTAGCCGGAGGTTTCTTGATGTTACCCCTACTGCTGGTAGGTGGTTTGTAACCGAATAATTGTCGGTGTTCGTCAGCAGCTGTTCGTCTTGGTAAAGGTGCCTGCTGGTTATGCTGTTGTAAGTCACGCTGCTGTACATTTTTGTTCAGTTGCTGCTGTCCACCTTGAGCTTGAGAGGTTGAGTTTTCAATTCGACTGACTGCATTTAATAAGTTCTCAGCACATGATTTTAGTAAATTCATTGTGTCATTATCTTTGTTGTCACCCATTTTATTCTATATAAAAATATAAAAATATTATAGCCAGTTGTTTTTAATATTTTTATTATAATCATTATAATAATAATAATTATTATTATAACTAGTATTATTATTATTAGCAGTAGTAGTACTAAGTAGTAGTAGTACTAAGTAGCAGTAGTAGTACTAAGTAGTAGTAGTGGTACAGTAGTTTCATTTAAAATCTTATCCAAAGAGAGAAATCTAACCTGAAGCCAAGATGATAATTGTAAGTACAGTACAGTACAGTACAGTACAGTAGGCTAGGGCATTCCATTTAATATCTGTACCTCCCCCCATAGCCTGATGAATCCCAATCAGTAAATATCCCAGACAAATTCTAGCTTTTTGTCATAGGCCACTGGGAAAATGTGCAAAAATTCATCACTACCCTGGAATAATTCCACACATTTTAACAGATCCCTATAGATTTCCTTCTTTGAGGAAAGCATCCAAACCCTGTAAGAATTCCAGTATCTCAACAGGAGGTGCACTTACTAAATCCCAAAAGGGTACTCTGCTAAAATTTTGGTTAGGGTTCAGCATTCCTTTAAGAATATTTGGAGGGGGATTGTTCTCTGTAAAAACATGTATGAAGAGACTAAGTATTTAAATATTGCCAATCAAATTACAAATTTCCATATTTTACCAACAGTATATTATAGCCCATATACTGTACTAGAGTATACCCCTACCCCTGGGAGACAATTATATCTACAGAGAAACATAAATTGTAAATATACCTGACATAGATAAAAATATATACATAATATACATTCGCATTACTGCCTAACTAGCAATACATGTACTCTGTTTCAAATAAAATATAAACTTGTAAAATATAAACGAGAAAGCAACAGGTTTTGGAAGTGGATACTATACTGCAACCTATGTACTGATAATTTATTAATTTTTGTGATACAGTATATTATATATCTAATTTTTTTGTTTTATAAATTATAAGGCGTCATTCCTCTAGGAACCGCCAATACAGAAAAATCATAAATAATTCATACCTTTTGATGAGATCTTTTATACTTTCAAAAGAAACAACGAGTACAATCGATTCCAGAAGTTTACGAGTCCACGCACGCATATGTCAGCGGATACAAAATCACAGCTGGATTCCAGGCTCCGGCGGAGTATTGTAATTGGATGCCGCTCGATTTGACTATTGTAATTGGATGCCGCTCGATTTGACTATTGTAATTGGATGCCGCTCGATTTGACTAGTATCCGTTCAACTCGACAATGCTTTTGAAACATTGAATGTCATTGATGCTCAACTCGACAAACTATCTATTCATTTTAAAGACATGCTGCTCAAGTTGCATACTTGCTGCTCGATTTAAAAACAATGTCACTTTAAAAGGAGTTGTTCGACACGGGTAAATGTTGCTTGATTTAAAACTATGGTGCTCAAGTTGTAACATTGAGTTTTGACAGTGTAAACGCGCCATACCATACACATAGGCTTCAAATCGATCACACGTGAAGACTATTGCGAGGAGCTCTTTCTCGATCTGTGCGTACCGTGTTTCTGCCCCTAGACCCGACTGTGAGGCATCACACTGCAAGGTCATTTCTTCGTTTACGTTGTAGTAACGCAGTACCGGCGTGCTGGTGACTGCTTCTTTGAGTCTGTCAAATGCTGTCTGTTGTGCGTCACCCCAGAACCACAGGACGTCACTCTGTGTCAGCTCCCTTAGTGGCTTTGTGATGTCTGACAGATGCGGGAGGAACTTGGCGAGGTACTGTGCCACACCCAGGAGTCTCTGCACCACTGCTTTGTCTGTTGGAGTTGGCATCTCGACGACGGCTCGAACTTTAGCAGGGTCAACGCGGAGCCCCTTGTCTGTTGCCACGTGCCCAATAAACAGTACTTCCGACTGCCTCAGCTTCAACTTCTCGTCATTCAATCGAATGTTTCGTTCTTCGCATCGTTTTAGGAATGCTAAGAGGTGCTTGTCGTGGTCGCAAGTTGCCTCTTCAAACGTATCGCCATACCCGACCGCGATAAAATCATCAGCTACTACCTCAATGCCGTTGAGACCTTCAATGAATTCGTGCATTCTCCTTTGCAAAACCTCAGGTGCTGAGGAGATTCCAAAAGGCATACGCTTCCAGTGATAACGGCCAAATGGTGTCTGGAACGTCGTCAGGTATGTTGACTCTTCTTCTAGTTTTATGTGCCAGAAGCCATTGCGAACATCCATCATTGTGATGACCTTTGCCCCATGCAACCGTGTCGCAATGTCCTCAATCGTTGGGAGCTGGTACTTCTCCCTTTGAATGGCGCGGTTGAGGACCTTTGGGTCTAGGCAGATGCGAAGTTTCCCGTTCTTTTTTGGAAAAGCCACGATGGAGCTGATCCACACTGTGGGCGTTGTCACCTGAGCTATTACATCTTGGGCCACCAGGTCGTCTAGTGCCTCTTTGAGCTTTGGTCGAAGCACAACTGCAATGCGCCGGGGTGAATGTTGAACTGGTTGGACTGTTTCGTCGATTCGTATCTTATATACACCGTCTAACTGTCCAACTCCCTCACCAAAGACCTTCGGAAACTTCCCCATAAGCTCTTGTTTGGTCAGTGCGTTGTTTTTGTCCTCTAAGGCGTATACTGGGGCGTTGTCCGTCTGTGGTTTATTCAGTAGGTTTATTCAGTAGGTCATTGTCTTTGTACTGACTAATGTTCATGCCTAAGCACGCTTTGCGGCCTAGAATCGGGCGGGTCTCCTTGCTGTCTGCTAATCGGCAGTCTAGACGATAACTGGCCTCACCTCTCCAAACGCGGATGCGTACTTGCCCAATTATCTGATTTTGGTTTTGATGGGCTTCACTTAATCCAGTTGTCTGTCCTTGGTCGCCTCTTTGTAGATGTGTACTGGTATGACATTACATTGCGCCCCCGTATCTGGTTGGAATCGAATTAACTTCCGGATTCCAGTTTCATGGTCACTAACTGTGAGTCGTCTAGTTTGACTGCTGAAATCTCTTCTGTCTGGTAGACTTCGTCCAATCCATCGTCTTCTTCCTCTTCAGTCGCCTTGATTTCTTTTTGTCTACAAACTGCGGCGAAGTCATTCCGCAATTTAGGCAGTCCTTTCCTTTTGCGGGACACAATTCCCGATTCGCCGGATGTTGATAGCCGCAGTTGCCACATTCTTTGCGTTGACCTTGACCTTGTTGTGTTTGCTTGCGACGGAAGTTTTTATTTTTCCTCGGAGCGGGCGAGCGCTCTTGATCTTTTATTCGATTTACTTCGGATACTTTAGCTTCAGCTGTGTCTCCAACGATTTTCATCTGGGCCAACATGCTCTCGGAAGCACGACATATCTCGTCTGTTTTTGCTAGACTGAGATTTGTTTCTCTCAGCAGTCTCTCGTGTACTTTGGTATCGCTGATACCAAATATTAACCGATCTCTGAGTATTTCTTCTGGTGTAATTGTACGAAAATCACACCCTTCAGCTAACTTGCGTAAGGCGGTCTTGTAATGGTCGTACGACTCTCCAGCCTCCTGCATACGTCGGTTAAATTTGTATCGTTCAAAAGGTACATTCTTGCGTGGCATGCAATACGCTGCAAACTTCTCCAGAACAGGTTTAATCTTCGTCTCGTCTCCTTCTGGCCAGTCTGTGAATGTCGAATAAACGTCGCGAGCTTCCTCTCCGATAACTGTTAGAAGTGTTGCGACTTGTACCGCTTCAGACTTCTTATTCAGTTCGGTTGCGAGGAGATAATTGCTCCATGCCAGACTGAATTTTTTCCATTTTTCCGACGCGTTTGTGTTGTGAATCTCAAGGAGGCGGTAAAGCAAATCCTGAAGCCATATTTCGAACACTCTGTTGAGTTGTCCTTTGGTTAGTTCACCGCTACCACCATGTAAGACTTTGTCTTGTGTTCAGAGTTTATTTCATTTAGTATTTAGATTACAAATAAAGACATGGTCTGCGCTCTTCGTTCTCAAGTGTCTCTGAGTGTTATTTCTACTAGCATGTCTTTTAATTAGCATAGGTCAATCTGATTGGTTATATTAATTAGTATAATAACTGGAATGTAAATAGATGTAATATAAGTAGCGAACTTGTTACAGCCACTTGTAGAGATTTTTATCTCAATCTGTTAGAAGTTGTGATGTTGCAAGTGAGAGAAACCCTACTCAATACTACCTTTCTTCACAATCCCTTCCTAGAACAAGATGAGGAGTACGGATGGTCAGAAAGGCTAAAAAGACGGCGGGTATTCTCTGGGTCAAGTACTCCAAATGTTGGCAGCTCCACTTCCAAAATACTATCAGGACACCTTCCCTACCGTGAAGTTTGTATACCATGTAACGAAGGCATCAACGTTGGAACATTGGCTAAAAACCCTCGTAAGTTGCGTGTCAGCCGCACACGCAGTATACTTGCAGAAGTTCAAATTGTTTTGAGAATTCGTATTTTTTATTTTTCTTGCTCCTTACTGTGCACGATTAGATGATTGACTACGAGTAGCCTAATCTTATATATTTACCTATTTAAAAATATATATATCTCCCAGACAGAGCCAGGAAGTTGTATCGTGCACCTGACAATCGCTACAAGGATCGACTGAAAAGGAGCTTAATGGAGACAGCAGTGAGCAGAGGAGATGCCTGGGGAAATGAAGTCGTCGGTCGCTTGTCTGGGATCATAGATTTGGTGACAGAAGAGGCACTGTATCATCTTCGGTGCAGGACCCTGTTCGAATAAGTCTATGAATCCATTCAGAATATTTTTGGGGTAAAAACAAAAATGAAAGTAAATCATTTAAATTAAAAATTATATTTTTTTCCGCAGGTCGGAAGGCCTGTTGACGAAGAGAGAAAAGTGCTGTTTGAGAAATTGTGCGAATGGTTAGATGAAGAAGTGGAACACGGTATAACAACTCTCGACGAGATCCACATGAAAATGTTGGAGCTTGACCCCACCGAGGACAAAAAGTCTGTGGCCGTATACGGCCGTCGATATCTGAAAACAAAGCTTCAGGAAGAGTACAAGGAGTCTCTACTTCATGTCAGAAGAGAGAAGAGCAGACATTGTGTGCCTGAAAGACACGACAAATGCAATTCTTCGAGAATACCGTAAACAGGTGATCACCGCCTTGCACACCCTTGATGATGCTGAACTCAAAGAGCTCATGATTTCAACTGCCATCAACCTAATCTGTGGAGACTTGGCGAGAGTTCCGCTTATCCGTAAGAAATACCCTTCAGTGGATAGTATGACCAATACAGACAGCCAGCTCACTCTGATTCCCAACAGCCTCCAGAAGTTACTGAAGCCGATCGTAAAAACTGATGAAAAGGTGGACCACCCTAGGTCAGGAGTAATGCCATCTCACCTCGCACTCACAATTCAGCTTGACCACAAGTTTGGATCTAAGTGGTTGATTGAACGTTGTCATCGCTTAACGTACTCCGAGTCGTATGCTGGGCTCCAACGCTATAAGTATTGTTACTCGAGTGTGACAAACGGACTTAGTAGCATAGATCGGGACAACGTGATCATATATGAAGATGAAGTAGGAGAACAGGAGATCGAGGAAGCAAAAGTTACTGCAGTCCTATCTCAAGAATGGGCAGAAGATGAAGAGTACATTAGCGATAATCAGATGAATGAGGATCCTCAAACCTCTGCACTCGTTGTTCCGGCAGACGAAAGGACAAAACACATCATTTCATGGGCATGATCAAGGCAACTTGTCCGGCTCTAGCTACAAGACAAGATGATCTTCTTGCAACAATCCCAAGAAGAAAGATAACTGTTGAGGAGAAAGCAACAACTCTCAAAGCAGCAGAGGTTAAAATTCTGTATTTTGTAACGAAAAATAAAGTGGGATTGGCAGACATTAAGTTTGTTCTAGTAGCAGATCTCCGCCAAGACCCTCCAGCCTTGCTGCCAGGAGATATCACATGGGCGGCAGGATGGGCCATCAAGAATCACAAACCTGCGTTCGAACATCCAAACTCGAATGGCTTCGTGAAGTCAATAAACCAACCTGAAAGCAAGGAGAAGTCCCTCATTGAGTTTCTTCCGATCATCGAGGGTGACCCAAACGACTACAGCACTATCTACACTACTTTAATAGAGTGCCTACGCAGAAGTCAGTCTCCTGCTGTCATCACGTTCGACCTGCCGATATGGTTGAAAGCAACTCAGATAGTCCTCCAGTCTGAGTCGCCCATCATCACAAGATTAGGTGGGTTTCACCTACTAAAAAGCTTCCTAGGGTCTATCGGGGCAATTATGGCAGACTCAGGGCTGCAAGGACGGATACAGCTGGTATACCCAGGATGTTGCACTGCAGAACACATCCTTTCAGATGGTGCGTATGCCAGGAGCATCTGGTTTCACCTTCTAGCATCTGTGGGAATTACCAAGTTGGTACTGAGAGACAGGGGCGTAGGAAGCAGGGGGGCCGGGGGGGCCGCGGCCCCCCCAATATTATAAAAGGGGGGGCCGGAATAGCTTTCGGCCCCCCCAAAAATAATTGAATTTTGAAAGAAAAATTGCAGCAAAAAAATTGAATTCGAAAGTAGAAGTATTTGAAATCGTATATTAATCAAATTCATAGAATGTATGATATTTCAGACAAGTTGGAAAACAACATCTTCCTATTAATGTTCTGTTAAACTGTCATATAGAAGTAATTTAAAAAAATAATCACAATATCTTTGCATGTTAACCCGAGTGTTTTACTAAACTAAAGTACTAATATTTCTCTAGTTTACGCAGCCCTACTCTAGTAGGCTTTCTTTTTTAACCAAGCAGAAGGGCGGAAATCACGGAATGATTGAGGCTAAAAGGTAGCCCGGTATGTCGGACTCGCTGACCATTGCATTAATATATGGGCGGCGTGGCTCAAAAATAGGGCCCGGGAAAACTATTCGATTGGGGGCCCACTGCTCACAGCTGCTTGGGGCCCACCATCACCAGATTTTCGGGCGCCACGCCGCCCCTGGTGGTTCCTAAGTATGGTGATGGACTCTGATATAGAGCGAAACAGTCCAAAATATGAAATATTATAAACTTCTGAGCTGAAAAATCACCACTCAGAATGTAGGAAATGCCATTTGCGGGAATCTAGATTCCAAAATTTTTCCGGGGGGCCATACCCCCGGACCCTTATAGAAAACCTCGCGAAAAATTTAGAGACATGGAGGACTTCATCAAGAATGCAAAAGATGAGAAAACAGGTAATTGCAATCTCCCCAAACAGTAAATCTCCAATTAATCTCTGAACACTACATTTGCCATGCTGAATGGTCTCTTTTCGTCTAATTAATATTAATTTCAAACTTTAATCCCCAAGAGGTACAACGAACGCGCCTAGGATAGTCACCACGTTCAAGGAGAGGATAGGGAGGACGCCTGTACTCTGGGTCTGGTTACCACAGCAGAATCGACATCATCAAGGTGTTCATCAGGTGTGAGCGTATTCCAGATTACGCATGCCACCTCAGCTGCATAATTGCAATGCTCAATACTTTCGCTGCAGCGGGCCACCATCAGTAGGCAAAGGGAGCAAGGCTGTATGTACAGCTGATGCAGCAGCGACAGAACAGGCTTACTTCGCAATTCTGATGCATATTGCTATCATGTACATTTTCATGTCACAACATTGTTGACACATGTAATTATCTTTCATATTTTAGCCCTATTTTTATTCATTTTGAATTGTGTTATTATTCAGACAATCATGGCCAAAAGTCGTGGGACTCTCCAGCAAGGGTTAGGGTTTCATTCAAATATTGTTTTACATATCATAGATATTTCGTCGATAATAACTATATCATATGTACTTATCATCCAATTTACTTTTGGTCGTTCGTTGCCAACAGGGTATGTAAAAGTGCTGTACAGTATCTGTATGTATGTGTTCTCTGAATAATTATTTGAAACGGGCCGCCAATATTCCAGTCGGTGCTGCAACTAAAATATTGCGACTTTGTTCAATGCACTTTTCAATTGTTCGATTTTCCGCAATATAAATTTTCTCCAATCGTTATTTACACCAATGTCCAATTCTTCTTGTTCTATTATGGGAACGTCATGTTCAGCAGTATCATCGTCGTCGTCATCCTCAGACATTGCAAAGTAATTGTTATCATTATTATTGTAATAACATCGAGTATGCATGGCATTATCTCTATCACTTGCTCGAAAATGGACCTACAGGACATAATTAATTGTTAAACAATTGGTTGTTTGTTATAACTTCCCTTTGCCACAACGAAAATGTATCCCACAGATTAGCGATATAGCTTTTCATTTCAAGTATTTACGTTGTACTCCTTATTACCCTGCATCTCAAAATAAGCCCTAACACGTTCATGATCTCTCCAAAAATCTGGCATTTTTGTAATAGCAGCAGAAAAAAAAAGTTAGTGGAGGAACGTCCGTTTGTTTTTCGGAAGATTGTCGATGGGGAAAATGCATTAGTAAATATTGGAAAAAATACTGGTCTTTAAGAGACGATACCATTTTTACCGAAACTAACGTATTTCCTGCTTTGTACGGAACGGGATCGGCTTTGGTGTGATGGACATGCCTTAGCCATTGTAGGAACGACATATGTTCCATAGCATTAGGTCTTTTCGTGTATTTCTCATTAACTTTGTTTGTGTCTAATGCTTGCTGATGGGAACAACATACTCTTTTGTTCAGCTGTTCGTCCAAGAACATTTCATGGAGGTAAGTTGCATCCACATCTCTGGTTCACAAGGTTCCATCTCTCTTATATGCCGCTTGGTAGCGCGTTCTATGTGGTGAATACAAGGCATCGTTGTTGTAAGTGTCTTTCCACTTGGAAACATATGAAGTAACATATTTTAAAACCATGTTTCCATTTGTCGTTTGGACATCCATGCGACATCATAACGTTGGTATCAATTTGTAGATGTAGGCTCTTAAATTTGTAGCAAAAGCCTCGTCCAAATGAAAAAGAGAAAAACTCTTAACACCATTCGTAGATTTAAAAAATGATTATTTTGTTTAATGGTAAGCTATCGCGGTCAGAAGGCTGAAGTTTTTGAACTAAGTACGCAACATCGTATGGCATGGATCCACATAACCCCACACTATTTGCTCAAGCATGTGGGCAATATGGATGGTTTCAAAACCGGCAAGTTCAGTTGGTCCACGACCGGTTAGTCGTTGCGCATATTCAATCCATTGGTATATGGATTGATGGTTACAAACACACTGGGATACCCAAATTGCATAACAGCATCAATCAAATGCCTGTGTGTTGGGTTTTCCAATACCCAGCAGAAAATGTTTTCGCATTTAGCGATCTTGCGGGAGAACATTTCATACGTCTTAAAATGGATGATTGGACCAGATACACTGTCTTAAAAATCCACGAGTCATAATGAAATTTTAATAAATCATGCCATAATCCACAATATTACTGAATAGCTTATTAATGAAGGATAATTTGGCACTTGGCAACGAAACGTTTGTAGGAACTTCATTTGTATGCAAGCTGGCAAACGAATATCGTCTTCTAATGTGTGAATTCCTGCCTCAACATATCTGTCTTTCCAAGTTATGTGACACATGCCATTTTTCTGTTGATAACCGAGCTGCATTAGTTTATAATCACCGTAATGGAAATTTAACGGACAAAGAACACAAATTTCAGCAAAAGTAAGAGTTTTGAGACAATCAGGAATTAGGTAAAACAAAGGAATGATGTATCGGTTTTGCAAGCAATAACATGCTGTTTCGTGTCTATTGATGGGATGATTAGTATGACCTTGAAATAACTTGCGTTTATGTAAAGAGGAACAGAAAGTGCAGTATGTCCAGTAACTATTTTTTATCCAAAATTCCATATCACTAGATTTTTTTTGGGTTTGAGATAGAACTTTTCGGCATAATATGTTGGATTTTATTGATGTTACGTTGAACAAAATCATTTTTTCTGCAACTTCCACGTCTACTCTAGACATCCGTTGCAACTGAAGCTCTTCTCGCTTGGTGGCAATGTCGATGTGTCCTGTGATCAGATGGCATTCCCTTTCGCTGCAGAATAGGTCGGCTGATTGCTGCCATGTTTATAATTAGAACAGGCTTTACAAAAATGACGTTGGATAAAGCCAGACAACAGAGTTCTGAAAAGAACTTCGCAAAACCTGGGTCTTGTTGTCAGCAGTAAACACTAACTAAATATGCACTATATACAGTTATTGAGCGTTATAGAGTAGCACTCAGCATGGATCTGTCCAAGTCACCACCATGTAAAGCTTTGGTAAACCTCTGCTAAACATGCTAAATTGATGAAAATATTCAGAAGTTATGTATGTGAAAGTCGTTGACACCCTGAATGTGGGATTGGAGAAAATATGTTATCCGCATATATGGTTGATTTCGATATGCTTTTAAACATTATAATGTTTAGTGCACTTCCACTAATGTTTTTAATGACGTTCTTGTGGTTTGAGGATTGTCTGCACATGAATTTTTCGATTTAGTGCAGTGCACATACTCACTAAAATTTGGTAAAAAACGCATTCGCAAATGGTTTTCAGGGAATTTTTAGGGAATTGTTTTAAGTATAAAACACCTTTGCTCGGTGACGACTTCGCAGGCATTGTTTGTAGAAATAAATTCCTTTTCCCATGTTACTGAGTAAAGATTTTGGAGATTATTGCTACCACATAAATAGCCACAAACAACTTGCTCCAAAACATGAGCAATGTGAATTTTTTCAAAACCAGGCACTTCACACAGACCTCGACCAGTTTTGTCACAAACTTTCGACAACCAACCGTAAACAGGAAATGTCCATTCATATGGACTTATTGTAACAAAAACGGTTGGATATCCAAATTGATCGAAACGCATCCACAAGTAGGCGGTGCTGATCTTAGCCTTTTCCACATGCAGATACACTCTTCACTTCTCACTTTCATAAAAAAATTTAAGTGATTGCTTACCAAAGTGTTGTTTGTTCGGGAAAGTCCAACGCGTCGTGCCATGAGTATAGGGTTGAAAAGCTGTTGTAATTAAAAGGTTCGTTCTCGATCTTTGTACTAGCTTGGGCTTTGTCAAATACAAATTGTCACTGAGGGCGTTTATCAGTTGGTTATACAGTATATACGTGAGTTGCGTCATTAGTTACCAGGTCGGTTGGTGTTTCATGTACGGTCACCACATGAAGTACATAGTCTTCCTTATTGTCCTGATTATCCCCACCTTCCCTGGTACAACTTTTCTAGGGTCATAGGGTTATCTTAGTTATTAGTTATACTGCAGTTATATTAGAGTTATACTATAGTTATCTTAGTTATACTAGTTATCTTAGTTACATTAGTTATACTAGTTATCTTAGTTATACTTATTTATCTTAGTTATTCTAGTTATATTAGTTATTTTAGTTATATTAGTTATTTTAGTTTTTTGGTTTTGGAGTAGGTAATGGGAACCACAATGATGTCCTGTATATGTAAATGTAGAAAACTATGGGGACGGGGATTGGAATAATAAGCGCATTTAGCCACTGACTATAATGCGTATCATATTGCAACGCGCGCTGGACATGCAGTGTAAACTGAATAAAAGGTATGAATAAAACACAGAAACAGAGAGTAAAGATGCGTATAATTGTATAGTGTATAGCATAACATGCGGGATAACCTTGTACGCATTTCAACCTTTTTGGTCTCTTCAGCAGGGTATCGGGTTGGCAGTTGATGTTTTTTCGTTGGAAGATAAAT
The DNA here is from genome assembly GCA_035772405.1 of Chrysogorgia sp. JL179-B06. Taxonomy (NCBI): domain Eukaryota; kingdom Metazoa; phylum Cnidaria; class Anthozoa; order Scleralcyonacea; family Chrysogorgiidae; genus Chrysogorgia; species Chrysogorgia sp. JL179-B06. The sequence goes on along the minus strand of JAYKKM010000297.1, from coordinate 559,033 downwards.
AATAATGCGCGGAGTAAACAAAATATGCGTGTAACTGTAAGGAAAGAAAATTTAAGTGATTGCTTACCAAAGTGTTGTTTGTTCGGGAAAGTCCAACGCGTCGTGCCATGAGTATAGGGTTGAAAAGCTGTCGTAATTAAAAGGTTCGTTCTCGATCTTTGTACTAGCTTGGGCTTTGTCAAATACAAATTGTCACTGAGGGCGTTTATCAGTTGGTAATACAGTATATACGTGAGTTGTGTGACAGAAATGGTACAATTATTTCGTAACTGTGATTAGAAATTGGACGAGATTCCTTGGGCGACAGATTGGAGGAGGTAATGGTGAATGCTTTCACCGAAGGAGCTACATTGCATAGTGTGGAATAACAATTGATCTTGCCAAGCGTATTTCCATGACAAAGAAAAGATAGACAAATATATTAGAAACGAATAACGCTGCCACACTGTAAAACTATTATCGTAATTAAATTTTTTGTTTTTTTGTCTACTTTTATGAAGTAACTAATATTAGAAACGTATATATATATAAATATATATATATATGTGTGTATATATATTACAAACGAATAACGCAACATTGTAAAACTTAATTTTTTTGTAAATAATATTCCACACAAATATATATATTAGACACGAATATATATATTAGACAGCAATATATATAATATAACCAATATTTATAATTTTGATGTCAATTTACAATTTTCTTCTTTTTGTTCTTTTTTTCTGCAGCTTCGCTCTCTGGGACAACGCTCGATATTTTCTTCACTTGTTGCTTCCCTTTTTTTTTTCCTTTGTCGCGGTGTTTTTCTCTGATTTCTTTTTGGTCAAAAGTGGTTGTCTTCTTTATTTCTTCACGCTCCATGGCCCAGTCAGAGCTGCTGCTGCTTAACTTTTCTTTTTTTCTTCCCGCTTTCATTCTGCTCGTCGACGGCCCATCGCTGCTGTTTGATTCCGGTAAAGTTGGTTCTGTTCGCCTCTTTTTATTATCCGACGGCTGATAGCATGAATGCAGCTCTTCTTTCAAGTTTCTTTTCGGCGGTTTTGGGGCAGGTGAACTGGAGATTGAGGTTGTACATGTTGCATTTAAGTATTCCGTTAAGCCCTTGACGTTCCGTTGCTTCTTAAAATTGGTGGCGGCTGCATCTGTGGCAACAGTTTTGTCGGCGAATTCTGCCGGATTTGTCATCAAATGTTTGACCACGAGAAAATGGATCCCGAGGCCGAACATAGCTCCGCCCATTTCCACCATGTCCTCCATGGCTTTATGCAGGTTACTGTCGTCATCGTCGAAAACTGCTTCGAGGACAGGCTGGACGTCAGATGGTGTGGACTCCATCTCATTTTTCGTGTTCAGACGTTTCAATGCTTTCAGCATTGGCCGCATGGACTTTTTTATTTCCACGAATGCTGGCGTACTTAGTAATGGGCTCGCCGATTTCGATAACGTTTCAACGTTTTCGACAATTGTCGCGGCGAATTCGCTCATCGCAATTCGGGCGTTTAAGCCATTCACAGCACTTGGGGTCAGACGTTTCATGATCGTCTCATGGTTGGGCGCTTGACTTGCCTGGCCATACGGTCTCAAGAAGTTTGACGGGAAATGGTCAAAATAACCCACTCCTTTTGGCGAGTCTAAGTTTCCCACCGTTTTTTTCGTTTGTTTGTACATCTACAGAAAAAGAGACGGTGTAAGTTTATAATTGGCAAACTGTTCAAGAAAAGAAGTTTAGAGTTACGAAACTTGCCACCAAGGTCACACGGAAAACTAGTGATACTAAAAATTCAAACAGCTACGTTAATGGGTATGAAGTCCTTAGCGACAGTGACCCAGAACCCTTAGATGAAGAAGAAAGATATGAAGAGCCTGACATGTCCTGTGTTGTTGACACAAAACAGAAGAAGTCCAGCATTAAAACAACACTTGGTGGGACTTGCACCATAAAATCATCAGCTAAACAACTACAAGAGAACCAGAACCAAAGAACCAACTCGGCAGAAGGAGCAATAGTAATAGTTGGAAATTCGATGATAAAAATTACTCAGACGATCAAAGTTAAGTCGCTCAATAGCTGAAAGGGTCAACGTTAAAACTTTTCCTCGACAACATGAGCCATTACGTACAACCAACATTAAAGAAACAACCTAAGCTTGTCATTTTACACATCGGGACCAATTATGTTCAACACAAAGAACCTACGAAATCGTAGCTGAAATGAAATCTTTATGCCAAGGTATCGTGTCTCAGAGTTTATCAAAAATAGAGACAGGATCCGTCTATAAACAAACTTGTTACTAGCAAATCTTTGCCAAGAATTCAAGTGGCACTTTATACGTCATGCAAACACATTGACTTGTCCAACTTCAGGCCAACGACATTGACTATTATTATGAAATCACAAAATCAATTAATGTAGATATAAATAACAATATTGAATTAACCACAAAGGGCGAAACTACGAAGCCAGCCCGATCATCTGTGCACAATTGCAAGGATATTAATAATAAGCATAAATAAATATTTCTCCTCAGGCTTCGGAACTTAAATTTGTTACTAGATTATATCATTGTTATTTATAAGTGAATTGATGTTAGTATGTATTTAGTTGAATGGTTTCATGTATAAATAAGAAAAACTTTCCTTCTATTCACTGCGCTCATTCGAAGGAAAAACATTTCCCTCCTGCATTCACCTGGAAACTCCACACACGTAGATACATGGTAGGCTGCGTGTGCACACTTGCCTAGAACAACTTTATTTCGTTAATAAACGCTAAATACATTCTCATAACGCAATTCATGGTAATTAATTATAAACTCAAAGATCTGGTAAGCAAAAGTCTGTTGTCTATTGAATCTTTAATATACATATCTTGTGTACTGTCCGTTTTCTACCTTCCTTGTAGGCGGAGAAGTCTGCTCTGACTTGGATTACCATTCGTAGCTTGTACCATAGCCGTTGCACCACCGGCCCGTAAGCTGTGAGTACTATAGCATTTCGGGTCCACTCCAATATTATGCAGAGTCTCCTTTATAAGTTCGCGACACCTCGAATAACTGATAGGTTTATTCGGCTTATTCGTCGACGAGCCGTTTGTGAGGGAGTTGACAGACCGAAAAATGTATCCGTCGGAATTAGGAGGTATTTTCGCTAGAAGAAGATAACGAGAAAGCAGATCATGTTGACACGCTGGCCCGTTAGTCTTTGCAACAAAAACTTTGTTACCAAGTCGGTATTGGTCCGTCTTTGACTTTCTCACCGTAATTTCGACGTGATCGTTATTTATAGAGATATCGCTGGCTTGAAGTTCGAGTAATTCGCCAATTCTAAAAAGGCCTGCAAAGCCTAACGAAAAAATTAGTGCAGTTCTAAGATCCATCAGGGTTGCTGTTGACCCAGCCAACTTTTGATAAATACTTCGGACAACTTCAACAGGTAAAGGCTCTTTTTTGCTGGAAGGTTTGGAAAACATTCTTTTGCTAGCTTCCACTATGTTACGCGAAACCTGTGTATCAGCAGGATTTCCCTCAGCGTTCGTGGGAAATAAAGTATGTACCCACTTAATGGCACAGAATGCCGACAGAACTGCATTGTAAGACGACTTTTTCATACATATATACGACAAGTACGTGGAAACGAGTATGCTCTGCGTAGGCAAAGATATAGAGTGCCCACCATCAATAAGAAACATTTTATATCTCTTGTATTCTCCAAGGTATTTTTTGACCGTATTGTTTGCCCGTGATTTTAGTACCAGCCTTACGATGGTCATTCGTTCATTCATTTGCAATCCTGCCCAAGTAGTTGAACTCACAATATCCTGGAACAAATGAAGCAAAAATTTTTGTGTGTGCTTACTTGCACATAAAATAAATCGAGATAATAAAGCAAAACTGCACATGTGGTGATCCAAGGTCGCCACAGACACTTAGACTAACAAAATACACTGTTCTGCTGCTTGACATGAGCGCCAACCGGCAACATGTCCCCAATATAACTTTGCCATCTGGCATCGTTAATTTCCCAAGAATCTTACTGCAAACTATGCGGTTTTTGCCATCCGGCATCATGTATTTCGATTATTTAATATCAAACACCACACTCATATAATTATGAAAACAATACAATGTTTTACACTTCATTTAGCACAGAGAAATCAAATTGTCACGCCAGGACATTTCCTGTCCATAACTTAGAGCCCAGTAAACATTTTAAATTTGTCCCTTGGCTTAAAGCTAAGCTCCCTTTAAGGACAATGTTTCCCCGAACATAGGAGGAAAACGTGGAAACAATTAATGGCCAGTACGAAGCTGAAGTCCAAAATGGGACCACGATTGTCCCCTTCCACTTATTATGATACATAAAATTCAACACTCTTGCTGCGATAATTACTGGTGGCACAACTAAACAGTTTTCATTTGACCAATCCTGATAGAATGCATCGATCCCTGCAGTACCAGGGTTCCAGTATCTAGAGAAGAACTTTCCGACTTTAGCATTCCTGTAATTCGCGAAACAGTCGAGCGTATGTGGGCCAAAAAGACCCTCTAACTGCTGGAAAGTATCAGACGTAATTTCCCAATCATCATAGTCCTTAAATTTGCTAATGTAGTCCGCTTCAGTGTTTTTTGATCTGGGTATTCATTGAATTTCTAACTGAATCCCGCTTTTCCAGCACATGGAGAATATATCGAGTGCCAATTTGTGACAATCTAACCGCATACTGCCAACCTGGGCAATCTTCATGGCCGACTGACTGTCGGTAAACCATTTGATACTACTGCAACCCTTGAGAATCGGTTCAAAGGATGCAACCCCAAATTGGATCGCAAGTAGCTCACGATAGCTAGAACTAGTAAGTGTCTCTTCTTGTGTAAACATCCAGTGTGCGATGTGTTCTGTTCCTAGTACCAGTGCAGCACAGGCATGCTTGCTTGCGTCTGAATATATTATCTTGTTCTTATCGCAGAACTGTTGACAAACTCTAACATTTTTCGCCTCAATGTTGTCTTGCCAAAACTTAAGCTCAAGCAATAGTGGTCGAGAACAAAAGGAATGTCCCAGGTGTCCGTATTCGCTATAGACATCTGACAATGTCTCGACATAACACAAGCTAAATTTCCTGTGACGGGTCCTGTAGAAATGATCCTTCCTACAACTCTTGCTAGAGTCCTAGGGCTGACTTTTCTTGTTTAGGAACGTTATGTAAATCTGATAGCAATAGTGCCTAAAATACCGTTCCATGTAAGCCCAACCAACAAATTGTTTGTGTGGGTTCCCAAACTGATTTTTCGTCGTTGGGAAGAAAACCGGACGCCTTTATATCAGACCGTATAATAATTACTGAATTTTCTGGGGAAATTTGCTGGGAATTTTCCATGTCTATGCCATCATCTAGGAAAACTGTGATTTTTATGCCTTGTGATCGCCAGTGTGTCAGAGGACGAACCAGTTTTGTAAAGATATATGGCGCTGAGGAGAGCCCAAATGGCAACACGGTAAACATGTATAGAAATGTTTCTTCCCCGAGCTGGAAGACCAAGAAAAACCCAGAAAACACTGATGTTCAGGAAATATGTCAAGGTGGTGATACCCACTCCTTAAATCAAATTTTGTGAAAAAATTTTCCTTGCCTAAATAATTCATGGCTGTTTGCCAATCTTCAAATTTAACTTTCTGTTTGTAAATGTGCTTATTGACATATCGTAAATCTAATATCAGACGTTTTTGTCCTTGTTGACTGAAACCGACAATGGACTGATCACCAAAAGGTTTACCTCTGTCGTTTCCACAATACGCCCCGTGACTAATAATTCTTGGATGGATTTTGTTACAAAATCCCCATGGGCGCTAGCGGAACTATTGTTCTGGAAACATGCCCTCTCGGGAGTTTCGTAAAATGGGATCTTACAACCTTCAGTTATACACTGTATAATAAAGCTTGGTGCCTGGATTGTTATCCAAAATTCCACATGTGCTTTCAGCCGGGCCTTTACTTGAACCGAATTAGAATTGGAACTATTTTCACCTTTTAAACAACCGAATTCAGGAAAAATAATTTTCACCTCCAATATCCTCATGTCCAATTGCTATCCATTCCTCTTGCACATCATTTTCTGCTATCTCTATGGGCTCTTCACATTTTCTTTTGTGGCTCTCCCCAATATGTTGGTCTTGTCGGCACGTAGGACTGGGGTTGGTGGGAAGTATTGTTGAACCTTGAGCATTTCTCAGCCCAATGCCCTCGCTTTCCACATCTGAAACAGAGGTCGTTTTCACCAGGAAATCTACGGCCTTAAAAAGGAGCAGAAAAAAATGGAACAGCCCAATTCTTACATAATATGTATAGTAGAGCTAAACCCAAAAAAAAAATAAAGTAAAACAAGAAACACAGTAAACTTCGGTTTGTAGTGCGTGGCTGGTGTTACACGTGATGAACCTCTTGCTTCTCACCCTTGTATTTATACACTTGGATATGCAAATATCTTTGCATCACTGATTTCTACGTTACTTCCGGTGGAAAATATATTTATGTCTTCCGTCCTGTCTAAATAAAACTTAATTACATTATTTCGTGTTGCTTTTCCTGAGCTCGTTTTACTGCGCCGCCATGTGAAGAATAGAGACTATGACTCGTTTGGGATAATTTAGCTAGGGTTACCAGTCCCCTAGCCGTTTTATTAAAACTTTTATAATATAAATTGTAAAATACGCATTTTAGAAATGTTATAGAATGTCAGGTCACCAATCATAATTCGTCGCCCTTGCTAACAAATCATGACAAGTGAATAATCGTAAAATCACGATAATCACGAATGAGTATACCTGACTAAGAAAACTCCCCGCGTGAATTCTTAGTCAGGGATATATATACATATATATCATATATATTACATATCACGATAGTAAAATTACGCACAATCATAATTCGTCGCCCTTGCTAACAAATCATGACAAGTGAATAATTGTAAAATCACGATAATCAAGAATGAGTATACCTGACCACGAAACTTCCCGCGTGAATCTTTAGTCAAGGATATATTCGATATATATGAATCTTTAGTCAAGGATATATTCGTGAGGATATATCGGCGCGGAAATTTGTGAGCTTGTAGGCCTTTTCATTTTAAACCACCTAAGTAAGAAATTTGGCAAAGAAAGCATCGGCCTATATAGAGATGACGGTTTGGCTATCATAAAAAGTAAATCAGCACGTTTAGCAGACAAAACAAGAAAAGATCTCCACAAAATTTTCGAGCAATTTGACCTAAAAATCACCGCCGAATCAAATTTACGTATAGTAAACTTTTTAGATGTAACTTTCGACCTTAACAATGGAAACTATAGGCCCTATAGGAAGCCCAATGACGATCCGCTATACATAAATATGCACTCTAACCATCCACCAAGCATAACAAGGCAACTACCTGCATCAATTAACAAACTCCTTTCGTCAGATGAGCAAACTTTTCAGGAATCTGCACCCTTATATCAGAACACGCTTAGGCACAGCAACTTTAATCATGAACTTAGCTACACTCATGATACACCGCAACGACCACGTAGGAATAGGCAACGCAATATCATTTGGTTCAACCCACCATTTAGCAAGAGTGTCAGCACTAACATAGGACGTAATTTCCTTAGCCTAATTGACAAACATTTCCCTCCGCACCACAAGCTCCATAAGATTTTTAACAGAAATACAGTTAAAGTAAGTTACAGCTGCATGAACAATGTTAAGTCAATAATCACTAAGCACACTCAGGTGCATTAATGCCTGGGTCACTTACAAAATTGAAGCAAAAACAAACAAAAATTAATTAAAAATTGTGCATTCGTAGTTTGGGAGGGATACTTTCGTCCATAAGTCAAATGCATCAAACAAGTTCATAGCAATAATTAGTTGTTTCCATGACAACGTGTCACGTGACTAGTAGTCAAATATGGCGTCGAGAAATGTACGATATTTTCACAGTCATTGCAGCAGCAGAAAATTACTTTAAAAGAACATGAATGAGACATTTATAGAAAGTCCTGCTCATATTATACTTGATGCCGTGCTCGGAGGATGTCTTCACAAATGTTTTGTCCTATATTTTTCTTCTTTGTTTTAAGTACTGCCAAAATGCACACTTATTTGCTACTTTAAGTGTCTTTACCCCATATTTTACATCATTCGAGCTCGTGGCTAACAAGTTTAGATAGTTATCTACTCATTTGCTCAATTTGTTTCAAAGTTGCTAAAGGAAATCACTTGCTGCGAAGCTAACGAACATTTTTGACGATTGCTTACAAATTTCCGCCATCTTTGTCGAATGCTCAGGTACGTTAATGTCTGGGTCCAGTCTCCTCGGCCGTGTTAAATCGGAGAAAATAAAACAAAAATCATTAAAATATTATAATTGCAACAATGTGTTTGTTTCTTGACTTAATGTTGTTCGTATGAATTTTAGGATTTTTTTGGTAGTTCATACCTTTGCAATAGGATATTACTTGAGCAGTTATAAGCGTAAAACCATCGATAAAATAGCGCATTTCAAAACGCGCTCGGGAGGGTAGGATTGCATCGTCCCACGCTAATCTTTAAACACAGAACATACGCTCTAATCGGTATTCAACGTACCAATTTGTATCGTTGCTTTTCGGCACTTGTTGCTGAGATAAATGCGATGAAATCAAAGCATAGCCGTGAATCGCGCACATTATATCGATATACTGATCGTTACGGGTTATAAATACAAGTTTACAAATTGGAGCGACGAAGTTGAGTATATTTGGTAGCGATTAAGTGTATAAAGAAGTACGAGAGACCTTGGCAACCTTCCCTCCCAAGCGGATGAAATTCAACTTTGGAACATCAATACATATTTTCTATGGCGACACTTTTTACAGGTCAAAGCAATTAAGCGGTTGTAGGTATTGTCATAACAACCACCCGACTTTAGTCTGGTTACATTTAAAATTGTAGAGCACATTGCGAAATATATAGACCCCACAATAAACAGTTTGCGAAAGGACTCGTATAGC